>JAULUF010000044.1:25682500-26037500 GCA_031834385.1 Semotilus atromaculatus
GTTGTGTCATGTGTTATGTGTAAGTTTTGTCTAATGCAGCACATATTTTTTTCTATTTTGTTTAAGCCTAGCTCTAATGTACGTCACCATCTCAGCCGCTAGAGGGCAACATTGTTACTATATATATTAATAGCTTTCTAGTTTAATATTTAAATGATGAAATTTTCCTATACCCAACATATTTTAATGTAGACATTTGAATGTTTTTCCTTATACATGTAGAAGTTATAAGGACCTTGATTAGCACAATTATCCAAAAGGCATACGACATGCATTTACTTCCAACAAACTGCTTATAAAAAGAACATAAAACAGCAAACATAAAGGCAGTTTTTCTCATCGTTATTCAATAATGTGAGAATATTTGAAACACCACAATGTTGTGCTTTCTTGAATTACTAATGCAACTTGGTAGAATATTTTTACATTTTATTGCAGCTTCAGTTCCTCCTCCATTCACTCAGTGTTTCACAGTAGAAATATGACTCAATTAATTGCAGTCGTCTTTGGAGTGAAAGTCTAGCACAAATGTTATGAAATATATTGTGATATATGACTTCTGTTTGGTGAATGCAGTAGGTGCAGTAAAGACAAAATCCAAGTATAATTTGAATACTTTGACGTTCTGTAGGCTACACCTACTTTTGTATATTAATTATGTTAGTATAGCCTATATGTTATCAAGAGAAATTCCTTTGTTATTTGGTTCTTAGTAGCCTACATTAGTTAAAAAATGCTTAAATGTGTTAGTCATTATTTGAAAGACATTATAGGCTACAGTTTCAGTTTCTTGATTAACAATATAAACCCTGTAATGTTGCAAAAGAATGCATCACAATGTGAAATGTGTAGCAGGTCCCTAAAAAAAATAGACGCATTTTAGACGTAGCCTATATGTGTCTTCTCACATTTAAGTCAAATACCTACAAATGTTCGTCAAGCCAAGCAATATAATTGTGCACTGCCCTTATTCCCACAGAGAAGTGTAAGGGCCAGAAAGCAAAGCTCACACAGCCATGGAAACCATCTTCGTAATGGTCATTAGTGACAGAGACCCCTGCCAGCTCCAGCCTGCGGGCATACATCATCCCATCATCCCTCAGAACATCGTGCTCGCCGGTCAGAATGTAAGCACGTGGCGCCATACGCAAAACCTCGTCGCTGGCCAGTAACGGAGCAGCTCTGGAATCCAATAATGCCGGTACATCCTTTAAGATACTAGGAGAGCCAGTCAGCGGAAAAACAGGTTTATAATGTTTTATCACTCCTTTGGGGAGGAGATTGGTCCAGTTCAGCTTTGAACGATTCAAGGACACCAGGCTTTGGTCTTGGGCTGTGTGTTTGTTCATCATAATGGAGTGCACGATGTCAGGGTCGGCGTCTAAGTACTCCAACCAGAAACGGGCCATTAGCCTGCGATACAGGATGGTAACATTGTGGTTTTGCTGATATGAAGCTGTGTTGAAGTCTAGCGCTTGGAGCACTGGGTAAATCAAGACCTGCAGTTTGAATTTCACAGAAGTACTGTTGTCTATTCCAATCTAGTGAGATAAAACAAAAAGACAGGTTGATTACAGCAAGCAACCGCATCACACTCTAACTAAAGGTTAACCAACAGTTTGTTACATGACGTTCTACTCGGAGCTGTTTACGTAGCCTACTCGGAATGATGCTTGTCTATCAACACTAAATTGTTGAAAATTCTGAATTTACTAGTTGCAATTAAGAGTTTTACGAGGATGTGAATGCTTTTTACAAGTCCAAATAGTTCACCTAAAAATAATATTAGCCTATAATCAAAAATATTTCTTCTGAAGTCACACATATAGCCCATTTCCACTACACAGTCTAAGAACAAAGTCGATATTATGAGATAGTAAAGCCTGTTTTATGCTTCTGCCCTGCGTCGAATCGACGGCGTAGCCTACCCCAGCAGAGCCCTCTGCGTCGCCGCGAACCCCTCTCCGACCCCTACGCCGTAGCTAGCTTGACGTGCACTTCCAAAAAATTGTAACTACGCGTCGTCGAGGCGACGCAGACCGCAAGGGCTGTGATTGGTCAGATTCAACGCGATGCAACGCAACCTGACGCAGAACCATAAAACGGCCACGACGCCGTAGGAGTGACGGCGTAGCTACGCTGTGGAGTGGACGCAGAAGCATAATGAGGCCTTAAGTCATAATTTAAGAGATATCAAGTCGAAATGATGATGCAGCGTAGGCTATCCTACTGTGATTGTCATCACGTTAAAATGATGATACTGCGTCGATTATGAGATAGGTCGAAATTATGAGGTAGCCATATTGTCTGTCATAACTATGACAAATTGGAATTTCCTGCCATAATTTTTAGTTTTTATGTCATGACAAAATATATTTTTATGATCATAGTCTTAATTAATCCGTTCTTTTGAGTCGGATCTTTTCAATTAATCTCTTGACCGAGTAATCAAAAAATGTTTACTCAGTGAAGAGATTTATTTCACTAATCCGATTCTCAATGATCCGGTAACAGTGGTTAAAACATTAGATTTTTTTATTTTTACAGAATTTTATGAAAACAAATTGTGCAAAGCTATCATAAGGCTTTGGACATCATGAAATAAAGCTCACAAGCATTATGGACAACAGTTAGGCTATGATAGGCTACTTGTGGTGTTTTTGTCAGTTTTCGAAGCTTAATGCTCCAGTCCCCATTCATTCAGTCAGAACAATTATTTACATTTCCTCTGTGTTCCACAAAAGAAAGTAATACAGGTTTGGAACAGCA
This sequence comes from Semotilus atromaculatus, assembly GCA_031834385.1. Taxonomy (NCBI): domain Eukaryota; kingdom Metazoa; phylum Chordata; class Actinopteri; order Cypriniformes; family Leuciscidae; genus Semotilus; species Semotilus atromaculatus. The sequence continues at coordinate 25,685,270 of JAULUF010000044.1, forward strand.
TGAGAGTGAGTAAATAATGACAGAATTTTTATGTCTGTATAAACTATCCCTTTAACAGACAATATGACCTGAAACAAGGGCAATAAAAGTGAAAGTGTACCCGCTGAGCCACTGCAGCGGCCAGGTTCCCTCCAGCACTGTCTCCACACACTGCCACTCGCTCTGGATCGACCGAGTACTTCACCAGCACTTCAGGCCTCAGGAAGTGCTTAGCGGCCTGCACACACTCCTCATACTGCACTGGGAAGTGCACATCAGGAGCCATGCGATAACTGCACAAAATGTGTAGAACTCTCAGTGTGACTGATCAAAACCGTAGATGATTTATCTCTTCCTATGAATGCGAGTATATACTCACTCCACCGTCACAACCACTGCGTCCAGATCAGCTGCCATCTGTCTGCAGAGACTGTCATATGACCCCAACTCTGATGGCAGATAAGCAGTCACATGAAAACACAACTCACACATAATCCCATGAATGTCAAAATAGGACAGAGGGATTATTGCTACCGGATTTATCATGAAACGTGTATAATGGTTAATAAGGTAACATTCGGACATACTTGGAGCACCCAAGGCCCATCCACCTCCGTGGATGAACATAACTGCTCTCCTCAGCTTTTCTTCCCGTCCAGGAGGGTGGTATACACGCACATGGACCCCATCAAACAGGATATCTTCAGCCTGGATCTCTTGGTTTGTGATCGGCACCAAACTCTCGAAATTAATTATGGCGGAGTTGATAACGTAGACACTATGGCTCAAACCCAGTAAGTGAGCAACATCTCCCTACAAAACAACAAGGTCAGAAAACAGTGACCTGAACTAACCGTTCCCCTCATTATGGTTTTGAAATGCAGTCCGCATGATATTTGTGGTGCATTGAAAAAGAGAGAAAAGTTCATGAATACAGAGAATAGAGAACATTTCATTCTGCCCTTGGGTATCATCTACAGTTGTGCCAAGTTGGTCAAAGTTCATCAGAATAGGCAAATCAAGGTCAGGTCTCTTCAAAAACAGATGGTCCTCTATTAATATCAAATACTGGACGATGTCTAAGTTTTATGCTAATTATTTTATATAATACAGTATATATCAATAACCCTGAGATGTTATTATACTAAAAACGAAAATCATTAAATGAGGAATAAGTTCTACACTTTTCACAGGTATACACTTTTATTATTGTTATTTTGATTCTGTTAAAAAGTCTTCTGACCTACTATTTTAGTTGAGAATGGAATATAGACATATTTTCAGCCAATCAAAATGTTCCTTTCCTTAATTCACCTGGTGGACTGTTTAAAGTGTTATACTCACCATACTCACTACTCCTCGAAATGTGGCATCCAACACCATCAGTTTCCATTGTTCTGGGATTTCCCTAGGCAACGGGATGTAGATGTAATAGGCAACAGCAACTGCTAATAACAAGGTAAAACCGCAAAGCAACTTCATCATGAAGTGGTGTCTCTCTGCCCTTCTCTCTGGAGCTATCTGGGGGTTAGACAATATAACCTTGTGCAATTCTACAAAGATTTTTTTGATGTTACTGTTACTTCCTGTGGATAATCCTACAGCATTCTGGGAAATGTAGTTTTCATTCTTCAAAACATAATTATTGCATACTGTGCTTACAAAGTCAAGTCACATTTATTTATATAGCGCTTTTTACAATACAGATTGTTTCAAAGCAGCTTTACAGAGATAACAGGAAAATAATGCAACAAAGTTTGTTTCCAGAAGAAAATATATTAACGTCACAGTCCATCTTAAGTAAGTTCAGTGATGTTTCATTTTTGTTGGAAAAAAGTTATGTTATCATTTATATAGCCATTCTGGAGAAAACCATGATTTTATCGTCCAGCTCAGTTCAGTTCTCATATAATGGAGTCAATCCAGGCAGATCAATATTATTGTTGAATATTAAATTTAATGTTCCCAAAGCAAGCCAAAAGCCAATGGCAACAAAGGTGAAAAAAAGGCGACTACCTAGGGTAGTGACAAAGTCCCTGTTTCACAGATGGGGTTTAGATTAAACCAGGATTAGGCTTTAGTTCAATTAGGGCATTTAATTGGCTTTTATAAATGTGCCTTAAGAAAAACAAACAAAAAAAGGTGTGTAAGATATGTCAGTGCAAGTTGCTTTTAGTTAAAACAGCTCAAACATGCATTTTATTCTGGCCTTATATTAGGCCATGTTTGTGAAAACGTGGGTATTTGTTTGCAATACCTTGTTTAATGCATATTAATTTTCACCAAGGAGGTAATTTAAAGGGCACCTATTATGGAATTTTGAAAATTACCTCTCATGTAGTGTGTAACATAGATCTAAGTGAACAAAAACATCCTGCAAAGTTTTATATATGAAAGTTCACCATAAAAAAAGTTATAATCTGCGTCCCAATTCGCCTACTTATACTACGACCTAAAAGTATGTACTCTTTTTGTGAAGAAAAAGTACATACTTTTGAGTGTGTAGCAAAAGAGTAGGCAAGCTTTGGGACATACTACTTCGTTATCTTTAACGGACAGCTCTGTCGCGTGCGCCCTGTCACCGTAAACTGCCCTGTCAATCATCTTGTCACAGTTAAAATCCTCCATTCAATCTAATTTAATTTCCTACCGTTTCGGAGAGAAATGTAGTGGCACGTTGATCTGCAGTCGTGGGTCATTAATGCGGAGACTCTCCTCATGTGTTTGCAATTTGAATGTAATGATGCATTTAAAAGTTAATGGCTAAATGTATCTTTACAAAAGTTCACAATGCTGCTGCAGATGCAATATATAATGTAGACAACATTGAATAAATACATTTTCGTCAGGTTAGATACTGATAATTAATCACTCAAACCCCTTTATCTAAACCTCTCTACATAACCGCCGAACTCGCACGTCCTCCATGTCTGTAGTTTTTTAACACTTTTCCCTCGTGTTTGTAGTTCTAATCGAATCCTCGTCCAACGCGCGATGGGTTGTGGGCAATATCAGCCGTTAGAGTGCGCATCGATCTGCACTTCGGATTCTGACCGGAAAAAGTAGACCATCCGGGTATCTTTGGAACACTCATTTCAACATACTACGATTTGGGACGTACTAATTCTATTTTCGAATACTATTTAGGACGGATAGTATGCGAATTGGGACGCAGCAATAGTCTCTCAAATGTATGAGTCGACTCTGAGGCTGCGTCCGAAATCGCGTACTATGTGAGTAGGTACTACATTTAAATAAGAACGTACTTCGCGACCGTTAAAAAAGTACGTTAGTATGAATACGGGTAGTATGAATGAATCCGGACGTACTACATGCGCCATGTTGTTGTCGCGTGACATACGCGCTGTCATAACAGTGCGAAAATTTAAAGAGCCCATTCCACTGACTGCACCAACTTCGCGCTGTTTTTAGTTCTGCTTTCTGTTTTCATCTGCGTTTTTACGTCGTGCGAGCCGACAATCAAGATGAGGCGTCGGTCAGCTGCTCGCAGATCACGCCTTTTGTGGAGTTTCTCAAATAACATTTATTTACCTCATACATTTTACCTCATAAAACACACACACACAGCCCCTATGAACAATGACAGATGTTGATTTTTGGCAAGGAAAAAGCCATTTATTTGCTTGTGATATTACCATCGATAAATAAACATGAATGAATCAATAGAGATACGCGTGTCACGTGTGTTTATCTCTACAGCCCATAGCTAACGTTACAGCCGCGTCTCCGGTTTCCGCCATTTTCAAATATAACGACAACAACTCCTCTCCCGTGGCATCATGGGATAGTAAAGTGTCCATCGTATGCGCACTTCAGAATCTCGCCGGAAGTAGTAGGTCATCCGGGGACTTTTCGCCTACTGTTTTTCGAATTCTATGATTTCGGACATACTACTCTGCTCGCATACTGTTTTTCGCATACTATATAGTAGGGAAGTATGCGATTTCGGACGCAGCCTGAGTCAATTTAATGAATCGTTTTTCCAATGAGTCATTTTCCTTTTCGTTGTGACGTCAAGACGAAAAATTATCAAATTGGCAGCGCCCACTCATTGCGGGCAGACACCAGGAAAAACTTGAAAACATCATGTTGACAACAAGACGCTTTGTTTGAAGTGCGAATCAAAAGCGACATTTTTTTCACTGCCCAGGGACGAGCATGTGAAGAATCAGTGGCTAGAGTTTATATTCACAACTATACCACACAAGTACACAAGTAGCCTGAACCTTGTGCTGTGTTCGCGTCATTTTAATGACGATTGCTTTACAAACATAAATGTTTTCAAGTGTGGATTCGCGATCCGGTTGATACTGAAGGAAGGTTCAGTTCAGTACCAAGTTTACTTGGATCAGCTTCCTCATCCGAATCACAACCTGTAGGTATTATTAATAAAAATAATTGTTGCTTTTATGTGTTTTGTAGCATGCTCAATAAGTATTTTTGTGTGTTGTGTAAGCTACGGGGTCATCTGACCAATCACCGCAGATTAGCGTCACGCAAAGGAGGGGTTTGGAAAAATGAGTCGTTGAACGATTCATTTGGGAGTCGGTGAGCAAATCAGGTAAAAATAAATGCATATCATAAGACAACAAAAGTGTTTTTTGTCATTGCATGCATGTAAAACTGTTGTTGGGGACACCCAAAACAATATGAACATTTTAAATGCCATAATATGTGCCCTTTAAATACATTTTTGATGAGGTCTTTGAGGGAAGAATTTAGGCAAAAATCTATAGCATTTTCTTTTCATGCTTTTAGTACAAACTTTGTTTTTTGGATCAGCAATCCAGTTATATATATTTTTAATAAATGTTTAAGCTGATAATGTTCAGTGGCATTAGATAGTTTTACTCTTTGACTTCAGCAGTCATGTCAATTGTCCTCCACTAGGGGACATTATTGTTATGAGAAAAATATTCATACTGTATGACCACTTAAATGTGATGTGATGATGATAAAGATCATTAGTTTGGTTAAACATATTTATATATTTGAATAAAAACAAAATATTAATAATTAATGTTAAAACATAATATATACATAAATAAAAATCAAATATAAGATGTGTATGAGTGTATATATAAATATAGCACTTTAATCTATAATCAAGCCAATTCATTTAGATTGTTTTACATAATTGTAAGAATATTTTACAAACCAAACCAACATAAAAGCATCATTGTTTATTATTTACCATGTTTTACCATGGTAAAAAAAATATCTTTATTGAGAGCACAACGTTGATGCTTAGTTAATAGTAAAGTATAGTGTCCTGGAAAAGTGCTCTCACAAATGTATTTTATGTTGCATTTCATTACAGCTGACGAAATAGATTGTGTCACAAAAATTACATATTTAGTATATACCAAGTGAGTAAGGTCTGTGTTGAGTAGAAAACCAGACAGGTTCTAATGGTAGGTTTGACGTTTACCATAATCTCTCCTCACCACAGTCCATGCATGCAGTGCATGTGCGCTGAGCTCTTCTGTCGAAACCATCCCTAACCATTCAGGATTTTTGTTACTTCTGTGCAGTGATTACTGTTATTGGAAAAAGACTGCGGCTAGCTCAGCGAGGACTCCCAACTCAGGGGGAAAAAGCAGCGAGGGTTTCTGTCATACATTTGGCTCTTTAGTCTTCATAACTGTTGTTTGTATTATCTATCATCCCTCCACTCTTATTATAAGACAATTGAGGCTAGCAACTGTTTGCTTTTACTGAATGACTTTGGACTTTGGAAATATATAGCTACTGATTCTGAAGAGACGTCAAGGATGGAGAGACATTGAACCGAAGAAGCCGTTAGCTACCAAATTCGGTAAACCTAAACCAGAAAAAGTTTTCAGTAATTTACAGACAAACAGCACTGCTATAACTGTGAGATCATTTATGAGACCAGTTTTCTTTGGGATAGCTAGCAAATGGCTAGCACTGAGAGTACTGTTAGCCTGTGGCAGTATCTAGTAAATCAGAGAGAAATGAAACATTGCTAAATTAAACCATCTGTTGGCTGAAAATAATTATAATGACTACAGGATTATAGGAGGTTTTTAAAGCACAAAAAAAGCAGAATGATGCTAAATACGTGCTCACTGGGTTTCAGTGATCACACCATGCTATCAAAACAAACATGCTGTCTTTCTTTATCAGAGACATTTCATTCCAGAGTGATCATTCCTAAATCTAAAACATGATCAGAGAAAATTAGTTTGGTTTAACATTCAAAAGATCAGCTGGCTGCACTTATGTTAACATTTACGCATGAAAATGTGAATTTTAAATAGTCAACTCTGACAATAGAAGACTTGTTCTTACCTCTAACCTCTCGAACACAAAATGTCATGTGAAAATTTCTTGCTGTTTGAGGTCGTTTCACTGCTCATCTTCGCTTTTGAGATGACATTTAAGTCATGTCCCCCACAGATGATCATGGGAGTCACTTCTCTGAAGGTGTGGACACATACCTATATGACTAACATGATGTTTACCTTGCTAGAAAAACCGGGTTATACAGATTAATGTGGTCAGGCTGGTTTGTGAACATGGAAACTGGTTATGGGTTCCTGCCAGTTTAACCAAAGTGGTCTACCACCTTTAACCAGGTTGAGCTTGTTTAGACCTTGGTTATACCAGCTAATGATCATAAATAACAAGCTAGAAACCACACTGTGCAGTTGTTATCTTAAGAACTACTGTATACCTCACCCAACCATAAAACATTGTTTTGGTGTAACCTTAATTTTTCAGTCATGTTGGTGTCTGAGACCACATTAAAATCTATTTTAAACCTGGGGGTGGGGAAATATTTCAGATTTATAATCCCATTATTAAAGGGATAGTTCACCCAAAAAGGGAAATTCTGTCATAATTTACTCACCCTCATGTTGTTCCAAACCTGTATGAATTTCTCTATTCTGCTGAACACAAAATAGAGTGTTATCTCAATGATGAATTGATGATGAATCAATCAATGATGAGGAATATCTCAAATCATCATTCTGAAGAACATGATCATCAGGTCTGACACACTCTTGAGGTCATGCAGCTCGACTGCTGTCATAAGCAAAAGAGGGACATCAATGTACATTTTTCAGTTCAACTATTCCCTTAAATTATGTTAATAATATAATTTGTAATTTAAAGATTTATTTTTTATAAAAATTATGACTAGTAGTGTAAGACTTTTTGACAATTTCAACATTAATATAAGCGTATAAGCAATTTAAAAAATATATATTTTTAGGTCACCTCACAAATTCTTTTTTCACAGATGAAGAGGAACATGCTGAAATATTTTTAGACCCTCCACTTAAAAGGTATTATCTCATTGATTATACTCTATATAGTATGTGGTGAGTCATGGGAGCAAAATATATATATATTTTTTAACCAAATCTCCACAGGTGTGCAGTATTATAGTGCTATTGGGTGGACCCGAGGCTCCTCTTACCAGAGGTAAATGCTGGATGTCTGGAGGCTTCATATCCCCGGTTCATACCATTTATGTCCTGTTCTCGGACAGGGCTGCAGGGTTCTTGCTGGTGAAAGATATACAGCAAGGGGACAGTGATCTTTTCAGGCTGTTCTTTGGCTCCAAAATTTGCTCAGTGTTGACAGGTTGACTGGTCTAAATCAGATTTTGAGAGGTTAGCGTCAGGATCACATGGCTGAAATGAGACATTGACATCTTGATACACAGACATCTTACAATGAAACTTGCAATGAATTTTATTTTTTAAATGACTGATATAAGAGTAAAATTAATGAATAATTTTCCAAAAATGTCCATCATGTTGCCAAGCTTTTGAGATATTAGAGAGGATTTTCAAACCTTTAAATATGATTTAATTTGTGGAAAATTATTCATTCATTTATTAGGAATTATAATTTCCTAATATAATTAAATATTTCAAATATATATATATATATATATATATACTTAATTATATTAGGAAAATGCATACATAACTGCATCACCATAAAATTTAAAAGGATTGTTACACCCTTTCAGGGAGCAACACCTCCACCCAGTATAACATCAATAGAAGAAATAACTGTAAAAAGACTCACACTTGCTTTATAAGCTTTGATAATGGATATTGGCAAATCCATGGAAGACAAATCCAGGGAAACACCCATGAGAAGAGATGTGAGACAGCTAGAGAGAGAGAAAAAAAGCTCTGAATAATTCCCTTCACGCGGTGTTACTTGGATCAGTAACACTCGGCCCTCTGAGCAGCTTGTTGAAAAAAAACAAAAAAAACAGGAGGCTTATTTCTCCATATGGGGCATCTTTTATACACCCTAAATGAGAGATTCGTTTGACTCGCAATGACATCATCTCTCATCATGTTCCTCTGGGCTGGAGTTGCACTGCTGGCCCCTATCAGCACAGAAACATCAGCCAACCTTCACTTACTGCTGCTCCATCTGAGAGAAGAGAGAGGACAGATGAAGTCGGAGAAAGTCCTTAAAAGTCAAAAGACTCCTTTGTCCAGGCCCTTACTGTGCTAATCCAAAGCAGAGCGACTTTAATTAGTTTTTGAGATTAAAGTTCTTTGATACCCCTATCAGCTGCTTTGACAGAGTCACCAAGCTCTCGAGTCCCAAGAGGAATGAAATATCTGAGCTCCACACAGAGGACTATTTCTTAAGGCCCCACCACTGTTTAAAGGAATAGTTGACCCCCAAAATTAAAATTCTGTCATAATTTACTCACTCCATGTTATTGCAAACATGACTTTCTTTCCTCTGAGAAATTCCAAAGGAGATGTTGAGCTGCTTTTCTAACTCCAAAAAGTTCACTAAAAGTATCATAAAAACTGGTTCATACATTTCCAAGTCATACAATAATCACTGAAGACTGAAATTTGAGTCTTTATTCACAAAAAATCTCGTTTATAGGGTCACCATTCATCTGTCATTGAATGAAAACAAGCAGCTTGGACATTCTGCTATAATTAACTCTTTTGTGTTCCACATAATAAAGAAAGTCTTACCAAACATGATGATGGTGAGTAAATTATGAGTTTTAAATTTTTTTTATTTTAGGAGCATGAAAGCATTTAACAGCAGCACTATGTTGATATTCATATTTGCAGTTGTTTTGTCACACATGCAGACAGCTAGTTTCCATAGCACCAGGATTTCTAGTAATGTGTGGAAATGAAGGGATCATGGACTATTTGACTGGAAATGGATTAGAGCTGTAAATTAATTCTGAAAATGAATTGCAAATCTTAAAATACCACATTCGGTCATGGTTATGGATATTTAGCTCATTAAGAATGTACAAAATGTACCTGCAACCTTCATGTAGCAGCTTTAATTACAAAGTTCTAAAAATGTGAACATATAAAGGAAGGAATAGCTCAGAGGATCAGCTCAGAGAAATCCGAGCATGACACCGTCTTGAAAAATCGAAAAACATGTAGAAATAACCCTCAGGCGTCACAACCAAGCCACGCTAACCTGCACCTGTCTTCTGATTCATGTCATGACGAACTTGTACAAACAGGCATATTCATATTTGCATCCAGATTTAGACTTGATGTATCTCATTCCAGACTCTTAACAAAAAGCCTTAAATATAAAAAATAATGCAAAGTTCTCACATTTTTCTTAAATATGTTTTACATATGTTATGTACACACCTGACACACATCTGTCGTGGTGAAATAAAAGGATAGTTCACGCTAAGATGGAAATTCATTACTCACCCTCATTTGGAAGCCAATTTCCACCACATAAGAAATGATTTGGTAAATCAAAATGATGACAGTAATGAGCTCCACACAGACTCCTATTTTTTGGACCTACACTGTTTAAATAAATAGTTGACCCCAAATATGATCATATTTATGACAAATTATAAGATAAAAAGTCAAAGTAAATCATAATTATTACAATTATGAGATCATCATGACATAAAAATCATAATTGTGACATTTTTAACATGACTTACTATTTCAATTTCTACTTTTTGTCATTACTTTTTATGATACACTGTTTTTTTTTTGTAATTATGACTCTTCTATGACAATTCTATCTCGATAATTCGACTTTTTATCTCTCAATTATGATTTAGTATCTTTTGACTATAGTCAGAACTATAGTTCGCCTTAATTTTAAAGAAAGTTTCCTTTGAAGAACTGTTTTTGTCTATAATAAGTCAATGGGGTCCAAATCAACATTAGACCCCTCTGACTTTCCCTTTATGGACAAAACAGACATTTAAAATATTCCTTGACTTTCCTCAAATGTCATTGTGAGCTTTGTTTTTGTTTTCTACCATAGGTTTAACAATTCCATCTGAAAGTTCTGCAACTTTTTTGCAGAAAATATTCTTTCTTCTTATGTAATGCCAAGAAAACATTGCATTGTACACATTACAGAAGCTCTCCTGTGCACATCTGCTTTCATTTTACCAGAGAAGGTGTTTCACCATCCCTACTACATCTGCATTAGGCAGAGAACACACACACACACACACACACACACACACACTCGATTTGCTTTGTTTTTCATGTCCGGCAAATAAAGAGGTGTGCTGCTGACATTCCTGTCTCCGAAATCAACACAAGAAGAGTTACAACTTGCAGCTGTCGTCAAAATGTCGTACATACGCACACAAATGTATAGGAGTTGAATGTTTAGATGAATTGCTGTCTCCATTTTTTATTTATTTGAAGTTGAGGGGACTTGTATTAGACTCTATGTGTAAGTTAGCAAGCTAGGTTGTTAAAACATAACATTTCTGACATAAGAGTCTGGTTTGTCAAAGTCAGGGTTAAGTGACAGGACATAAGGGAGGGTACACAATACGCTCCCTTGCACTTGGGCCTGTGCCAGGCGGTGGCACAGTTGGAAGAGTTGCACACAAAGGATTGTTTCATGGAAGTGAAGGTACGCTTATACAGTCATCTAGATCAGATTCCTGCAAATTCCACACTGACACTCCCCTCGGCTAGCTGCCCTTATTCCGCTCCAGATCTACATGTAATCAAAGGGCTGATGGAAGAAGATACAGTGTACTACAGAGAAGATATTTTACTTCAAAGCTGTTTTTGATGTCTTCTTGTTAAACATGACATATTGATGAAACGCTCCATCCAAAAATGAACTATATGGGGTTAGACATTTCACGAACGGCACACAGTAACTGATTTGCATTAAAATGATGTGCCAGTTATCGCTATTAGAAACATCTTGACAGTCGTGTATAATCGTGTAACATCTTGACAGACAGTAGTGTATAAATGAACGGCTGTCGCAGGTTCTGACAGGATTGGAGCAGTTCTTTCTCTGCTATTGTTGTTATCTCCAAAGCAGGAACAGAGCGATAGAGTCGAGAGATAAAAGTGATATTAGAGGGAGAGGACAGTGATAGTGGAAGCTGATGGTAATGATAGTGTTGGCTGATAAAAATCAGACAGAGATTGTTAGAGAAATGGACCACCAGCCGGAAGCAGTTATGGTTTGTTCCCCACTGTTGATGCTTCAAAGGTTAGGTACTGTGATCCCTTAAGACACCTCATTTCCAGTTTGCCCCCTAGGATCATAATAGTAGCACTAGCCCTCACTTTGAACCTCCTGTGAGACATAGGCCTACATGACAATAATTCCATTGTACCAGGGCCTCAGTCTTCTGGAGGGGAGAGGAGTGATGCAAGGAGAGGGAAGAGTGTAGTCATACGCTGTGTTTTCTAGGCAGAATGGTGACGCTGGTGGTGGCTGAGGACTGAACAGGCAGTCTGCACAGTATTTATGGGTGCTGGAGCAAGAAGCAGCCTGGCTCAGAGCCTCATACACATCACTGCAGACATTCATCAACAGCCGAGAGAACGTCGCACCCTTCCTTCAGCTGACAACCGTTAGCACTGCTAGATTTCACCGTCTCGCTTTCCCTTTTATTGCTTCTGCTTTTTCTCAGCCCATGGTCATTCTCTCTTGTTTGCTTTATATCTCACTTTCTTTAGGGTTTCCTGCATGTTTTTACACTTAATACTATCGATTTGACTGCACTGACAGTATTGAATGAGAGCAAAACTTGAACTAAATTGAGCCAGATGAGGACACATAGCTGCTTTACAGCTGATTTAAATTTGTTTCATAAGTTTGCAACATCGACACTGGTATTGCATTCAATTGAATCAACACTGAACTGACGTTTGCTGAATAGCGACACTTTTGTCAAATAGAACAGCATATCACTAATTTCATGAACTTTACACATTGAATTTAATCAGATCAACACTGAACTGACGTTTGCTGAATAGCGACACTTTTGTCAAATAGAACAGCATATCACTAATTTCATGAACTTTACACATTGAATTGAATCAGATCAACACTGAACTGACACGAACTGAACACGATTGTCTTGTATTTTGCTGCATTAGGCAGAATTTGATTTTGTCGCATATGAAGTTTACAACAATCTGTTTTGTATAAAGTGATAAATAAATAAAGGTCACTTGACTTGATTGACTTTAAATATACATACAGTCCAAAGGGTGCCTCAACTGAAATAACTTCATTGGAAGATTATCAGTCATTGCACACAAGTTGACAAACTAAATTTTTACATTTTTAATTAAAACAATTTTCTTATCTTTTTTTTTTTTGCATACAGTGTATGTTATTATTAGTATTAGTATAGCTACAAAAGTTAAAGGCCCACTGAAGTACCCTGAAACAAGCAGCTCATCCCCCCCTTTTTTTAATAGCCAATAGCGTTTTATTTATATCACTCGGCCAGATAGTGCAGTATGTGCCATTCACCATATAGAAAATAGTAATTGTGTGAACAAGTGATTCATTTCAGCAGCAGTTTCAGCATCTAAAAAAACGCAGGTTTGGAGAAAATACACTTTTCTTGGCAATTTGCACCGTTTCCCATTCAGAGGGTGAGTAAAACATATCCATTAGGAATGGGATCCTATACTCTTCTTTCACATTAATTAAAGTTTACCCGAAAAACTTAAAGCAATGCCATCTGCCATTTCACTGAATTGCTTCAGATTCTAGAGAGCATTTGATTGGTCAGAAATTCTGATGAGAAGTTAAAGTGCAGAGTGATGTCATCAAAATCGTTGATCCATATTGGCGGAAGTGAGAGACTGTAAGTTTTGAACATAATCTTATATCTTCTAAATGTGAATTTTATCATTGTTTTGGAGCACACTTATAGACAACTTTAAGGCCAACATATTCATACTAAAAGCCAAAACACTTAAATTTGAATTTCATGGGGACTTTAAGGCCTATTCACATCAAGAACAATAACTATAAAAACAACTGTAACTATTTTAGCGTCCACACCAAGGAGCGATAATAGCAATCTAAAGTCTTCAGTGTTTTCTGACATTTGTGCCGTCATGTTTACTCTGAGAAAACTTTCTTCGTATTGGTATTTCCACGCTTTATTGAATGTCTCGTGGGATTTATTTAGTTTACAGCTTATTTAATGGCTCACAGAAATACAGGGAGATGTGATTCATCAGTTGTAAATGATCCCTTTTTGGCTGAGGTTTGTTGGCTGAAGTATTGTCTGAGTTGCCAGCCCTGCTCTATAGAGCAGCAGCCCAAAACCATGAGATTTATGAGTTTGCACTCTAGTCTATAGTTCGGTCGCAGTGCACTTTATTTCAAAGAAGTATTTTAAAGAGTTTTTAATGTCTGTCCAATGTGGTCATTAGCTTTTGAACAGAATAGCAGCCCGAGGCCATTTTAGGTAAACCAAAAGGAGTCATGCTGGGATGTCACATAACCCACTTCCTGAAACCAGGCTCCTTCAGCTCATTTGTAAAAAGAGAAAATACTTCAGAAGCTTAAGCAGAAAAGCCATCAGTCAAACCAGGCAAAGGTGTGAATCTGACAGTGTGTAGACAGCGTTGTTGATATGTGCTTTAGTTGTTGATGCTATTTTTGAACATATTATTATAGGGCCCTTAAATTTTGAGATATGATTGTTATTTTCAGTTCACGATTCTGTATATAGTTCTCAAAATGCCAGAGCAATTACGTATTACATAAATGTCATTTTGAAAAGGTCAAATAATGATAACTGTAGCCACAGAAAGAATGTCTGTGCTCAGCTAAGGGGCCTTTCACACCAAAACTGGAACTGGATCAGCATGACAGAACGAACACATCACCCTGTGCCATTTCGTGTCCAGCTGCATTGGTGCCATTAGTCTCGACAGTAGCGCATTCTATTTCAGCTGCATGTTAACACTTCGGATCATCAGCTTTTTATACTTGGGATTTGCAGATAGTTCTGAAGCATGTTGTGCGAGTATAGGCTACTGTCCACCTCATGACTGTGACCCTTCAATGAGCTCAGACTTTCCAGTGTGCACTTCATAACACTGATACTGTCATGACAGAGGTTTGGGAAAAAATGCATGAATTTATGTCAACTTTTTATTAATGATATTCAAAGCCAGACTGTGGTAATGCAAGAGGGAGCTACTGAAATTCAAACTCTGGTCCTTCACTCAACAGCAGTTTTCATATGGAACATTTTTTGTGTGTCTCTTAGTTTTCGGGTTGTCTGCCGGGGCTCAATGTGGCTGTGGCTTTCAGGGCCACCAAGGCATTGGATCAAGAGTCTTTGATTAGGACTGTAGTTTCTGGACTCAGCAGCTGGAAATATAGGCCGCTGTCATCCTGCAGACAACTTAATCAGACACTTAATAAGTTATTCTGTAACCAGCAGGCTTAAGTCACTGTTATTCTTGGCTCAGACAGAATGAGGTGTACTATAAACCTTCTATGAATTGCCTCAATGCCATAATTACAAATTCAAACTATTTTTTTTTATTTCACTGAACTCAAAAATTTAAGGCAACAGGGTACTCATATTTAAAGTTAAACCAACATCCATCCATCCATCCATCCATCCATCCATTAAGATAAGGTATCTGCATTACAGAGACTAATAAAATCCATGCATTTTATAATGTTCACTGCTGTATGAGTATGGGGTGAATGGCACATCTAAAGTTGTCATTCTGAGTGTGAAGTTTGCTCTGGCTCTGGAGAGTTTGGCAACACTTACAGTAAACACTAATTATAACATGCTTTTTGACAACTATAAACCTAGTCTAAACAAGCAGCATTTTCTCTTAGCACCCCCCTGCCCTGAATTCCACTGCACCAGCTCAGCTTATCTTCTTTGGTTGTTTTCATTCATTATTTACACTTGATAGACTGGAACAATCATAACAACTGCCTTAATTATGCTTCTTCAGGGCATACATTTAAAATCCTCCCTCACCTGACTTCTAGTGACCAGAGAATTTCTGTTTTACACCACTGACCAGGAGCGTAAGAGTGTAACCACAAATCTGTGCTCATTAACAGGCCATGAGAAGAAAGCTCATGCTCATTAGAGTCCTTCTATGTGGATAGCAGCACATTTTACTCATATAGCTTTGAGGCAGAGCAGCGGGGTCATCTTTCATGGCTGGGGTCCAGCTCTCTGATGTGGAGGCCTTCATGCCTCAGTGCTGACCCCTGACATGGAAGCACAATGAGTACTGTGTTTCTGTTGCCAGTAGGCAACAGCAGCCCAGTGGCTTGACTTTGACCATCTCCCATAGTGAACAATGAAGAACGGGCAGCGCACCAGATTCTTGACATTTAGTCCTCTTCCTGAGTGAAAGAGCTCTTTACTTCCTTTCCGTCTCAGCAGCTGACTCCTCTGTCTTTCTCCACTCTCTTTCCCACCGGCCCCTCTGGGATTTAATTGAATCCTGATGGTGGTTTTGCTCCTCTCTGTGGCCCGGCCAATTCTGATATATATTCCCCTCCCTTTGTTGATGTTTCGTTCCAGCTGTAGGCTGACTGTAGACGCAGAGCACAGACAGCTGTGACTAAAGTCAGCTGTGGGGCCAGAGTAATTCAGTGAGCAGATCTAGGACAGAAGGACAGTCGCAGGAAAACAAATATAGTCAATGGGAAAGTGGGCATACATTTGTATAGAGGACAAATAAATCCATCCTTTTTTAGCTGGTGTGAGTACCACACCACATAAATGCTGTGTCTTGTGTTTTGTAAGGACTTTTATGTTGAAGTGTATTCTCAGTTCTTATTGTTTCTGTGTACACTTCCTGTGTTTGATTCCTGTTTTACCTTGTACCTTGTTTGTCACCATAGTTGCCCTCATTAGTTCCCATGACATCAAATAACCTACACCTGTCCCTCGTCAGTCCCTTGTTAACCTGTTTATTTTAACCACTGTGCTTCAGTTGTTGTTTGTCGTTGTTCCTGAATGCATGTTCCAAGTTGTTTCAATTTGTGGATTGTCCTCTTGTCACTGGGATGGATTATCTGTGTTTTTTCAAAATAACTTGTGCTCACATTTGGATTCTCACTCTGTCTCGTTCCTTACATTACAGCGTCCATTCATGCTATTTCATAATTAAAGTCATTAAATTTCATAATTGGTGGAAATAACTTCTAACGTCACCTGAGGAAATCCAATGCAATCTAAAAAAAGTGCTTTTCTGGGCAAAAATTGCTCCTGCTTGTGTTATTCTCATTTAGATAAAAGCACCCTCTAAACAAACAAATGCAATGCAAAATGTCTTATACATGTCATTTGAATGGGGGTTCTCAGAGTCAAAAGGCTCCAGGATTCTCATGTCCCCTGCTGCAAATGTTGATTTTGGGTGAGGGGCTGACCTTGTGGCTCGGCTTTCTGCTTTCATACTGAGAGGAAACCTTTTCCAATGAGCTCAGCTTTTCTTTAAACATTCTGTTATTTCATTTGCTTGCCATGTGGATTCAAGGGAATCTATGACTTGTTTTTGTAGTCTGATATATATTACAAACATTCTAAATGTATCTGATTTATTTCAGAGGAACGCCAAGAATGATTTGTATGAATGTTATTTTATTATCGAAGGTCTGTCTTGGGGAATATTTTCTGAATATATAATGTAATATTTCAAATCTTGATGAAACATTGACTTGAACATATTGGCACAGCACAGTGTAAGCAATCAAATCCAGGAGTGTGCATTGGACTCCATTCTTAAATGGCTAAACATTGTGTCTGTGGTTTGACATATAGCAGGAAACCTAATGTATTTTTGGTTGGGGTTCAAAACGTTAGAATACCTTTTAGGAATTTGTTTGCGAGTTACATATAGAAAGAGCCAAGAAAATATACATAAGAATCAGTAGCTATATTGCGTTTATGGCTTTCCTCAGGAACAGACTGTGCAGCGTAATCTATTTGGGAGGCAGACAGTGCTGTTTAACAAGCTTTGAAATATAGCACACAGCTACAATTATATATGCACTTTACTGGCTAAAGATTGTACTAATCCTGTTATACACCAAAAATGGTCTTGCCCCACAATGAAGAGGGGGTGAATACACAATTCATATGTTTTTTATCCTTTCGCTGGAGTCATAAAACATTGCAGGTTTTAGATGTATTTTCCCAAATTACACTTCAAAATGTATTTTCTCCAATTGATTCTTTTCTTTATCTTCTAAGTGCATCCATCTGACAGCATTTGTCTCAAAGACTTTAGAAAGCTTGGGACTTTAAAAGCTAATCTCTTTGAGGTGACCTGTTTTTGGGATGTATCGTTGTTCATCCGAGTGTTTCCGAAATAGACACACTGGATTCCTGCCCCAATCATCCCTTAAGATAAATGAGTCCCTGTCTAGCTGTCTCTGAGGCTCATGACATTGCCACATTTACTTAGTCTATGATGTGTAGTGAAGCTGTAGAAGCTCTTGCTTGGAGGTAGCTTTTAGGCTAGTGTGGGCCTGGGCAACACAGTCTCACACCCAAGGCGTCATCTTACTGACGCTTCTGACCATGCGTCAACATGCCGACGCACACACCCCCCCACAAACGTCAATATGAGACGCTCATCCTCGGGCGTCATCAAATGCCGCGCACCCTTTAGCGTCAGTTAGATGACGCTTCCGTTATGGGTAGGTTTAGGTCTGGGGTAGGGTTAGGATTAGACCACTAGGAGGCGCGTCTCATATTGACGCTTAAGGGGTGCCATGTGCGTCGGCTTATTGACGCATGGTCAAAAATGGTCCATAGCGTCAGTTAGATGACGCCTTGGGTGTGAGACTGCGTTGGCCTGGGGTGAGAAATTCGGCTGGTAGTGACTAGTGACAGTTAAAGACTGAGAAGGGTAGAGGTGCTGAGAGATGAGGGGTCTCTACCTTCATCATGGACCATAGAATTTCAGGCATGTCTGGAACCAAAACCCCCCCATGCTCTCCTCTATTCACAAATGTCTTCTCCGGTAACTGATGCCTGAAGGCTAAGCAGACTCAGCTGAACTTAACAGGCCCATTAGCTTTAAATAGACCTGCTCACCTTGTCAGGTGCCTGTATACTGAATGCTCTTTGTCATCTGTCTGGAGAGACGAGAAAAGACAGCCAGGGGACACAGAGATAACCATAAGTGTGTAGTTGCATAAGTGTGTCTTCCTCATTAGTAAAGTGGTTTAATCTTCAGTGTTTCATTAAAACTTCACGCAGCTAAGCTGAGCTTAGATCCTCTTCAATAGATTGAATGAATACTTTATGGGAAAACGGTCAAAGGATTTACGACAAGCGGTCAGAGAGTTTGTGATGAATTACAGGCAAACCCTATAATATATTTTACATGCAGAATGATTGGTGAGTCATGGCAGTGACAGTTTTAGCAATTATTTCTTACCTCTGCACAGAAACAACTATCAATATATAACTCTATATTTATCTGTATCTTTTCAGTCTAGAGCTGGAATCCATCGGTATAGGATATGAAATGCTATAGATTTAAAATAGACAACAATGTGAATGTAAAACACTTCTGAGAGGTTCCTTCCCTTCATGCAACTTATTTGTGCCACATACAGAATGAGTTACTGGGAATGGGCATTAGTCTTTTAAGATATGTGAATCCTCATAAATACTTTTTCCTACATGTGTTCATCAATTGTAAGTTAATGTTAGGCTAACATGCATTTTTAAATATATTGCCACATTTAAATATTGAATAAGCTTTACAAGAAATGTACATATTGCATTGCTTCTTGCTCTTCAGCCATCTGTTTTAATTATTTTTAGAATGCAGAATTTAAGTGCACTGAGGAAATCTATTCAGATCAAGCAAGTAATCTTCCCTGGATTTTGCAAACGAGGTTGATGTTATAATACAGTGCATGATGTATTCAGTTAATTTCACAATTATTTAATTTTATTAGCCTACATTTGAAATCTGAAAATTAAAAAAGTGTGTTATCAAACATGTATTAGCAATATTGATAAATCTAGCATTTATGCCTATAAATGAATTGACTAAAACTATTTCAAACTGACATTCACCTCAATCTCTGTAACTAGGCAGACAAGAAATACACTATATTGACATAACCTATATATGCCTATATATAGCCTAATAGGCCTATGACTTCGACTTGACTGATATATTTTTGTAAATAGGCGATAGGCCTAGATAATGGTAAGCAGCACACATCTGTGAAACCTTATAAAAAAAGGTAGTTTAAAAAAATTCTGTCAGAATCTTTCTTTAAAATATAATAGCTATCGTTCTATTTATCGTTTTATCGTTCTGTCTGTGTAGCGTCCTATCTGCGTGACTGCGTCCTAGGTAACCTGTTTTTGGTAAGCGTTTATATTAATGTCACCGTTTATATATTCCCGCCCCAGTGTGTCTGTGAGGAACTGCCCTGTCCGCGCGCGCTGTAGCTCTGCTCATTCTGCACTGGCTGCTGTCAGCACGCAGAGTCTGAACGGCAAGGCGGAACGCTGTTACTCCACAATACCGTGTATTGACACGCTAGTCATGAAACTATCTCTTTGGATATCAGACTGTCCTAAAACCCCAGATGACAAGCCTTAACCCGGAGCGAAACGGTAGGTGTTTGTTGATATATCGAGTGCTTACCGCTCCCGATACTTATCCTGTGCATTTAAGTAGAAGTTAGGCTATACACAGTATGCGTGGTTGTCAAATAAAATGTCTCCGTGACTTCAAGGTAAGGACTGAAGTTCAAATAGACTTTATAATCGAAGTTGGGCGTTGAGAAAAGTCACGGTAGGTTGTTTTTGAGATGATATTGCATAGTGTTTTGAGTTTCATACATGTGTTGTGATCGTGTAGTGATTTTACCGCATCGGCTGTGTATCAAACTCACGCGCGCTGTAAACTGACTGCGGTACACGCCTGGTTTTGTTTGTATTCAACAGACACATCAAATTAGTTGTTTGCAGGTTCACTTTAGTCTTATGTAATGTCTGTCACTTTCACTTAACTAATGTATTAATAATTTACCAGAAAGAGCGAATATTTCTCCTCCTTGTTGCATTTCTTAGAGTTAGAAGATGTAGAACTGTAAGCTGAATATGTCGCATTCCTTTCTTTCCCACGCTACATAAACTGAATACAATTGAACACATAAATTGAATACAATTCATAGTTTGCTGTTGCTAGATGGGTAAGCTCTTGTTTTTGCTTTGAGACTGTTCAGAAGTCTTAAATGCTTAGTTTGGCTGAGGTGCTGTTTAACTCGTTCTTGAGCAGTAGGAACTGGCACAGTGCTTATGTCCTGTGCATCTTGGAAAGATCAGATCTCTGTCATGCTGTCTTTATAAATATCCCGGTGGGGTCTCTCTGCTGTGGGTGTAATTGGGCATCCCGCCTGCACTAAATGCATGTCTGTCCTGCTCGAGTCCAACCTTGAGCTGTGCTCTGTTCTTTGTCACTAGCCTGATAACTTGATAGATACTGAGACGGCTGGGCAGTCTCAGGATCGTTTCCTCTCTAATTAGCTCAAAATAGCTCTGGATCACAGCTATGTGCTCCCTTGCATTAATCACTTCCTAAGTGCCGGAATTGATCGTCCTGGGTCAATCACAGCCTGTTGTCCTAACACAACATTTTTTCCTCACTCACAAGACTGAGTTATTCAGCGGCACAATATGCAGAAAATATGCTTCCTTACTGACATCCCGAGAGTAAAGTAATTTTGGCACCTGATTCGATTCCTCAGTCTCCACACATCCAGCCGCTCCGAGACTGCACGGGCCTGGTTGGCTGCCAATGAGCCACTGTGATGTGCATTGGTGAGGTTTTGGTCAGCTGTGGTTTGCTGCTCTTCCCATTGTACCCCATCCCGCCTCTGTTCGCTATTGACCGAAGCTCATTAAACTCCACATGAAGGCCACAGCTGAACCACTGACCCCTACAATGAGGCTTTTTTGGGCACCTCCTACAGTACATGTGTGTGGTCTTGCATCATGTACAGAGGTCTGTCCTCAGGCCCACAAGGCTGCTCGTATATAGACAGATACAATGTGAAGTGGTGTGTGTGTATGTGTGTATATATATATATATTAGGGCTGTCAAATTATTAATCACGATTAATCGCATCCAAAATAAAAGTTTGTGTTTACATAATAAATGTGTTTGTACTGTGTACAATTATTTTGTATATATAAGTACACACACGTGCATTTATATAAGAAAAATGTGTTATTTATATATAAAATATTTATATTTATATATAATATAAATTATATATAAATCTATATATAGTATATACATGCAAATATTTCTTAAATATATACAAGCATGTGTATGTATTTATATATATAAAATAATTATACACAGTACACACACATTTATTATGTAAACACAAACTTTTATTTTGGATGCGATTAATCGTGATTAATCATTTGACAGCCCTAATATATATAGGTTACATATAGGTTACAGATATGTCAGTGGTCTTTTGCAGTGCATGCATGCAGAATTGCACGCACACACAAAGGCTTGAACATAGCAATTTTCAAGGCATGCAATTATGTTGCTTGCATAGTCAATCCACTTCCTCTCATTCTTGTTTTTAGTAAAGCAAAGCCTCGTAATTTTTAGAAACATTTACAGGGCCGTACAGTCTATTTCTACTCGCATTTATGCAATAAGAGCTCAAATTAGATAACATTTTTAAGTAGAGGGAGGTCAGGACTGTTAGATCTATGAAGGTCTTTTTGTATGTCAACAGCTTTGGTCACAGTGTGCAATGGAAATAAACAGTCACAGAAGGATAGCTCTACTATACACTTGCATGCTGTAGATGTAATGGTTGTCCCATTAGGACATGAAATGACAGCTGGACTTGAGTGACTTTCATGGAGGGCCACACCTGGAAGATCCTCAGGACGAGCAGACAGCACTGACAATCTCATGAACCCCTCAAACTTAACAGCTTTTTCCAGCAGGGCCATGGTCTGTTCGCTCTTACCACATAAAGAGAGTATCAAAGAAACAACAGTGAACAAAATAATTGGACCATGATTGCATGTCTGTTTTTGATGGCTGGTAGATGAGCTTTTAATTTTTGCTTCTCCAAACAATAGCAATATTTGGATGAGACAATATTTACATTGTTTGAGATATTTTTCAAGCGTTAACAGGTGACATGTATTGCTCATTCATTATTTTTTCCAATCGCTCTCTTAAACCAACACATACCCGCTCCATTCTGAGCATGACATCTATAATGACATGTTAGGATTACAACACAGCTTGTGTTTATAAACCAAAATGGCTTGGTAAGCAGCATGTTTGCGTCAGTGAAAGACACTGTGTCAGGTTTGTCCCTTCTGTGAGCTTCTCTCAGCATAAACCCCTCATTGAATGTGCGTTGTCTATGCTGATTAAAATGAACCTCTGGAAGGTTATTGTCGGTACTGGCCACAATCTCAATTGCTGCAAAAAACCCTCAGGCAAGTAGTCAAGTCTCTATCAAGACTCTACATATGCCCCCTTCACGTGTTTACTTCCATTCAGAGTGCGAGATTTTCCATGCCAGAGCCATTAGACATATTATTCAGAAAACAAGTGTTCCTTCAGGGGACAGCTTCCCAAGAAGGCTCCTGATTCTGAATATAGTTCAATTTAGATGCAAAAAAAGCTCTAGCTGTGTGAGGCCCTGCTCCTTTTGCTGTTATTTTCACACAGCACAGACAAAACACTGCTGTCTGTGCCCTGAATAAAACTAGAGGCTCGAACTCGCTGCTATTGGAGATCTGAGGCTTGCGGAATAAGATGTGACAGCTTTCTGGTGATGCCCGGTGGAATTGTGGGGATATGATCAAAATCTTTCAGAAACCATAACAACAGATCTTAGAAAAACTCTAACATTATTGCAGTTTCTGTTGAGATCTGGCAATTCGTGGTGTGGAATATAGGTAGAATGTGGCAGACGGGGATTTGGGAAATGTATTCCCTGGTGTAAAAGGGTCAAGGTCCTTTTCCCACAGTTCTTTATAGACTTGTGTCTTTTCACAGATCCATGTGGCGCCATGCAGAAGAGAGAAAAATGCTGGTTAAGTTTGTGTACTGGTTGGTCAGAGGGCAGAGTGTTTAGATTGGAGTTTTTCCATCATTTCGGCCTCTGCAAGGGAGGCTGAAAGGCTCGCTTGAGAAAATGCACAGTTCAGTGTGATCGTTAATGAATCATGTATTACATACATTGTGCGATACCAGTGAAGTAACTCCTGATAGTAACCACAGAATACAGAAGTAAACACAACATTTCACAGTCCATTTAGTGTTTTTTGGGGGGGTCTGCACTCTTGCAATGGTATTTGTCTCAAGCTGTGTTACAACAATATGATCTATTAATTATTTATGGCCCTTTTTTATTTCGAATGTACTCACTTAAGATTTTTGGCACACGAGGATTCCTCAGCTGCTTTTGCAGGATGTGGAAACTCCCGCTCATAACTCATATCAGGCCTTATCTATTCAACCAGAAGTGGTTTGGAAAGTGTGAGTGCAGAGTTTCACTTGTAGGCATTCAAATTGCAGGTGAGGGAAAAATCTGAAAACTGCTCTCTGCAACTTATTTTAAAACTCCGGCATTGCCATAGTAACTGCCTATCTGTTCTAACACAGCGAACATCTATAAGCGGAGAGCGGTTTTCCTGTGATTCAGATGATCCTTTTGAGGTAATTCATGATGCTCATGAGGCGTGAAGAACCTAAAATGCAAAAGCACGTGCCTCAGGTTTAAATACAGCTAATGAGGAGGTGAGTCTATCATACTGAGAGAGGGCTTTCATGAACTGTAATAGATATAATCTGAGCTGGTGAATGATGGACATCTATTTGGTGCTGCAGAATCTTATGACTAATGACAGTCTGTCTAGATTACTAGCTTGATTACTGTTAAGTACAAATCAGTACAAGGCTAAGCTCCTTTCTCTTGGGAACATTTTGGCTGGTTTAGTAAGTTGCTGACATATCTAATTATTTTAGCTCCGCTGCAAAACCAAGGCATAATGGAAGCACACCTGACGCTGAAGCAGTGCCAAAAGCAGGCCTCCTAAAATAACTTTTGAACAAATTTTAAGGCAGCATTGAATGTATCTTGCATTAAGGTCACTGAGGCACTGAGGCAAGCTGAGCAAAAAATGGCATACTTTCATACTATAGCAGGTGAAAAACAGAACAGTGTGCACAGTATTCATATAAACAGTAGGTAAAAAGTACCCGGATGACCTTCTATTTCTCACATCACATTCAAAATAATTTTTTTACGGATGTACTGGATATTATTCAGCGGTGTGATAAACATCGCATGCTGGGTTTGCCTATTCTGCCGTCACATTTTTTCGTGCCGTCTGGATGAAGATTTCCGGAGCAGAGACTGCGCAGCAAGTTGTGTTGACACAGTTAAGCGATTTAAAGAAGAGAAAACTTCAGAATAATGTCATTGAGTTCTTTTGTGAAGTTGTGTGATGTCTGCACACATGCGCACTTTGGTCAGAGTGGTGATAATGCGATTAAGGTGTTTACATGCCTGTTAAATTTGCGTATTGCGTTTAAAATGCCACAGTTTAATGCAAATTTGGTTACTATGATTATGAGCTTAATCACATTAGTTTGATCAAAGTATTGCAAAGTAATTAGTTATTAAAAAGAAGTACCTCTTTAGAGAGTATGTGATTTCGGACGCAACCAAAGGCTTTATCGAGTGCACCGCATAATGCGGTATCAATCCCATAATGCACCGCAATAACAAGTGTACAACTGGTGTACACTCATAGGCTAGCAGCTGCTAGGAAATACCCATGCCCTGAATGAATTAATTTTGACTGTGGCGAGCAGGACGAGGCCGAGGGACGTGAGAGAATGGCGTGAGTGATAATGAATGACACCTGTGAGACGGCATCTCTCATGGAGGAGCGGAAGCATAAAAGGAGGAGCGACGACAGTGAAGATCGAGAGAGGAACAGGCCTGATTTTAGTTGATGTTTTGTTTCTGTTTTGTGTAGCCAGCAGGCGTCCGCGAGGAGCTGCTGGCAGATACTTTTGTTTGTTTATTTTATTAAAAGTTGTTGAATGT
Source organism: Semotilus atromaculatus (assembly GCA_031834385.1). Taxonomy (NCBI): domain Eukaryota; kingdom Metazoa; phylum Chordata; class Actinopteri; order Cypriniformes; family Leuciscidae; genus Semotilus; species Semotilus atromaculatus. The sequence goes on from JAULUF010000044.1 coordinate 25,710,683, forward strand.
TCGCCGGTTCCCATCTCCTTCCCGGGTTTCGGCACCAGTGTAACGAGGTATGTAGTTCGGGGAAGGAGGAGACGGGAACTCTCTCGATCTTCACTGTCGTCGCTCCTGTTCTTTCACGTCCCTCGGCCTCGTCCTGCTCTCCACACAGACTCTTTTCTTTTTCTGTGTCCAAGCCTCTACTTATTTCAATTAGAAAACTATTTATTCATATTACACATTTAAGCTAAGCTTTTAAAAACTCATGGTGTGCACTACAGTCTCCGTACTCACCAGAGTCCTGGATACCAATATTTTTTAACGATTTATAAAAGATGAATAATTGTCTGTCCATTTGAGACTTCAGTATCATGATTTTTTGGTAGTATTAATATTAGCACCTTTGTGGTTTGTTTCTGGCTTCTGATAGTGTTGGAAATTTGTGTGGCATACAGAGTTGCTGCCCATTAAGAGTTTTCTGAAGTGGTCACTTATGAGGTTCAATCTCTGAAAGGACATTGGTCGAAGGCAGCACACTAGATTTTAGAATGGACCTATTATTCATCTTTGCACAGAAATCTCAACCACAATAGATAATTATGACATAATGGAATCAGGATTTGTCTTATCTCAGGTTTACTCGATGGTCAATCAGACAGTGGAGATCACTGTTTTGTCAGTGTAGTTTCTGGGCTGAATTATCCCTCATGCTCAGGATGCACAGTTCGCTGGGTGGCCAGTTCCACAAGGCCATGCCACTAACCCGTGTTTGATGCAAAAGACAAAATCCTTTGAGACTCAGAAATTTGTATTCCTTTCAATGACTTTCACAGGAATCTAATCGTCAGCCTGGTTTAGTTCTAAAACAATACCAAACAAGGGCTTGTGGCGTGTTTACAGGGTTCCCAGCGACAGGTCTTTCTCATAAACGCTACATTATGCACATTTCTGGAGCGGAGCCTATTGCCTGAGCTCCCTCACGCTCACAGCGGGATGTGTTTCCTCGGGGCAGCTCTGGTGTCATTGCAGGCCTGTAGCGTGTGGAATGCAGCGGGATGAGTAAATGTCCGTGTGCCGAGCGGCCAATCACGGTCTGCCACTCTAACACTGCACTCTTGTGTGTGCTCCACTCAGCCATGGAGGCAAAGACATTCTTCCAGTGCCAGGAGCGCTGCCAAGAGTTCCACAGGAAAATTAGAAAGGAAGGAGGGCAAATGGAAAGAGAACAAGAACAAAGCTATTGTGTGGCTTTAGTAACATGCCTCTCTTATTGCTCTACTTGAATGGCAGAGAACCTTATAGTTTTTTATTCATAAGGCTGTGTTAAATGTTTAATGGAAGGCGTTGCCTCTAACAGTGGGAATCATTCTCCGAGTCTGGCACAATCTTGTGGTTCGGATGCTAATTTGGGATTTTTGAACTTTACAATGACTTTGAGAACTGATAGAGTGCAATTAAATGTTTTTCTTTTTCTTTTTATATTATGGAAAAACCTGCTTTGGGGGTGAGTCCATGTAAACAGCAAGCATGTGGAATAGTAATAACAGAGGGTTGCGGCCCCATTTCCTTGTTTATTTTCTTTATGGTCGCAACCACAATAAAACACAATGACCGGTTGATACTGAGCTTTTTAGCACATGTGTGAGATTGCAGGGTTATTATAGTTAACTAAAACATTTTATTTACTTGTTTACATAGAAATGTACTAAAACTGAAACTTAATTTATTTCACAGCTTATTTTATATTTGACTCCTATTCATGTAGTCGACATACTAAAATAACTAAAACTAAAACAAACTTTATGTGAAAATTTAAAAAACATTGTTAGTAATAGCCTACAACGGTACTGAAATATAAATAACCTGGAGATTGCTTACTCATTCTGCAGAATATGATCATTTCTATCACCTCGTTGAAGATTAATCCTAGGATTTCTCAAATCATATGGGATTCATTTTTTTTCTGTACATCCCCATAGTGTCATTGGCCTACCTGGAAAGAGGGGAAGACATGTGAAAGTGTTGTTGTTTAGAGCCTTCCAGCAGCTTTGGAATGGACAGGGGTCGTAACTGTCGCCCCTCCTCATCATGTCAGTGGGAAAGTGCTCTCCATGAATTCGTTTGCTCTTTCTCCACCCTAATGGCTCCATCGCTCTGTGGGGGGAAACCGAGATCATAAATCAGATTTGTCCCTACCCTAGGGGGAAGTGATAGGACGGAAACCAGCATGAAAATGTTCATCACGTTCCATAAATGTGGGCCGTGTCGGCTGCTGATGTTGTTTATGATATGAACGCTACCTGCCTCAGACACTGATGGGTCTGATACCATGATGGCTTCCAGTCAGTTGTGGTTTATTGATTGCTGAATAAGTATGGATGTTAGCTCCCAGACTAAGGCCATTCTGAGGTGGTCCGTGGGCGTTGAGATGGAGCTCAGGGCGGCTGTTATCTGTTCTGGCTTGCAGGCTGGTACTCACAATTCCAGTGCATGTACAAGCAGTAATAACACCCCTGTGGACCATAGGGGAGCGACAGGTAAAATGAGAAAAATAATTGATTGTGGCCTTGCTCTGATATTCCAGGTCTCAGAAGCTGGAATGTTATGGAAAGGTAATAATCAGGTTAAAAACATTACAAATGTCGTGCAATTGGAATTGTGAATGCTAATTAGGCTATTTTTTTATTTGCATAGCCTATTTGTATATTTTGCTTATGTTGATTTACATTTAGTATGAAATACTTTATGCTTAAGCTCATTTTTAAGCTAATTTTTCAGGTGCTCACATTTTTTGCCCAAAACAGCTAGGCCTATTTATAAAATTCACCAGGGATCAGCTATACCTAGAGGACTGCCGTCGAATGCTGATTTGTTTCCTGTGAAAGTCAATGCTGTGTTTTCTTGAAATGTAAATCCAAAACACTACCTCATTACTGTGAGACGATTGAGCAGAAAGCTGACGTTTGTTTGTCTGCAGGCAATAAACTTTGCTCTCAGGCTTCTTTTTTGGAAAGATCTTCATGATTGTTTCTTGGAAAACGCCCTTATTATGGGTGGGTTCCCGGTAAGGAACACACTGTAACATAGCGAAGGTTGCAACATGTCGACATGACTGTAATCTCAATGCTTGGCTGCTAATGAGGGGAAAGTACTCTGCTAAACATGACTGATTTCATATATAAGGCTGTGTTTATGTTACCTTATGTCTTGCACTATCAAATCCTAAGGCTTTTGTGCAAATGATTCAAAATGTGCATTGTTCAAAAGACCTTTGGGCTTCATGTGGCCAAACCTGATTAGTATTTAGCTGCTTGTGTTCTTATTTTCACCCTATTTATTCTGGTGCATTACTAAAACACAATGGCACACTTCCTTCAGGCTGCGTTTAAGTAGTTTCCATGGCTACAATTGCTCTTGCAGCTGGATGGGCAAAACGAGCAGAGAGCAGAGAGCATGGACGGTAATGTTCTTCCAAACACCCCTCCTTCACTCTTTCTCCACTCTCTCCCTAAAGGTCTTGTTTTGGCACAGTAGGGAGGGATTTTCGGGAGACTTATGCTGTAGTTAAGAGTTGAGGAAGTTGGATTTCGCAGATGTTGCACCCCATCACAGGTGTGGCCTAACTGGAGCAGAATGGAGGAGCTGATGTGAAGAGATGAATAGATAGAAACACATCTACGGGCATAGGGAGCAATTGGGAGCCAGGTAGAGATGTTGGGAGGAAAGATCTAAGTTGGGAGATTCCCAGGTGGAGCTTTGGTCGGAAAGCCTTTGGTAAATACATCAAGCGCCTGTCACATTCATTTGACAAGGCAAGGTATGTATTCGCTCCATTTCATCTTACACTAAAGAATCGTCATGAAACAACAGAGACATTCTTTTAGGCTGAACATTTGAGGATGAGATTTGGATGTGAGGAGAGAAGAACAAAGTAATGGAGAGCCTGTATTCACTGGTTTGAAATGTGAAGCTTACGTTTTTAATAAGTAAAAGGATAAAGAGAACCTTTAAGTGTGTAAGACTGACCTATTGTATCCTTTTAGTTGACAGTTGACACTACATTTTCCTTTGTCGTTCTAAACCCTTTATTTCCTTATGTGAGACACAAAAGGGGATATTGATCTGTATTTTGAAAAACCTCTGTGCTCTGAATCTCTGCTTTTTTAAAGAAAAAGAAAAAAATCTGAGAATTGTTTTTAATTCAATTCTTAAATTAAATTAATAAAGTTTTTTTCTCCAGGCTTGACAAATGTGGAAAAGAGTAAAATCCCTATTCCCACATTAGTAGAAATTACACTATAACGCAAACCAGAAATTGTAACGCTTGAGTACGTTGTAACGTTACGTTACACACAATAGTTTTCTCATGCGCACGCAATAGTTTCTCGTGTGCACGCGAAAGTCTGTATATATAGATTTTTTTGCAAAGGTCCCTTCAGGGGCTCCGTAGTAAACAGCCCAGGCCAGTAATCTCTCTAAAATGAAAAATCCTTTTTCCAGTAATCACAAACGACTTGAAATGTCATGGGAAAAAATCATTGAAACCTCTCGGGTATTTGCATTGGTCAAAAAGAGTGGGACAAACATGACTCATTCTGTCTCTGATGCTGCAAAACGAAAACACAATGACCCTCATTTATCATTCTTGCGTAGAAACGGGCGTATATGTTGGCGTAAGATTATGCTTACACTCCTCAGTCTCACCGCCTGATTTATGAAGCTGTGCGTACCTTTGAAATCCAGGTGTACGCAATACCTGCCCTTGATAAATGCCGCGGCTGAAAACGATCATCATTAGAATAACACGCCCCTATATATTTAAGTCTCCGCTTCCCCCACGCCCTCATTTTACGCCATGGACACACGGAAGACGGCAAAGAAGAGAAACTTCTCCGACGTGGAGATCAAATGACCTATTACAGTGCATTATTTTACAGGACGTGTTTTGAAAAAAAAATAGCATTTAATTTCGTATTGTATTGGGGTGTACAATAGTGATGATGATGTGATGGTGAATACCATTCAGTCACATTAATAATTGCATGTCAATTTGTAATATTCTTATTCTTATTTTTATTATTAATTACGCTTTTAGTTATTTAGAAGAAGAATGTCGTTATTATTATTATTTGTATTATTATTATTATTATTATTATTATTATTATTTAAAAGAAGAAGAATGTAATTTTTATTATTTTGTCAGTCTGAATTATTTTTTGGTCATTGGGAAAGCCTTTCATTACTGAACCCAGTCCGTGCGCCCCTCCCGGACCTAACCCTGGAACGTCAGGTAAAGCGCACAGGCTCGCAACTGAAGGAATACATATGCCTACAAATCAAATGCTTTGGGAAAGTCACACAAATGAGACCGACGGTTATATTTGAATACCGTCATTAGAACTCTATAACCGTCAAAACCGTGTTATTAAAATATGTTGCAGAAGGTTATATAATACCAGTGTTGGGGACTAACGGAAAACATGTACCGGCGTTACGTATTCAGAATAAAAATTATTAAAAATAACTCTAGTCTCAACAGAACATAAAATAGGCCTATTCATTTTATTTTGTTTTTTGTGTTCGCATTTATGAGGAAAAAACAATGATACGGACGTGAGCGCTCGAAAGCGGCACTAAAAGATATTTTAAAACTTTCACAGAGACATCAAACAGAAAGCACAAAACCTTTTGTTAAACTGAATTTCGTTTTGTATTAATTGTATCTTAATTTTAATCAATGTTTCATCAACCAATTGCCTGGATTTAATAAATAAGAAGTAAATATAAGCTAGCAGACGATAGATAATCACGAAACGGAGGCGCCGGCGCGTGAACTGGTGCTCGTAATCTGAGCTTATTTCACTTCAGACATCTAAATATGCCGTTTGTTATTGATTCACACCCAGTCTTTAAAATGAATGATACAGTCAGTCCTCATTTGGTTCCTCCCTGGGTGGGTCACTAATGGCTGTAAAATAGTAATTGTTTTGTAACCATTCTTTCAGGACGTTAAATTAACTTTCCTGTAAGTGCTTGTTTTGAAGGGTGTAAAAAGGATTGGGACTCATGATCCTTTAAAAAAAAAAGATTGAACATGGCAGGTGAGTCTCTAAATGTTATGATGACCTGTGTGTGAGTCAAGCTTAACATGGACAAAATCACCTCTGCATTTGCTTCAGCATTTGCTTTTCTGCCTTGTTTTGACATGTTTTCCTCCCCGCTAGTGTTACTGTTAGCTATTATATCACATGTATCTGCCAAACTAGGTCCTATCACACAGTGTTTAAAATGGGACAGTATTATATTTGCATCTTTACCTTGAGGTCAGGTCAGCACTGAGCTCATCTGAAGGTTTCCAAAAATACAGACCTGAAATAGCCTTAACCTCTGCGGTTACAAGTTCATTAGCTACTCATATAGATTGTTTATCAGAAACGTTTAGTAAACATTTGGGGGAATCTTGTGAAAACTGTCAAAAACATGTCAGGATTATCTTTCACCCTCAAATCAAAGAAATTATATTTTGCTTAAAAAGATTAAGCCTATTTTCAGAACTTAAAAACAGACCACAGTGTTGACATTATTTTTATGACAGTTAGCCACATGTAAACCCACCGAATATATATTATATTAATGTGAAAAAAAAATGCAAAATGTTAAAGTAATTATAATGCATATGATTCATCATAATTGAATTTATTTTACAGCCATAAATGTAGGCAGATTTAAATAAACAATGTATTACCTTGTTGTATATTTTTATTGTTTTTACTTAACTGGACATAATTGAGAAATCGTGGTGTAGATCTGGTTAACAGAGATAAACAAACCAAAGGACCAAAGGCCAAGAAAAATAATCCTTCCCATTTCTGGGATTTATGCCCCTGACAAGAAAAATATATCATGGTCCACAGAAGTTTGCACCCACTCAATCACCCCTTTTTGTGGCACTGATTCAGGGGGCAAGATGTGGCCTTTGTGGTTTCTGGATACGTATATGATTGAAACTTACTCACATTGAAACTTGCTACGTTTGGGAAGTCAGTATACGCAAACGGCTAAATATATCAGTGTGGCATAAGCAAGTGCTTATGTCACTCTGTTGAGTTCTGGCGTATGGAGTAAGTTCTTCCAAACGCCACTGATTACTTTTTTAAAACTATTTTTATAAACACATCCACCCAGTCTGGGTGAGCAGAAACAACGAATTTGTGATTTAATGTGACGTGTGTCATAATGACGTAATGATTATTTTGTGAAGTGATTTATCCCTTAGTGTTACAGTGAGTGTTACAGCGAGTGAATCTCTGTAATGATGGAACTGGTCACGTCAAACCCGCAGTTGAACTAATCTAACATTGCTCAACAATTACGACTCCTCGGCCGATAGCATCTGAAATTGCTTTTTAATTACATCCCATTATTTGCTGAGTAAGAAAGGATGGCAGATTGAAAGATTTAAAAGGAACGCTAACACTGGAAGGTGTTTAAACCGTTTTTCCATGATGTTAGAAACTTTCTGGGCTTAGTAGGTCTCTGGTCCAGTGATTACATTGCAAACTGGATTCACTTAAGACTTTAATGCAATAGAGTGGTGTTTCATGATGTCATGTAGCACTGCACTGTGGGTTGAATTAGTCATTTTCGAGGGAAAAGTAGTCTTCACACGGTTTTTAGTGTACCAGTTGATTATTCTCCTAAAATGGACCAGACAGTCAGGGGAGGGGAAAGGAGTGCACAGTATGTCTGTCTTTTATTTTAAAAAAGCCCTTTTTTATCTTGTGAAAATGTCAATGTTAGGTTAAACATTAAAAACACTTGTTGAACTTATTCAGTTTTGTGCTCTTTATTCCACAGGTAGGACTATGAATCCTCTCTGGACTGCGAGAGCTGTGCTATAGCTGGATTCAAAATAAAACAGGTAATGAATCCAAGGAGCAGGTAGCTAAAACTAAACCCATGTGATTGTTGACAGATGGTGCTTGTTTGTTTTCCTGCCTAATATAACTCAGAAGTGTGTGGTACTTTTTCATTTTTTTTATTTTAATGCCTGGAGAAAGTGTAGCTATTACCTCTGCACAACTGATCCCCAGAGGCACCATACCAACCACCTGTGTGTCTGCTTGGACTGAGTATTTGTCTTTTTTTCTGTTTTATAAGTTGGTGAGTGTAACATTTCTGACAGGGGGCTTTTTACATGCCATTGAGTAAACTGAAACATGGCAGTAATGATACAGCCTGTTGCTCTCGCTCCAGGAAGCGTATTTCAGTCAGTTGAAAAGAGAAACTCTCCGAAGATGTTGAATTGCAGCTATAACCTGTAAATCAAGGCAGCTTTGTAGAAACCTCTGCGTGGTCCATTTTAATGTAGACCATTGCATACATGAGTCACACTTACTGCAGCGGTATAACAACCTCACAATCTGGCCTCATTCTCATGGGACATTCTTAAGGAGTGAGGTAAGACCGACCCAGGAAACCTCCCAGCATTTTATTCTTTGAATTATTTCTCTCTGTGGGAAAATACTGTCACCATTCCATTTTAGTTTTGTTCTCTTTAAAAGAAAAGATCCAGAGAAAGTACTAAACAAAATTCAGACTGTGTCTGCAAACAGCCTCTGAAAATGATATAGATGGATAGATATCTATAGATAAAATAGATAGAAATATAGATCTATGAGATGGATGAACAGACAGACAGACCGATATGGATGGAGTTAGAGATATAGATGGATAAATTGACACCGGATGTATAGACAGAATGTGTTGTCTTTTTTTTAATGAACAGGAAAGACCTCAGGCTTGCTGACATGTTTTATTATTTATATATTTAAGATGTGTGATTTAAAGTAGAAATGTCTTTCCTCAGCATTTTTTGCATGAGTCAGTTGATGTGTGGAATCTTCATTATGTGGTCAGCAAGTATTAAGCCAAGGGATCCTCTTACTGGCTTTCTTATCCTGCAATATCAGGCAGATTCTGCTTTAACTGATTTATAAATATATTCTTATTTTTTTTAAAGGGTACCCCGACTAGTGTGGCATGTTGGCCTTATAAGATTAACGTGGGCGTCAGCTATAAAAAGGTGATACAAAAACACTCCAAATGTTTTTGATTTTATAAAAAAAAGACGAAAATCCGTTCACTCGTAGGCCGCCATTGTTATTTACGTCTCAATGCATTCTGGGTAGTGACGTGTAAAGGTTGTAACTAGCCAAGTTTTGACAGTAGCGAGATGAACACGTCTGCCGTTCAGCCTTTTCAGTTTGAACCCGAGCGCACCGTAGGCTTAAATCAAGAGAATAACGCGGATAACGATAGGCCTACTCAAGAGTTACATGAAAATGAAGATTATCAGAGAGTTGAAGAAGCGAGAGTGGGGCAAAATAGATGGTGTCTGCGGCAGTTTGCCAATGCCAAGCGAGAACGAGAGCGTTTGCTGTAAAGAGCTCCACTTTTTGTCAGCAGCTGTCCTGGGTAGGCTATAGATCAGACGATCGTACTATCGGTATAAATAATTTAATAAGTCATCTACCGCCGTCGTTTGCTTTATTTTCCCTAAGCTGTCACTATGTAGTTGAACGCATAGAAATACCCTCTCGGATCTTGTTCAAAATCCTGCCGCGCCACAGAGCACCATTTACATAGTTTTATATTAAATGTACATTTATTTGTCTCAAATCGTTGTTAATGTATATACTGACTTCACCCTGCGCAGCAATATACATTTAGTTTTACATTCATTTACAGAAATCGGCTGGTTGAATGAAAATTGCTGATGTTACCGGATTTTGAGCAAGTTAACAGACGCTCTGAGGCAAAGTGAATTCAGACTGCAACGATTGTATTTAATTGTACAGTACAATCATAACATAGTACAGACATATCTTATTTCCATAATGTCCTTAAATATAACAATATTGCTGCCCATAAACTGACAAAGTGCGCGTCCGGTGTGCGATACCTCGAGTTGTCAGAGACGCGGCACTGCGCTTCTCGTCCGGACCGGTGTGCAACCCCCTTTACACTGAACAAAGTCAACACTATTCTGCTCATCTACCTCATGTACATTTTCAATCTTACAATTACAATATTAATAATTACCATTGCACTAAATTGCCGTGCACTACATATTTAAAATCTGAAATCTCAGACTATACTGACTATACTGAGCTCTTTACAGCAAACGCGGTCGTTCTCGCTTGGCATTGGCAAGCAGTTGCCGCACAGACACCGCGTTATTCTCTTGATTTAAGCCTACGGTGCGCTCGGGTTCAAACTGAAAAGGCTGAACGGCAGACGTGTTCATCTCACTACTGTCAAAACTTAGCTAGCTATCCGGTACGTTGGAAAAACAATAAACGAAGCGGCTACAGCGGCTAGGCTCAACCAACTACAACCTTTACACGTCACTACCCAGAATGCATTGAGACGTAAATAACAATGGCGGCCTACGAGTGAACGGATTTTCGGCTTTTTTTAATAAAACTAAAAACATTTGGAGTGTTTTTGTATCACCTTTTTATAGCTGACGCCCACGTTAATCTTATAAGGCCAACATGCCACACTAGTCGGGGTACCCTTTAATGATTTGTCACACACTCTGTTTCACCTGCTCTTGTCTATGAAAGCCGGTTCCTGCTTCAGAGTATATAAAAATACGATTGTATCTCACAATGTGACTATTTTAAATAGTCTGTTTTTTTTCTTTTTTTTTCTTTTTTCGGTAGAAGTCCATATTTATCAGTTATTCCCTGGTCAAATGAGGCTCATCAAAAGACATTAAATGTCAGATAATGAAAGAATTGATCCATTTGCAAGCTAATAAATGTCTTAATGGTATTATTTTATTGCAAAATGTGAACCATTTGTCATAAATCCCGACTGGCGGCTTTGATAAACCACATGGGGAGTTGTTTTTATCACACTGCTTTCTTGTTGGGTAGGGATACTTCTGCTGAAATATTGAGACTTTCCTTTCCTTTTAATGAAAGACTTCACCGATATTACGTATTGTATGTACCTGTCTCAATCCGTGTTTTTTAACAAAAGTAAGTCCCGTGGTCTCTGCTCTGTGTAATATATTGTTCAATCATGCATGATGGGAGTAAACCCAATGTAAGGATTGAGTTTGTGAAGCTTGAGTGAAAACACAAGCATGTGGTTGGAGACTATGACTATGTCTGTCACTTGTGATTGAGTTGAGTATGAGCAGGCCGCAGTGATGTGACTAAGGCACGTCTCCCTGTGGCCCCATGGGTTTTGTGGGAATATAGCAATGGTGATATTTTCCCTGAAACATAGTTGGTGGACTACATTGTTTTTGCATTTAGCCTAATGGTTTTATGTAACCATTGGTAAGGCCAATTAGCATAATTTTCGTTGCATGGAAAATGACACAAGCCTATTAATTTGTCTGACTATTTAGATTTTATTGCCTCTATTTATGTTTTGAATTTATCAAGAGCATACATGTAACGAGGTGTTGGGGGTGATTGGGGGGCCGTCAGACTAATAAATCGCAGTCTGCACCGTGTGCACGTCATTCTCTGCTTCATTTCCCCTCTCCCTAAATCAACCCCAGAACAAATATATTCTCCAACTCCAGATGCTCTTAGCCAGCCAAGTGCAGACTGACCCGCTTCTCCAGATTTGACCGGCCCTCACTATTTTTGAGTCTTATTCATTGTTGGGAAATGACTAACTAAAAGTAGTGAAATTTTTTAGCTTGACTACATTTTTAGTTGAATGACCTTAGTTGGGGTGCACAATATCTTGTTTCAGCATCGATATCGTAATGTGTGCATCCGCGATAGTCACATTGCAGGATGTGCGATGTCAAGTAGGGGTTGTAGTTGATCAGGAGCTGACCAGGCACCACGGTTCGAATCGCACATGATTATCTGGATTAAGTGCAAATTTTAACCATCATAGAGCTAAAGTTCATAATTTGTACGTGATTTAGGTCCTGTCAGTTTGAACATTCAAGTGATTTTAAACCATTCTAGCGGAAGAAGACGTAAAGTAAAACTCAATTTGTTTAATGTTTAATGAGTAGATGGATTGATGAATAACACACTGACCTGAAACCTGACAAACGTGTCTGTTGCAGTTGATTAGCATCTGTCTGTGTAGTATGAATTGGATTTTACTTGCTTTTAAACGGTTGCTTGAAATGGGTGGGATTGCAAATATAAAGCAGAAAGTAGGCCTACTTGAACATTATTCAAAGTTGCTTTCCCAATATACATTGTAATGACACTAACTGTAGCTCTGCCAGGTCTTCATTTGACTTTGAGGTTTGAGCAGTGGCAGCTCTTGAATTTACTGAAGGCAAACCACACTTCTCTGTTACAAAGTGCACTTTAAAACCGAGCTGTCTTCTCCAAGAGAGGCTTGTGACGTTAGGGAAGTGGAGCCACCCTGTCTCTGTCAGACAGCTGAGGATGGATGGGTGAAGCCTGTGTGCTCTCTCCTTCATGGCATGACCTCGGCTCTCTAGACCTGATCTGAGGATCACATGCACCAAGACAAAACTAAGAATAGATTACAAACATTTCGCCTTTCATTAAGTAGTTTCATCAAGGGTGGAGCTAGTGGACCAAATTGGTCTGGCAGTGGTTAGTATTCCCTGTTTTTTTTCCCTCTGGTGGCCCACGGTATAAGCCCCTGCCCCCTTAATCGTTAAAATGAAAATGCCCTTTTTGGTCGTATTGCTGTGCTCCCCGGATCGCAATTTGTACCAACAACATTACACACTAGGCTCATATTTTTCTCCTTAGCTAGAAAATCTCAACAACTTTACAAATTGTGAACCAAGTCAAGTATTTAAAAGGCACTAAAGTAAAAAACAGTCCAATCCTATTATGCCGAAATTAGGTTAACGTTACTCTTAATTGCTGACACTGACACAATAAGAGAACAGATCTGTACAGTTTATGTGGATAGGGCACATAATTTTTTCTTGGAAATAGTAATGTATCCAATGCCTTTATAAAAACTGACTTACAGAAGTCTTAACCCTTGAGCTTTCTTTGCTGGAAGGCATATTGAATGGCTTATGACTCAATCCTTGACTAATTTGATTATTAATACATATTATATGGTTCAAATATTTGATTTCATACTGAGACATTTGATTGGTAAAGTTGTTAAAATCTCTTTTAAACTTTAGAGGGCACAAATAGCTGAGCATAGTTTGTGATGTTCTTGAGATCATGTCTGAAACTTTGGAGGAGACGAATATGAGACCACCGGAGTCTTTAGTTTAGGAGAAAAATCTGAGCACAGCACAGTATGTTGTTGTTGACATCTCTTCTAAACTTTAGAGGAGACCATTGTGAGAGTGTTAGAAATTTTGTTTCAGGAGACAAGTGTGAGGAGCAGGAGATTTAAGCAAAAGTCTCATTTGATGTTAAAGTAACTTCATTTTTGTCTAGGAGAAACATTTGAGATGTTAAAGAGATCTAATTTTTGATTTTTCTTTCCTCTGGGCAGACCTGAGGAGCCTGTATTAACAAAGAAACGGTATATAACAGCCTTTTCAGATTTGTCTTTATAGTTAAAAAGTGGATGTTCGACGTGCAGACAAGCTTGTAAAAAGAAGCTCCGCCCAATATCGTCAGCATTAGAGAACTGTTGGGCACACATTCCAGCAGTGTCGAGTTTCATAATAAAACATAACACCGGCTCCACGTCGCAGCCCCTGAGTGAGAGTGCTGTGGCCCACATATGTTGCCATTTATATGATTATTTTCCTCACTTCATTAGGACCCTCAGCACACAGCAACCAAGGGGAACCCACCCAAGCCCATATTTAAAAATCATCCGTCACACAGCACAACTTTACATGAACAATTATTTGTTTTATCACAACTTCTGTTCAGTCTGATGATAAGGATGCAACTTTCTTTCACAGGGCAACACATCTGATTAAATATACTAACTGTATATTTGATAATGGCTAAATGGTTTAGATGATGATATATTCTCATTAGGTGAAAGGAGCTTAACACAGGGACTTGACAGTAATGAGTCCTGTGATGAAGACATATGTCTCTCATAAAATCAGGGAAGTGCTTTCCAGGAATAGAACAGTTTATGGCGCCATCAGAATTAAAGTATCAGTGAATACTTGGGCACCCGAGATCTCTTCGGAGAACCCAAGAAGAAAATTATAATCAGCCAGCTGCCTTCAACAGACATATGAGGTTTTTACTCTTTTCCAGTCCGTTTGAGAGACTGTCACACAATTATGCCTGAATTAAAATACGAATATTATGATTTGTTTCTGAGTGCTCTCACAAGACACTTCACATCCTGTCTGCTCACATCATAGTGATTTTGTCAGCCCTGTTGAATTGAATTTGAGTATAGACTAGGGCTATTCATTTGGCGGCCTGTGGCCCAAATCCGGCCCGCCAGTTATCTCCCTGCCCCTCTTTTCCTGGTGGTGTGGCTAAATTTGGTTCGATACGTGGCCGCTAGGGTGGCCATATGTCCGGATTTTGGCCGGACAGTCCGGATTTTAAGCCCCGTGTCCGGCGTTTGGCGCAGCATCAAGCCGGACACTCATTTGTTCTCCTTTTTGGAGTTGCGGTGAATTGTTTAAAAAAAAAAAAAAAAACTATAAAAATCCTGCAAACTGAATCTAGAGCTGCGCATGTGAGACAGAACATAGCCTACTGAATGTGCGCCAAACCGTGTAGCGCGCGCGCACGGCAGAGAGAGAGATTGCGAGAGACCTTGCGTGCGAGAACACAACCCACCTCCGTGTCAACAAAACCGATCATCAACCCCCCACCCCCCCTTCAACAAAACCGATCAACCGATTTTTATTTATTAAGTCTTATACTTTGGGGTATCACTTTCCAAGTAAATACAATACTTTTCTTGAGGTTTACTTTAGCTTATTTATTGAAACTGTTATGTGTTTCACACATAACTCAAACTTAAAAATAAACTTAAACTATAAAAAAAGAAAAAGAAAAAGAAATGTTACCTTTGGCAAATAAATTTAGTACAATAAGCTAAAACTAAAACTTATAAAAATAAATGACAACTAAATATAAAATATTAAAATAAACGCTAATTCAAAATATGAATAAATATTTAAATGGTATACAAATAAAATATTTAATAAACAACTGATGAGATCGGGGTGGTTAGCCATGTTACCGTTTGAATGAACTGTTTTTAAAGTCTCTAAATTGACTGATGAGCCTCATGTTCATCAAGTTTTACACAAACAGATTTTGTTTATTAAATATTGTTTTTTTTTATTAAAAAACTTTTCACTCAGATTGTTTTTACTAAATATATAATTTGTAGTGGGGGAAAAATACATGTACTTCACTTGTGAAGTACCCATGATATTGTCAGTGCCAAGAGCATCCCGCTTACTATTTTAGCACACCCATTATCAGCACAGCCCTTCTTCTGTCACCCTTCCTGGTTTGGTTTGCAGTGTTAATTAGAGGTGCTAATGAAAGAAGTGTTTTAATCATAAGAGCAGCACATGGTAACCCCTCTATCTGACATTATCTCATTAAATGGCCAACCTCACAGCACAGAATACCAAAATGTATCCCATCCATAGCAGCTCTCTGCAAATACAGCTGGGCCTGTCAGATCACTGACGCTCAGATGGTTTATTAATTTTAGGGTGCACCATGGCCCTTAATGGAGCATCTTAGTACAGGACATCCTGTCCAGCATCGTTGTTTACACCGTATGTCTGGCCTGTTCCAGATGCAGACTGGACTAAAGATCCCACTTTTTCCACATTTTAGAAACATTTTTCAACTGGATTTCTTTTGTTTACTTAATGTTAGTATGTGTTTTTGATACATTAACATAGATGCTGGGCCAATTTATGGCTGGTCTTGTCTTATGTCACCCCAGCTGTAGCAAAGCATGGACTCTGGGGCTCCTTCTCAGGAGTCAGATGATCTGGAGCAAACACAGCTGTTTCACAGCCTGGTCTTACACTCTCCTTTCCATGCAATCCGCTCATCTTAACCACAAGAGATGATTATCTGCTAATTACACCTACCAGCTTCTCAGTCATTGCAATATAGGCAGATTAGATTAAGATGATTTCCATAAAGATGTTGTCCTCCTGAAAATCTGCCTAAAGTATCATGATGTTTTGAGTTGCACCTGTGTTTTATTTATGAAAGTTTATGAAGCATGAACTGGGCAAATCATATTGCTGAGGTTAGCAAAACAGACGCCTTCTTTAACTGAACCTCAGCTGTGGATCAGACACAAGACATGAGAGAACCGTGTCTCATTACTCACATTTGTAGCATCTGGGCTAAGCGTTCCTGGTTGGTGCAATAATATTTGGATTATGCAGTTCACCCATGACATATTCATCAGATGGCAGATGTAAGGAAATGACTGCCTGGTCTACAGAAGATGAATGGCTGTGAGACATGACATCTGTGGAAATGTGCTAATTCACTGTTTGCAGAGATCCTCCAAGGTCAGCAAGAGAAAATAAAGGAGATGTATGGGATGTCATGGCTGACCCGTGTGTTTTAGAGCAGGTTTTTAGACCTGGCTTCTATACCAGCCCCTCCTTCTGGAGAAGCACATGGGCAAAATACTTGTGTGTTTTGCCCATAATGGAAACTAGGGGTGTGTGGCGGTTATTATATAACCGTGAGACCGACGGTTATAGTTATAGGTTATAGTATACACCGTCATTAGAACTCTATAACCGCCAAAACCGTGTTATTAAAATATCTTGCAGATAATGTTATATACTAATATCAGTGTTGGGGAGTAACGGAATACATGTACCGGCGTTACATATTCGGAATACAAATTATGAGTAGTCTCCACAGAACATAAAATATTCATTTTATTTTATTTTTCGTGTTCACATTTATGAGAAAAAACAATGTTACGGACATGACCGCTCTGAAAAGCTACGGTGACGCATTGCTGCCACATACATATTATTTTTTTCCCTCAATTATGTCGTAATAACGAGATCTTATGTTGTTAAAACAACATCTTTTCTCGTAATAACGACATCTTTTCTCGTAATAACGACATCTTTTCACGTAATAACGAGATCTTTTCTTGTAATAACGAGATCTTATGTCGTTAAAACGACATCTTTTTCTCGTAATAACAAGATGTTATGTCGTTAAAACAACATATTTTCTTGGCCTTATAAGTACATGTGTAGTCATGTACAAAATATGCCTTTATCCACATCAAATGTAGGCTAGCCTATCACGCCTATCACACTTCTACGTTCAAAATGCTTTTCAATGAGGCCCTTTTTATAAATATTTTATATAGACCTATATGTTTTTTTTATAAAATATATTATATATAATATTAAATTTTGTTAATAGGCTATATCTTCATTACCATTAGATATAATTAAAGTAGTCAAAACACAACATTGTGTTCTTATTTTGTTTAATTAACGAAATGTCAATCTTCGTCTTTATAACAGAAGACAATACAATACAAAAATATTCAAGATACAGCCTACAATCTTCACATGTATAACGTATTGTCACCTTATAAACAGTCCTTTGTGAGGTGGAATAAGTAATGCTGTATCTTAATTTAAACTTTATTTTATTATTTTATTAACTAATTATTGGGGGTGTAACGATACGCGTATTCGTATCGAACCGTTCGGTACGAGGCTTTCGGTTCGGTTTTCGGTACGCATTTTCAAACCGAACGGTTCGTTGGACCATTTTTCCTGCCGACCAAAATTTCGTTATTTTAAATGTAGGCGCGCGTTGCGCGTGGCAAGCGAACACGAGATGCTGGTGCGACCACAACATTGCCCAACATCAAATGGCAAACGTAATGTAAGCGGAACGAAACTGAGCTAGGCTACTCATTATTATGTGGTTGACGGACTGTTTATCAGTTTGGACCAATGCAGCGCGAGCCGATCTCTGTTACTACACAGCGCTGAGACATCCAGTAAAGAAAGTATTTGAATTCGCTATTGAACTTGAAGTAATAACATCGCTGCGAGATCTAGTGAGAAACATTCACATTTCTCCGTTATAAACGGATCAAACAGCGCTGACGTGGAAACCAGGAAGAAACATTGTGCCATGAATGAACTATTCAGTGTCCACAGATCAGCAACATTCACCATGGATTTACTGTAGTAACACTAACTGTAACCATGGAGGTTGTGCAGGAATAGTAGGCTATAATGCTTTCAAGTAACGGTTTTATTTTGACATTATGAATACAATTGCTGCCCTCAAATGTTAATCTGTACTAAAATAAACCTTTGTTTATAACTACTACAATATAACATTTCATTTTGTCCAAGGAGCTGTTTTGTTTTATATGCTCCTAAGAAAAGTCAAGTATAGCTCCATCATTGCTCAAAGTAAAAAAAAAAATCATACTTTATGATGTTAGTTTTAATAAAAATATAATAAAAAAAAAATCAAGGACATTTCTCTGGCATTTCTTTCTTTTTTCTGCATTGAAAACGTACCGAACCGTACCGAACCGAACCGCGGCACAAGTGTATCGTATCGAACCGAACCGTGAATTTTGTGAACCGTTACACCCCTACTAATTATGCTAACTCAACTCATTTAATGTAAAGAGCTGGAAATTACTAATTAAATAATATTAAAATATGATGTCAAATATTAAATGTAGGCTATTGATTAGAGTTGCCATAGACTAAAGATTTTTCTAGACTAGTAGTCATTCATTTCAGCAATTATGACTAATCGCACGTTTATATTCAATCCTGTGTGCATATAGGCTATAGCCGATATACCGCACTCAAGCGCATGCATAAAACTTGCCGCAAAGCACCCGCAAAAGTAGGCTAATGATAATGAATGTGTCTGAAAAAAAAATAACGAAGCATTTTAATTGTTTATTAATGAACTAGTCTTTTCTAAATCAGTGTAGGCTGCCTGCAAACATATCTCCATACATCTCCGCTTTAATGTAGCCTAGATGCGCCTTTCATACGGACAGGATTAGCCTACATAATCAGATGCAGGCTACCGTGCGTATTTGCTTTCGATTGGGTTTTTCGCAATGTTCATATTCTGGGCTCATCTGCTACACATGCATGCGTTATTAATAAGGTGTGTACAGAATTTTATCTTTTAACATAAATATTGTGGGCTGCTATTGCTTCAGCTTTTTGAACCTAGAAGTATGATAAAGACATGATTGGCTATA
Source organism: Semotilus atromaculatus (assembly GCA_031834385.1). Classification (NCBI taxonomy): domain Eukaryota; kingdom Metazoa; phylum Chordata; class Actinopteri; order Cypriniformes; family Leuciscidae; genus Semotilus; species Semotilus atromaculatus. The sequence goes on from JAULUF010000044.1 coordinate 25,729,871, forward strand.
AATTCTATGTGGATAAAGGCATATTTTGTACATGACATGTCCTTATAAGGCCAAGAAAATATGTCGTTTTAACGACATAACATCTCGTTATTACGACATAATTGAGGGGAAAAAATAATATGTATGTGGCAGCAATGCGTCACCGTAGAAAGCAGCACTAAAAGATGCTTTAAAACTTTCACAGAGACATCAAACAGAAACCACAAAGCCTTTCTTTAAAGTGAATTTTGTTTTGTATTAATAATATCTTAATTTTTATCAATGTTTCATCAACCAATTGCCAAAATAAGAAGTAGGCTAAATATAGCAGACGATAGATAATCACAAAACGGAGGTGCCAGCATGTGAACTGGAGCTCGTCTCATAAATTAACCGAAACTCAGCGTATAAGGTATAGCCTACTTGCCTCACAGACATGTCTACTTTTAAACAGAACAATTCAAAATGAAAGAAAACAGACACAGACTGCTCTCTGCTTTATGTGATCCGTATGAAATGTGAATTTCTCTCTGCGCGTTCACTACTGCGAAGATCGCGAGTCAGCATCGTCAACTTCATCTTTGCAGCCGATACTGACAGAAAACACTTGTTTATTAATAAACAATTAAAATATCCCCTTGCTATATTTTACATATTCATAATCATTAGGCTACTTTTGTTTACTGTGTGTGATTCATTTAATGGAAAGCACATTAACTGCTAGTTGTCTTGCTGTTAATTTTAAATAAACGTAGAGCAAGTAGCTAATCAGTGTCTGCTAAGTCAAACTAAGTTGTCCTATAACAGACTAATGTAGCGTTATGTTACGAACCGTCACATTTGACTCGCGTCATAATTCATCACCAATTCTGAAACCGGCACACCCCAATGGAAACTCACAATCATACCTAGGGTTAATGGCTTGTTGAGGAGAAGTGTTTGTGCCTAGTTGGCAATGAATGAGATATGAGGGTACAGGTTTTGAACAACTTGAGGGTGAGTAAAGATGACATAATTTGTATGTTAACTCTTTTTGCACATAGCACTGGTGCTACTAGTTGAACTTTTTGTAGCACAGGCCACACAATTGTAGCGCAAGAATAAAGATTCTGTTTATTACCGTCTCTGAAAACAACTACAAGTAGTGCAGTCCATCACTTAAACAGGCACGTGACTGACAAAGGACATTAATGTTCCATTCAGGGCACACACAATACTAACCATAACAAGAAATCTTTTCAGACAAACATTTTCTAGATTTTATACATCTTATATATCTCGTTTATATCTTATATATCTTCTTTATTTGCCAAAAATGGCAGGCCGCAGAAACATAATTCACCCGGAAATGAAAATTCTGTCATTAATTATTCCTCACGCTTCAAAAAGCGCCAAAGCCTCTTCCTAAAGAGATTGTAATTTCTGAAGAGACACGATCGTTTTATATGATGAGCAGATTAAATTTAGGCTTTTACTTGCAATTACATATAAACATTCGTCAACTCACATCAGTTATGATAAATGGAAGTTCAAGCATGTTTGCTTGACGTGCGAGAACCAATGAGGTTCATTCAGCACGTTTAAGCTTCCGCAAGAACCGATGAGGTTTGAAAATACTGCTTAATTCTCCTATAAATCAATAGAAAGTTCTAAAGTTTTGCTATAAAATATGAAATTATTATAATAAAAATGTGTGATGGGAATTTCTTAATTTTTGTCAGGAAATCAATCACATCCACTTAGAGAATCTTCTGCACACTTCTCTACACTGCAGTAAATTTTTATAGATTTGCATATGTTTACTTCAACTATCTTTAAAGAGAAGTATTATTTTTCCTGTTTTGATTCAAAATAGGTTGCTCTGAACATTAGTGAGTACACACATAAAATGTAATGTCTGTTTCATTTATACTCATAGCCGGAGGGCACCCTTTTCTGACGTTCCAGGAAATCCCTTATATGGACAAAGGCATCCACCTATCCCTGTATTGGATACATGTATCCATGTATTGACTGATAAAACATGAAGACCACAAACACACGATTGCAATGAAATATGGTTTATCTGAGTTCTTCTAAACATCTCAGGTATTTTCATAAGAATAAAGTATATAATGGAATTCTAACCGGCATAGCCTGTATCGGCATCCACTGTAAGGAATACTATACAATATAGTTTCTGCATCATTCTGTAATGTGAAGCCTCATCAGCTCACAGAAGGAAGTTATTTCAAACATTCCACTGATGTTATGAAGTGAGTTTGGAGTAAAAACTTGCCATTAAATGTTCTCTTTTGTTGGACAACAGGTTTGAAAACGTGTCTCATTACAAGTTTTTGAAAGATGTTTGCCACGTGTTGCTTTTTCAAATGCACTTTATAAGTGACTCAAACTCACAGCGCTTGCAGAGATGAAGCAGCATTTCCTGCGAACCACCGAGGAGCTCTGATCACAGTGCTGCGCTTCACGAAGAAACACGCTGCGCATATATGTATTTAATTATACAAATCACTATTTCGGTTGAATTTCAGTTAATCGTGTAGCCCTAAAATTAACTTCACACTCAAACAAGCACACAATAAACTCTCACTTAATCCAAACAAGCAGCTCTGCAATCTTTTGAATGATAATGTATTGCGGTTTCAACAAAATTATAACGCAGCACAACTGTTTTCTATCACAGTCATCGTCTGCACCATTCTGTATTCGCCTTCACTACACTTCCCAGAATCCCTTGTGTCTTCACTCCTGAACTCACTCCCTCGTTACACACCTGTTCATCGTCATCATCATCCGTGTCACCTGTCCTCACCTCGTTATTGTTCATTTGTGTCTGTATTTAGTTTCCTTCTGTTCAGATAGTCCTTGTCGGTTCTTGTTTATGTTACTTTGTGTTCTGTGTGAAAATGAACCTTCTGCCTGTCATCCCTACCTGTGTTTTGGATTTAGTAAACGTTTGATTTGTAGCCTTTTGACTCAGCCTCTTCTTCAACCCGCACCACACCTGTGACATTTTCAACATTGACTCAGTTTTACTTTGACTCAAAATTATTCCGAACTTTTGACCGGTAGAGGAGCGCGTGCCCCTCACACACTCATCACGCAGTATTTATAAATAATAATTTATTTATTTCAGACCTGACAAATTTATGTATGACAACAATCACAAGCAGTCAGATGAATGTTATGATGCTTTACTTACTCTTCATATCTCTATTGCTGTCATGTTGTTTTTAGATGAGTTAGCCTAAAGCCAGGGTTGAGTCTCCTGGTGTCAAAACTGTTTCTTTTCTGATTTCAGGATGACCTCAAAACACTCAAAAGTGTTGACTAAATTTCAATTCTTATGTAAATGGTGTTAGCATGCCAATGTGTGTCGGTTGAGAGCAATTGGGCAGTGTGATAAGGCTTATTTACATTTACATTTACATTTATTCATTTAGCAGACGCTTTTATCCAAAGCGACTTACAAATGAGAACCATAGAAGCAGTTAAACTAACAGCAGGACAACAAAATGTAAGTGCTATAACCTTTCACAGTTTAATCCAACGTAGAACCCGTGCAATTTTTTTTTTTTTTTTTTTTTTTTTTAGAGAAAGGAAGAGAAAGTGTTCGTATTACTGGAACAAGTGCTGCCGAAAGAGATGCGTCTTCAACCGTTTCTTAAAAATGACTACGGACTCAGCAGCTCTGGTTGAGTTGGGTAGGTCATTCCACCAGCAAGGAACAGTCATGGTAAAGGTCTGAGAAAGAGATCTTGTGCCTCTTTGACGTGGCACCACAAGACGACGTTCACTTGCAGAGCGCAAATTTCTGGAAGGGACATAAGTCTGAAGTAGTGAGTTTAGGTAAAAGGGAGCAGAGCCAGTGGTTGTTCTGTAAGCAAGCGTCAGTGACTTGAATTTGATGCGAGCTGCAACTGGCAGCCAGTGCAATTTTGTGAGTAGAGGAGTGACGTGTGCTCTCTTCGGCTCGTTAAAGACCACTCTAGCTGCAGCATTTTGGATTAGCTGCAGAGGTTTGATCGTGCAAGCTGGAAGACCAGCCAGGAGAGCATTGCAATAGTCCAGTCTGGATAGAACAAGCGCTTGAACAAGGAGTTGGGTAGCATGCTCTGATAGGAAGCGCCTGATCTTCCTAATGTTATTCCTAATGTAATTCCTAATTCCTAATGTTATTCCTAATGATCTTGCTTATCAGAGCAAGATGCCGGATACTGACTTTTCATGTGTATTTTTACAGTTCTGATGCTTCTATATCAAGCTGTTAAAATCTGTCAGGAAATGTTCCCAACTCCCAGAGAAATCCAGTGTGGAATAATGGCCGTCCAGCTTTGCCCAGAATTCCTGGGGCTGTGGTGATAATTGATCTCTAATAGCTCTCACGGTCACACACTTGTGTTGCCATAAATAAAGCAGTCTCTATGACACTTTTTTTAGAGTGTTGTCTCTGCTCTTCCTGTAAATTTGCCCGCTTTCCCTCAAGATCTAGCGGAAAGAATCATGGATTTTATCGACATCACTAAAAACCAAAAAACACCACTAATGGCCATTTAAGGACAGATCTTCTTTAACTGCATGAGATTTTCACCCTGCCTTTTATGCTCAATAATCACTTACTTGATTTTTGCACTAAGTATGCTTAGGCTTTAGAGAGTGGCATCAATACTTTTACAAGTTGTTTAAAAAGGGCTGCTGCGCTTTATACAAGTGTGATTCTCATGTTGCTTTTCTTGAAACATACAGCATGGATAATGTGAAAGGCTCTCTTCATGTTCAGAAATGTAAATCGGACAGTGAGTGGAGCCATCCTGGATGGCCAGATCTCCAGATGAAGAGATGAAAGGTGACAATGTAGGTGCCTGCTTCTCATGTGACCCTGTGGAACTAGTATCAGGGCCCTAGTAATGGATGGAGACAGCCGGGTTTAGTGGACCCCACACTACACCCTTGCTCAAAAATTATATTTTTGCTGGACAACATTAGTGCAATGTATGTTGTATGTTTTATTTTTATTATTATTATTTTTTATTTTTTCAAAATAAGATCGGTCAGGTTAGCCCCTGCTGGTACATGTTGGCATATATTTTTTAACAAACTTAAAGCAGCACTATGCAGGATTTCCGTTTTTGTCAAACTGTGACTTCTAGAGTCGCTATGGAGTACTTGTACTGTCGTAAATAGCACTCACGCAGAGATGTCTCTGCACTCATGGCCTGATCCCCTCTCCCTGTATACCGGTACCTGTTCAGTAGGATGGAAGCTGTAACGAGTGGAAATAAGGTGTGGCCCCTTTAAGAGCTGCGCGCCCCCTTGAACTGTCGGCATCTGTTACATCACAAGACCTGATATCGCGCGACACTTCCTGATACTGCGGCCGGCGGCACGCCGGCTCAAAGTTGCAAGTGTGTTTTTTCCGCTCACAGGCAACAGGGAGGGGGAGGGGGGGCGAGACGCCCACCATTTTACCCGAAAATAGTCATATAACCATTGCAATAACTCTAAAGCTGTTCTGTGAAGCTAAAAAAAACTGCATAGTGCTGCTTTAAGTGTGATTGTTCTGTTAATGTGGTTCATTTAAATGTGTGAACTCTGCCATTGGAACCCTAGTGCGCCACAAACAAAGCAGAGTGAGACCCACCTTTTCAGGTTTCAGGTTTCCAAACGAACTCTAGTGTGGTTTGACTGAAAGACATCTAAACAACTGCACCAAAGAGATCTAAAGAAACCAAAATGGTTATTATGTTGCAAGATGCAACTCTTAAAAAGGACAGGATGCTCAAGGATACCTGTTTTTTCTCATCAGGAGCTACGTTGCCCATTACAGTTCGGTACAGGCATCAGAGCCACCGCCCTCTTGCAGCAGATCTTCGTTTGTGTGTGTGACGGAGGAATTCCTGTACCGCTTTTGACTCCTTTACACATTTTTTCAGCTCTTCGTGAGCTCTCAGCTGGTAAAATTCCATCATATGGACATGCATACAACAAGCATATTTAGCCCAGCACACAACATTGTTTTTTTGTGTGTATCTTTAGGTTCTGTGTTAAAAAAACTAAATTTAAATTTAATTAAAAAGAAATTGGTCCAGACCAAAAGAACCAAGAGAACCAAACTACAAGTGTGAACACACCATATGTTTTAAAGCTCGGGTAATTTGCTCTAAAACAATATAGTGCTGTAGGAATGAGTCCTAAAACCTGGAGCCAAGTTGTCGGAAGCTTATTGGTGGTGGCATTTAAGTCATAAGCTGTAGTTCATTTATAGCCTAACTTTTTACTTCTGCCTATTGTATTTAGGCTTCAAAAATCTTAAAAGTTGTGTTGATTTGTGTAGATTGTCTGGATGAACAAAATGTGTCAGAATCATGAACTTTTGTTGGTCACAGAGCTTATTTTCTGCTATAATCCAAAAGCCAGTGCAAAAATCCTATTGGCTTTTTGTCAAGGGATCCAGAGTTATGCAAATTTCCAGGTTGGCCTTCAAAATGACATCAACCCTACAGCACTCTATTGTGTCCAGAACTGAGTATCTATGAGCAAAGATGCCAGTTTTGGACCAGCCGAGCAATTGCTGCTGAGATGAACAAGCATGGTAATGGATACTGGATAGCTCTCTCCAGTTAATATAGACCTCCTTGTTTTTGACTCATCTTTATTCATTGGGTAAAAGATAGATAACAAAAAAGCAGGAAATAATGTTGGGAAAGTTCAATGCATTGGAGCATAAGCTCTAACCGATAGACACATTGCACATTGTGTTTCTTGAACTTTCGTAGCAACTTTAAGACTAAGTGAGGGCAGTCTCTTGTTAGTCTTGGGAGTTTCAGGCAGTCTGAGGGGAGGCTCAGGTCAGACGTAGGTTACAGAGAACGCCATGAGCTCCTGTCGCTGATCCAGCATCTACAGACTGTGCAGAGGAGGATGAGGAAGAGAAGATCAGCTTACACAGTCTCAGCCACCTGTCTTTAATTTTGTCTCTCAAAGCTTACCTACACTTCACAGCACTTTATCAGTCTAAAACCTCTGGTGAAACAACTGCAGAGGTAGAGATTTTCAGTTCATAGCAGAAGGACATCTCGTGCAATGATAAAAAAAAGTTTTGTGATATAAAACTTTTTCCATGTAAGCACACTTATGGGCATTTTCCAAAAATATTGTATTTGAATATTTGAGCTCATAAAAAATGATATTCGATTATTCATTTAAATGAAGTTTAACGAGAGAGGCATTATTTTTTATTCATTCAAGTTTTTGTCACCAATGTGTGTAAAAAACCAAATATACAGAACAAAAGCTTATAAAGCAGACTGTGCCAATTATCATATAGAACGCACATATTAGGGGTGGTAAAATAATATATATATATATATATATATATATTTTTTTTTTATTTATTTTTTTTTTTTTTATTATATATATATATATATTTTCAAGTCAGTAAACTAATTAAATAATGAGGAAAACATTTTTTTTTTACTGTTTTGTGAGGATTGTAACTCCCAGAATCAAAATCGGATCAGATTGTGAGGTGCCTAAACATTCCCACCCCAATATATAGTATACACTCAAATCTGCACATGGTTGTTTATATTGTTTCACATGCTCATGTTGAGAAAAACAAGAATATTCACATGCTTGTGTGAAAGTTGTCTCCTCAGTCTGATAACTATAAGGCCGGCTGCAGAGAAAACATGCTCTACTGACACAGATGTTGCAGGGACACAAAGGTAAAAGTGTGTTTCTCACAGCACTTTGTGTTTTCAGTCCTTAATCTCTCTCCCTCACTGAAACTTGAAGGAAGCATATGTCTCAAAATCATTTTCCTATCAGATAATTTATCTTCTCGGCTCGCTCGGGGTACGGCTGCGCTTACCTGCAGTCATGAATGCAGTGATGGACAACTGTCTTTCCTCACTGGTCAATAACTTTGGTGCGGTGTTTGGAATTCTTATGATTTCAGATTGTATTGGTGATATTATGAAAACTCAGTTTCACCTGACAATGTTTGCACACTGATTGATTAATTTGATCAAAAAATCGCTTCGAAAAAGATCCTTTTGATCTATGTAATTCCAAACTTTGCTTAGCCCAGAGACAGGCGACAACATTCTGGCATCAATAGAGTCTTGTTTACACGCTCCACAACGCCACCCAAGGCATTTAGTTATAACTGTGAGTTTTAGTTTGAATAGTATTAGAATTCATTTGAATAGTATTTGAATTTTTGAACAATTATTATTGATCGAATATTCAAATAATTGACTGTTCTGACTAGAACTAGTACACGAGAGAGTAAAGCCTGATAATAACCCCAGTTTCCTTGTATAAACATACAATGAGTAGCGTGCGTAGGCAAAGTGTTGTCTAAAGAGACATGTTTTCTGGAAAATGGGTAAGGTTTATAATGGCTGAAGTGGGCAGGTAATGAAGAGGTCGATGGTTGCACATTTGCTGCAGCTATGAAGCGATGCAGACAAATTCAGGTCAGCTGTCGGACATGATTACTATTTAGAGTGGAAAAGGGATCCAGGATGCAGAGAATTTCTGCTCTCTGCTTACACACACTTGCATAGCTTTCTTCTCTCTCTCTCTCTCTCTCTCTCTCTCTCTCTCTCTCTCTCTCTCTCTTTTGCTTTTACTCACTGTCACACCACCCCTTACTCACCCCACCAAGTGTCTGGCCAACATTCCTCCCCCAATGCTTTCTTGTTACAGAGCACAGCCAGGTTTCAGAAGTAAAAAATCCATCGTTTTTTTTTTTCTTTTTTTTTTTCTTAGAGGAATTGATTTTTAAAAAAAACAATATAAAGTACTTTTTTAAGACAGGTTTATACACCTTGTGTTTTTTAAATTTAATCCACAAGTATGTGCAATTTCCAATTTAAAAAAAGTTGAATTGCTGAGTTGCCAGGGTAGAATAACTACCAGTAACGCTGAAGATCCATCAATGTTACCGTGGAAACAGGAATTGCAGAAAAACTGCTCACAAATGGCCATCTTCTCCCATAAAGTGTTGTGTATTCAGGTGAGTTTACACATTTATCTTTACAAGTTAAAGTATAATAAGAATAAGTTACTCATCTTTACATATTTGATCTATATTGCAGTAAACATCAAAAGTAGCGTGTTTTATAGTTAAAATCAGTTATAGTCAACTGATTTATATAAAAAAATATATTAAAGAATTCAGAATCCATAATGAGATTTTTTTTGTGGATGTTTTTTATTTTATTTTATTGTTGACACTGGTAGATGACAACAAATCAGGAAATTAGTTTTTTGCCCTTTTTATTGTATTTTTTTTATTTAAAATACAGAGGTGGGTATATGTGTCTGTGTATTAATATAGTGTGGTATTTCTATCATCTCTTTTATTGTTGCTCCTCTCCTTTTCATAAAGTCAGGATATGGCTGGGAGGGACAGTCTTTAGGTCACTTTATTATTCTGGTGCAAGTACGCACTGAGCTGTAACATCTGCTGATGTCTCTTATTGAAGAATAAAGTACCTCCGTTTCATTTACGGGACCAGTGACCTGAAAGAATGGGTCATAGTGTTCATCTGAATGGACAGATTTAGCTCATGCACTGTTCTCTTAACCAAAAGAATGACTTGAAAAAAACTGGCTGATTCTCATTAGTTTGATGTGGCAGAACAATTCTCCACTGGGTTATTTGAACACTGATGAAATTATGGTGAATTACATATAAACTCATCCCTTTTTGAACTAGCACCTCCCTGCGTGTTACACAAACCAAAGTTCATAAATTGATGTAAATTATGTTTGCATATTGTATTATATTTCTGTTTATAAAATTATATAATCTATTTGACCAATATGTCCACATGGGACTTTGATGCTGTTTTATTCTACTTTCCAGAAATGTATTATGTGTACATTTTCTATTTAGGTTCCCAATTGAGTGTAAATCTCACATTGGCACATGAGATCACAATAGTGCGATCATAGTGTTCTGTAGTTGGAAGTTGATGGTGCAGTTTAACCGTTCTGAACTGTGTTTATTGTAACTGCGGCTTGTAACTTGACCTAGCTGAATTTTGGCGTCTTTGTTATTTTAGCAAAAACATTTGGATTGCTGAACAAAGCTGCTTTGAAGTCTCGGGCAGTCTTTCTGCACTGACACAAACTCAAGTAAGGCCTGTGTTGACACGACCCCAAAGAGAGTGATTATTTATTAAGGCTGTGCTTGGTGGAGAAAGGAAAAGAAGCCTTCTCAGCCTTGTAAGGCCCAGCTCTTCTAAAACGTCAGGAAGTGGATAAGAAAAGGCATGACTCATTCTTTCTCGTTTTGAACATGCCAAAGAAAATGTACCTTTATTTTTTTCATATTGTTCTTATCGGATGCAGTATTTAATGCTTCTTTAGCCCGTTGTCTGTTTCTTTTATGTGGCTAATAATGAGCAGGTTCACACTAAATCTGTGTGTTTTTCAAATCCCCTGCCCCTTCATTTATTAAATATATTTTGGCCAATTTAATAGTGCTGTCAGTTACCAATAAGAGTATATAGGCCTATCACTTACTGTCCCCTTGAAGTGAGAACAATTATGCACCTTCATTTCAATTATACTAAACCGTATCATCAGAGGTCTTTCCTGTAGCATTAAAGGTACAATTATTGAAAAGGTTCAAATCTGTTCTTCAAGGAACATTATTTGTACCATTGTGTACCTTTTTTGTTCTGAGAGTGTATAGTACTCTCAGCTCCGTTTAACACATTTTGTCTTTGCGGTGTCATTTCATTTGTCCTCTCTCTTTTTTTGGCTGCTTATTGCATTCTTTCCCTCTCATTAATCCCAATCATGTTGTGTGATTGCCTTTCCCTTTTGTGTTTTTCCATACCACACAGTTAGGTCCTTAAAACAGTGTAGGGAGTTGGATTCGAGCATGTTTGTCTCCAAATATATGCCTCTGCTTCACGTAATGAGTGTAAATAAGAGTGATGAGTGAATCAGTATCAAAATATAGCCTGTGGATGCTTTCTTTAGAAGGCCTTACAACTGAAACCAGTGACATCATTGTAAAAAAATAAAATAAAATAAAAAAAGACTTAGGAAAAAGACATGGAAAGTTCATTAAAAATGCAAAGAATTCTTAATGGACCATTTGCAGCAGTTGGTCTTGGTCAAGTGGCTTTTAACTTCTATCATCCTACTGCTTTTTCACAAACTTTCCACAAACCTATTTCTGTGTTTTTTTGTAGCTAGATTAAAGAAATAGAGTCTGACTCAGACTGAGGGCAAAAAAGTGCTCGATTGCAAGTGAGAAGAAATGTTGGTCAGGAGCAATTCTTTCCAACCATGCCTCATATAATGCACCTCTGCGCCATGATGTTAAATGGACTGTCAGACAGCATAGATGAATCAGGAAACTCTTGAATTGTTAAATAAAGATCAGTGCACCATTTGGGTTTTGGGCTCATGAGAGCGATGTTGATCTGGAATATGAAAGTTATGTGATCAAAAACTTAAATTAAGCCTCTTTTCATTGGATGTGAAATACATTCTGACAGCACCAAGGCTTTTGCTCCTTTGCCTTTTGCCTTTTTTCACTCCCCTCTCTCTCCTTTTTCTGTTTACACTCTCATTCTCTCTATCTTTCTCACCTCTATCTGCTAATCCCTTTTCAAGTGCAAACACACCAGTGTCGACCAGCATTGGCTTGACTGCTGCTGAGCTGACGTGCCTGTCACTGAGATATAGAGACGTCACCAGGTTCAGGACTCAAAAGTTTACTTTCATATCCACTACTGGTCAAAATTTGGGGTCAGGAAGAGTTTTTAATTTTTTTTTTAAAGAAACTAATACTTTTATTCAGCAAGGACACATTCAATTGATCAAACGTGACTACATTTATATAATGTAAAAAGAGTTTTCTATTTCAAATAAATGCTGTTCTTTTGAACTTTCTATTCATCTAATCCTGGTTTCCACAAAATATTTAGCAACACAACAGTTTGTTAATGATAAGAAATGTTTCTTGAGCACGGCACCAAATCAGAATGATCATGGATCATGTGACTGAAGACTAGAGTAATGGCTGCTGAAAATGTAGCTTTACCATCACAGAAATTTTACATTTTAAGATTCATTTTTAATTGCAATAATATTTCACAATATTATACTGTTTGATAAATATATAAGAGCATAAGAGACTTTTTTTCTTATAAAAAAAACAGCAGTGTTTGTACTGTGCCATTCCCTTAGTTATAAAATGGAGAGTTTACCTTTGAGGTTATGTTTCTCATTATCTCCTATTTCCTCATTAGCTCTCAGTCTCATTGTCAGGTGTTTAATCTCATTATCGTTTATTCATTAGATGTTGGGATTTCAGCAGATCAGTCCATTGAACTGTTATATTCTAAAACCTCTTTCAGCTGTATGACCTGTAAATGTAGTCATGCTGCAAACCGTGAGAAGTTCTCCAAGACAACTTCATGTGAAAACTTCTCTACTTAAGGACTATTCTTATTTGTAGATAAGAAAGTGGACATAGTGGGAGTTTGGGGGTAGGACTTCCTGTTTGTCTGAAAGATGAGGGCGAGCGAAAAAATTACATCCTTAGGCCTAACCTAAAAAATATTTGTAGGAGACATATTTGTGGGGGTGGGTGTCCTTGCAAAAATATTGACTGGAATAACCTAACAACTGCAGACTAAATTCTGCTGAAAAATAGTTTTTATAATATATTGTTTTAATTAGGCTGGCGGATGCCTGTTTTGTTTCATGACCATACTGCTAATGTTTCAATTTTATAATGTTAGTGCCTTTCTTGACTCTTTTTGAACAGGTTTATGGATTAATGTACAACATTTCACATGGAAATTCCATGATGGCATTTTTAAGCATTTATCAAATATGTTCTCTGCAAAGAAAAAAACTTTTTCCAAAGCTTAAGGTTTCAGAGAGTTTCACGGTTTTCACCCAGTGAGAAATAGGCTTTTCTTTTATTCCTTGTTTTTCCTCCAGCTGAGGGTTTGTACCCTGGGGTCAGGACGTTTTTAGGAGCTGTCATGTCGAAATGGGTCTCCTTTCAGCGTTCATCTCATCTTTGAAATGTTCTTTTAAATCACTCTAGAAGTTACAGGGATAATACATTGTGATGTCAGCCACAACATCTTCCTATGGAGGATACTGGTAACTAATGTGAAATAAAAATACATTTTCAAGTTGAATTTATTTCTGAATTATTAATTCGTCCTTAAAGGTTTAGTTCACACAACAATAAAAATCGTTTACTCATCTTTGTTTTTCCTTGTTTACCATATGTAATGCATTCTATGTATGTGTGTTTCTATGCGAACAAAAACCTGAATTAACTGAATTATCATATAAAGCGATCGGATCCATTCAGAAGACATGGATAAACTGCTGAATACATATGGATTCGTTTTACGTTGCCTTTATGAACTTATGGGATCTTTTAAGTTTTGGTTATCTTAACATTCAGTGGAGGGTGTCATTAAAAATATCTTAATTTGTGTTTCGAAGATATACCAAAGTCTCATTGATTTGGAAGGACGAGAGTGAGTAAATTATGGCAGAAATGTAATTTTTGGTTAAACTCTCCCTTTAAGGATCCCTCAGTTATAGTTGAAATTTGAGAATTAAACTGGAAAGTGCAGGATGTAGAAAATGACATGCGCTGTACATGCAATGAAGTGGCCCTTTTTCTCATCAGGAGTTGAGTCACCGTGAAAAATTGTGAAAGTTTCTGGACAGCTGGAGAACTAACACCTGCCCGCAATCGCTGCTTCTCACCCTCCAGCCTGTGGGAAAACCAGCAGTGCTCTTCCTTCAAACCCTTCTGCTGTATGCCTCATCGTCTGTTTGGTAAGGGGTGTGGTTGTGGTGACGGCAGAAAGCACCTATGTGGTATGAGCTTGAGTGTTAGTCAGCATTGCTCTGCGTTCCCGGACCGGACACTGATGTGTCTATCCTGGTTGACCGTGTCATCAGTATGCTGTTCTCCTGTGGCTGTCTATCATCTCTGTTGGATGGCCATACTACACTGTCACCAAAGTGGCGAGGCGCTGCGGTATAAGGAGACAGGCTCGAGTTACTTCCTTCGGGGCGCCAGTCCCGGTCAGGATCTTTCTCTTCCACCCCTATTCAATTGTTTATTAAATATGTGAATACACAGTGTGCCCAAATTGCATTTGAACACCTAAGCCGCACTTAAAATGTCTAAAGAATGTCCAACGCTATCTCACGACCAATTCGTACGAGTCATTAAAAGGTGGCTAATTCGTACGAATTGTCTAAACCCATGTGATGGGTAGGGTTAGGGGCGAGGTCAGGAGTAGGTCATTTGCACAAATTCGTACAAATTAGCCACCTCGTAAAATTCGTGCCATCATGGAGCTTTTCTCAAAACTAACTACTTTGAGTCACTATGCAGTCACTTTTAAGGAACTGACTTCAAAGTGATTTTTGGCAGATGCATGATGTAGGGATGCACTGATATAAAAATTCATATATATTATGTTAGACAAGGTAAAATTCACACCTTCCACAAAAATATGAAACTATATAATATAAAACTGTTTTTAACATTGATAATAATAAGAAATGTTTTTGAGCACTAAATCATCATATTAGAATGATTTCTGAAGGATCATGTGACACTGAAGACTGGAGTAATGGTGCTGAAAATTCAGCGTTGCCATCACAGGAATAAATTAAAATATAACATAAAGATAGAAAATGGTTATTTTAGATTGTAATTAAATGTCACAATATTACTGTTTTACTGTATTATTGGTCAAATAAATACAGATTTGGTGAGAAGAGACCATAAAAATGGAAATATAGATCCCTAAATTTTGTAATTTGTCTTAATTTGGTTTTATGATTAAAATGTAACAAAACATTTTTTTTTTTGATGAAATGTTTTTCTTGAATAGTGTTCTTGCGCAGTCTTAAAATAAATGCTATACTTGGTTTTGATATTTTGCAATGCAGCGATGATGCAATGAGCTTCATACAGTTTCAACTGTGGCTTAAGTGTTCAAATACTTTGGCCACTGTGTACAAGTACTGCAGAGCTTCAAATGAGAATGCAGCAATGAGCTAGTCAAGTCAGAAATCTCTAGATATAAACCAGCCTCAAAACCATTCATGCAACTAATGCAGTTTATTAATAGATGGCGTCTGATGGAGCTTTGTAAGAGCTAACTATTGACTTCATTTACAGTCCACTCACGTAGTAAATGGAGATATATCAGCACTAGTTTTGACTTCATAAGCTCTGAAGGCTTTTTACATTTATAATGTGCTCACCAGGGCTCAGAGGTGAAGAATGTTTGATCCGCAGACTTGAATTATTCTGCTCTGGACTTTACTATGAAAACTATACCTGTCTAGCTCACGGTAGCAGAGGGCATTCTGAGTATTTCTCTAACATTGGGTCCTATATCAACTATGCACACCAAGACTGCATTCAAAGCTTTTAGCAGTGTGAAAGATATTTAGAATGATTGAAACACTACTGCATTTTATTGTTTTTGAAAGAAGCATCTTATGCTCACTAAGGCTGCATTTTATTGATTAAAAATACAGTAAAAACTGTTTTCTAATATAATACATTTTAAAATGTAATGTATTCCTGTGATGGTAAAGCTGAATTTCCAGCATCATTACTCCAGTCTTCAGTGAAACATAATCCTTCAGAAATCATTCTAATATGATGATGATTTGATGCTCAAGTAACATTTACCAAATGTAGAAAACATTTAAGCTGCTTCATATTTTTGTGGAAACTGAATCATTTTATGAATCAATATATTTGGGTTACTGATACATTTTTTGATTAATGGGAAGTTCAAAAGAACAGCATTTATTTGAATTGGAGATCTTTTGTAACATGTAAAAAATTTTATGTCACTTTTGATCAATTGAATGCATCTATGCTGATGAATAAAAGTATTAATTTAACCAAGGATTTGACAAAATGTCCTGTCCTGGATTTTCTTATCAAGTCGTGACTGCATAGGGCCCTGTAATACTTACAAAGCACTCTTTCCTCTGATGGCCTTTTCTTGTTATTGTGTCTTGCATTCACTACTGTCACTCACTTTTTGTTTGTTGCCTCACTCCCATGGGTCTCCTCTCTGTTTGAAGCTTTGGATCTTTTCCCCTCTCTCTGCTTTAAGGTACCATGTGTGCCTTAAATGCACATTAAGTCACCAAATGCACAAAGTAAATGTCTGCTTGGGTCAGTGGCTCTGTTCCCATGCTGTCTGGGATCCCTGTCAAAAGCTTCTGCTCACCATTTCTAAATTCTGTTGGAGTGCCCAAGGAGGTTGAGTGAAGAATGAGAGTAAGTGCAAAAGAGGAGGAATGGAATACAATGAAAGATGAACAAGCATACATCTGCTGTAGAGAGTGAGGCCGGGGTCATCCGGTTCCCTTTACTTGTAAATTGAAATATCATGGATTTTCTCATCTCCTTTGACTTTACTTTGTCGTTTGTGACCTTCAATCAGTAGAAAGTAATGCACAGTGGATGCAGTCATTCCTGTTAGTGCAGCTGCTGTTGCACTGAATCATGATTATCAATGCAGAGTGTTTTTTTTTCTCCCAGAGGCTTCTTTGTAGAAGAAGGCCTTTGCTGATTAGCTGTTTTTTTTGTCTGTAAATCATTCATGCTGTGTGACATCTTCATACGAGTGTGAATAATTCGCTTCATTGTTCCGTCTGATTGATGCGGTTTCAAAACAATAAACTCTAATTAAGATTTAATTACTAACTTCTGGTTTCCTCCTGCTGCAACAAAAATTTGGTGTCTCTCTTTTGGGGTGTATTCGTGCTCCCAAAGAAAGCTTTGGACAACATTTTGGAGGAAAAACTGGATTGTAATTAGGTCAGTATTGGTTTCTTTAGAGACTAATTGTAAGAAATGAAAAATAACAAGTGTGACATTTTGTTATTATTAAGTGTGAGTTTTAATATGACCAAGTAGGAGGTGTTCTTTTGTTCTGTCCTTTGTATTTACACTACTATTATTAATTATTAAAAAATTTGGTAAAAGAGTGTTATTCGTCAACCTTAACAACACTTAAAATCAGAGGGAAATGATAGGTTAATAAGAATGTCTGATAAGAACTAACCCTAAAATCTAATTATTGATAAGCATGTTGTTCAAGGACCAACGAGGATCCAGGTATGATTTGATGTCCTACTTAATAATAGTAAAGCTTCCATATAAATATGCTTTTGGCTTGCCTTTTATTGTTGTTTGTTTTGTTTCTCATTTGGTTTTGTTGTACAGTACATTTATGTGTGTGGTAGTTTAAAATAGAAAACCAGGCAATGTGTATAATAGTCATCGTGATAATGAAATTGATTCAGGCCTGGTTTCTCTTCTTTGATAATTGTATGCTGCATTCCCTTTCATTCCCAATCTCTCACTCTGAATATTAATTAACCATTTCATGTCAATTTCACAACATTTCACTGAATTGTTACCTTCAGTTTTTAAAACATCCGTATTTACCCTCCTTTTGTGACGTCCTTCTCGCTTTCCCCCTTGCGGCTCTGAAGGGTTAAAAATGTGCATCCTGGTCACCGCGTGAAGGAGTTAGTAGCCAGTGAGCGTGTAATCCGTCCTTTATTAATGTTTTGTTGTCACTGGGGTCAGGTTCTCTCTTGCAGCGACAGCTTTTGAAAGTCATTACTCAAGCTGAGACAAACAAAGCTCACGGCAGGCCTCCCTTTGGCAGCTTGTGCAGAGTGACAAGACCGAGCCTGATCACTAACAAGGGCGCGCTCACACAAACTCCCAATTTACCTTCCAAAGGGAAACTTTTTTCCTTAATTAGCTGTACTGTATATCGGTTCTTCATCCCTCAACTCTTAATTGGGCCAAATATAAGCAGACCAGCACGTCGTGATTTATTGCTCTACCTGGCAAAAATAACAAGAAAATCTGTTTTCTTTTTTTGAGGATAGTATGTTGGGGGTGTTATTTCTAGGAATCTTTTTTAAAGCTGACAACATGGTATAGCCCAGAGTCTTGACACTAAATTGACACACTGTCAGATGTGACAGGACACGGGTGCGACTTCTCAGCGTGACTGCTACAGTGTAATTAAACATGGAACGCATGCATGCCATTAAAGCACAGAGAGGAGAAAGATAATGAGGCTGCTGCATCCTCGTTCCTCCTGCTCCTGCCAGTAGAGCGAGTCTCAGAAATGTGGGTGGATGTTGTCTTGCTCTCCAAACAGTGTGTGTTTGTGTTTCATGCGCTGCTTTCTCCATAACAATCACTGCATGCTAATTACAACATTAAGCTGAGATAAAGACTTGCCTGACAATTAAAACATAATCTTCTAGGAACATTCATCTCAATTTTTATACAACATTAGCCATCCCATACCAACTAACCAGGGAGGTCCTATGGTGTAAGAAGACTCCCATCAGACATATAAGATGTTTGTATGCGTCCGCACTGTCTGAGTGATGTGAAGGTGTGAAGGCTTCTGCTTTAACCCCCACCAGCCTGGAAATAGAAATGGCTGGCAAATTATAGAGAGCAGGATCATGTGTTTATCAGCCTATTAAATTGTCATTAAAAAGCCGTCTCTTTGCTACGGTCCACACTCTTCCTGTCATATTGAGTTCAGTCCGACTTGACAACCAGCTACGTCAAAGGCCACTTTGAAAGCAGACTATGTTATTGAGAGGCTCTGTTTGGGGACACTGAAGCTCAAGAGTGTTACCCTCTACGATAAACAACTTCAGTGTGTCTGTATTGAGCTTTGGCCATGAAAAGTCAACAGTACCCATGCATCTCTGGAGAATCTCAGTTTAGGAATTTTGTGTTTTTGTGTGTTTTTATCTACTGGATATAGTGGTCATTTCATGTCTTTTTTAAAACAAAAGTGCTTGTTTGCCACAAAGTGTTAGTTTTCCTATATTTGAGCTTTTAGTTTTACAAATCAGCACATTAAAAATAACATGAAAATTGCTGGAAAAAGTGTGAAGCACGTGAAAGCCCTTGAAAAGTGCTTGAATTTCACTCTCAAAAGGCTGTACGAACCTTGAGATGAATAATGTAAAAAATAAATAAATAATAAATTCTACTATTTCTGCCACAATGCCATGGTTACAGTTAGCATTACTACATTAAATATATGGTGAATGTTGGTGATTTGTGTACTGAAACGCCTTCTATAACTTTGTTTATGGCACACCTGCTGACAGTGCGAATGCAACCAGGAAAATGGCCCTAGGAGAACATTTAGCTCTCAGGGAACCACCCTGGTGGCTAGTTCCTATAACTACCCGTTGCGAAAGCCCCTAATGTTTCTCCTGGTTTCCACATCAGTGCTGTTTGATCGGATATCTGTGGTTTATTACAGAATTCTGCACCGAATTTGAATGCTTCCCTATAGATCTTGCTGCGACGTTATTAATGTTGCGGCAAATTTAAACGCTTTCAAAAATTCAAACAGTAAAACTGTTCAATTTTATCACAATTTGTCAATATATTTTAAAATGTAATTTATTCCTGTGATGACAAAGCTGAATTTTCAAAAGTCATTAGGCTATGATTACTCCAGTCTTCAGTGTCACATCTATCAGAATCATTCTAATATGCTGTTTTTATTGAAATGTTGAAAACACTTGTGCTTCTTAAAGAAGTGTTGAAACCGAGATATATCTGTATCTGTTTTCAGGATTTTTTGATGATTAGAAAGTTCAAAAGAAACATTTATTTTAAATATAAATATTTTGTGCCATTTCTTTCTCAATTTAATGCATCCTTGCTGAATAAAAGTATCAATTTCTTTAAAAAAAAAAATCCCAGTGACATTTGAACAGTAGTATACTACTGTAATTAAAGAATTTTGATAATTTGTCATTTTGATTTGTAATTAAATAATCTTGAGGTTCCCTTCACAGTGGGGCCAGGCTCCCTGGTTGAGAACCACTGTACTGTACTGATTCAGTACTGATTCATTTATTTTATTTTTATTAGTATTAAGTATTAATTTAGCTTTGTGAACTGTTGGAGATTTCCATTGTTTTATTGTATTTGTATGGCAGACAAGGGACAGCAAGGAGGAAATGTAATTTCCTCTCAAATAAGTATATTACCAAAACAGATCAGGTTTCAGGTACGTTTCATGTAAGTTTTATGTTCCAGAAGTAAATCCTGGCATCCTGAAGCTGACTGACTGTTGTTTATGCATTTCATACACTGTACTAATTTTGTATTTTTTTTAAAAGGCAGTGACTGTCATTGTAATGTTCTCTTCTCACACCCAACAACAGCTTTTTGAGTAACTGGCTGGGCAAGCAGGACCAGTCCATTGTAAACCGTGTGGGCTGTCCCTGTAAATCTCACTCTCTGAATGTTTTTCCAATATTGTGAGGAAATACAGAATTGTAATGCATTTATGTGGCTATATTGTGGACACAGATTATACTGCTTTAAATGTCATGCGTGGCCATAGTCAGAGTTTATGTGAGGTGAGGTTGTGGTGGGCTTCTGTAGACTCGTTCTCTGTTGTTACTCTGCTGAGACACAGAGAAGACAAGGCTTTAATGAGGCCTGCTGTGAGAGAAAGAAAAAATGGAAGAAAAACAAAAGGGCCAGAAGGAGTGAGAAATAAATTCAAAGGAATAATAAAACGAATTGGAGAATAAAGGAACGTATTGCTTTGGTCGTGGAGAACAAATTTGGTGGAGACATGCTAATAATGAGCTCAAGTCCAGCCTCATAATGACTCATCTGTCGACATAATTCAAATTAAAGAGAGGGAGAGTGAGCAATAGAGTCATGATATGATTATTTATTCATGTCGCTCCAAATCTATATGATGTAATTTTTCAGAGAAATTTTGAGGACTTTTATCTAGGGATGGACTAAATGTTTGTGTAAAAAAAGTGCTTTAGTACAATTAAGTTTACAAGATTTTAGTTGCTCATAGAAGCAGGGAGATTGTTGTTGGTTAGTGTTGGTCTCCAATAATAGACTTTCAAAAATCTGTCATCAGAGCAATAAGGGAAAGTTAGTTCATTTCCTAGGGAATGATTCAGTATTAAACCTAAGCTATAAGTACAACTGTTCAATTATGGAATCTGTGTTTGAACAGCTCTCTCTTGAGTAAACACACTTTATAGGGAAGAGAGGCAGAGCGCGGTGTGTTGTCAAAGAATGCTAATAGAGTGTCTGTGTACTTTCATCACAAGCTCTTTAACAGCTTCCAGTGATGTGGCCCCTTTGAAGATGGCTTAAGAACTAAATTTGATAACACAGGAGACCTAAAATGCCTGAAGCTTAGGTATTTTTTATAACCGCATAGGCATTACAGTACTTCATTTTATTTTTTGGTTCGTATTTGTTTGATAGCTTGTGGTTTACTCTTGGCTTAAACACTTTTAGGCATTTTGTAGTTTAGCTGTACCAAGGAGAAGTTAAAAGGGTAACATGCTCAAACTAATAAAGAGAGATGTTAAACAGATTAACCAAGAACAATTAAATCTGATCAGTGATCGCTTTTAACCACCATTAAAGATACTGCCTCAATTGTGCTGTCAAAACTTTACATCATTCTTTTTATTTTGTGACCTCTTCAGTGATAGAACAATTCTTCCAATTAACTGTTTATTGTTGTTGTTGTTGTTGTTAATGTTTTGTCTTACAAAATACTCTGTTTCCAAATCAATCAGTAGAGCATGGCTTTAGCAGTGCCAAGTTCGTGGATTCGATTCCCAAGGAATGCATTAATTGAAAATATGTATAGCTTGAATGGAATGTAAGTCGCTGTGGATAAAAGTATCTGCCAAATGCATAAATATAATTTTATGTAATATAATAAAATATAATATACTTCACCCTGAAGCAGAAACAACCTTCTAGCATTCCCCTTGTGTTATCTGAAGAAGAGCAACATGTATGTGGTTGTAGACTACGTGCATAGAGGCCATTAGTTCAGTGTTGTTTATAGCTTAAGCAGTCAGCCCAAACACGCGGTAGCATAACCTAGGGTCTCATAGACCTTCTGCATTTCGATTGATCTAAATAAGTGCCTTCTCTCTCCCCCTAACCCACTTTTGTCTTTTTACTCACAGGTGGCTTTCACATTGGACTCTTAAACATCTGATTCAGGCCGGTAAAGCAAGATAAAGAGAGAGAGGGTTGAACATCTGCTAAACACATCAGCGGAAGGCTGTCACCAGGTGGGCTGTATGCTGTAGCTTTGGAGAGGAAGTCAGAGGACTTCTACATGCCCACAGGCCTCGGCTGTTCACAAGGGGGATGATCTGGAGCACTGCACACAGGCCTATCATTAGGCCATTGGGGCCCATGCTAAGGAATGGATAGTTTTGCCGCTGAATGTTATAGTGCAACTTCCCTTTAACTATGGGGCACCGGTGAAGGATTGGTATGGAAATCCTTTTTTTCCTTGGAATCAGCTCAATTAGCAGTTAAGGCTAGGCAAAGCACATTTTATTTACTTTTTAGAATTGATGTACTTTGACATTTTTATATAAATGTGTCTTCATAGCATTTATTGTTTTTAGCTGGCTAGCATTATATCACATAACAGACTTTAAGATTTATGAATAAACAAAAATCATGGCGGCTACCTATCGCATAGTCGTCAGTAGCATAAACTGTTACAACAGCGTTGTAATAGATCGTCGTGTCCAACACACTGTACACTACTGTAATGGACCCTGTGGTGCACTAAAACACGGACTTAATTGCACAGTGGCTCACCGCAGCACTTGTGCTGAAGTTCTTGATACCCCCATATCCAGAAACTGTTCTGACCAGCCGATCACTATTCTTGAGTCTAAAACATTGGAGAACGGCAACACCGTGTCTGGGGCCTTCTGTGACGACTACCACCAGGTCGTCCCCAGAGTCAAGAAAGGATCTGCCATCCAAAGCTCAGCAAGCCTCAAGGATATTACAGGGGAAGCCATTAACCTGGCCAGCGGGAAAATCAAGGAATTTTCATTTGAGAAAATCAAGTACTCCGCCAGTCATGTGACTTTCAGAAAGGGCCGTAAGGTTCGGCCAGACTCCTTCAGCAGGAGATCCACTGATCTAGACATAATCTACGGCCAGTTTACAGGCAACGATGAGAACTGTCCTCCATTTGGCCTGTTTCAGAAATCTGTACTCGAAGAGCATAAGCTAAGTCGCAGTGCATCCCTGGAACAGAACCTAAACAATGTAGCCACGCTCTACCTGAATAGCCTCACAGAGGAGAACCTAATTACCCGCATACTTGAGAAGACCAAGGCTGACAGCAGTGCATCAGGAGAAGACATTAAAGCCTGTCTGGACATTCTCCTCAAGTGCTCTGAAGATCTGAAGAAGTGCACGGACATCATCAAACAGTGCATCAAAAGAAAGTCAATGGGGGGAAGCAGTGATGACTCTGGGAATCCTGAAGCCATTTATAAAAATGTGATGGCTCGTCTTTCCAACTATTTGAAGAGGCTTCCTCTTGAGCTGGAACAGGGGCAAAGTGTGAGGCAGGAGCACAGTGAGCTTGCCGAACTAGTTAACAGTATACACGGGCTGCAACAAATTCCCTTCTCTCCTATCTTTGGCAATGAGCAACCTCCACGATACGAGGACGTTGTTCAGTCTCCTCCCCCCACGAAGCCTCGGACTAAACCCTCCCAGCCTGAACCTCCAGATAACTCTAGGGATCTTGCATGCAACGTGAAAACCATTCAGAGCCTCCCTGTTTTGTCAGCACGTACACCTTCATCAACTAATGGGTTCCCACATGGCAGTTTAACTTCCAGTAGCGGTTCAACACCTTTCAACTGCCACCACGCGGTTTCAACCAGCCGACCGGACACATTCTCTTCCACAAACTCTCTTTTGTCTAGCAGTAGCGAAAATATCTGTAAGGATGCCATGGAGGCTCTGTATATTGAGGAGGAGGATTCAGATGTGGGAAGGATGCCTGACAGGGCAGTTAAAGGGGATGGGAAGCACAGTTGTAGTCTTTCAGAGCCCAGACCTTACCCCAAAAGAACCACTGGCTACTCTGAGCTGAGTGGTGGTGTTTCAGATAAACTCCATGAGCTTAGCAGAAACGGAACTGTGTTCAAGCCTAAAAACGACTCAACTGTCAACCAGATGTACTTGCCAAAAAGCACAGATTCCAGACTGTTCTCAAGGTCAGTCTCACACATTAACAAAGGGGGAGCTGATGACATTGATAAACTTTTGATGGACCTGGAGTGTCTTTCCCAGAACATGCAAAAGGAGCCTCCACTGCCCCCTAAACTGAAAAACTGTGCCCAGCAGACAGGTTCCCCTCAGCATTTAATTGGTAACTCATTGGCTAAAGATCTACCCGTGGTGTGTTTGTCTAGACCCTTGGTGGCCAAGCCACCCGAGCCAGGGGTTGAGGCCGCTGAAGAGGATGATGGAGCTCTGCTGCTCAGGATTCTTGAGAGCATTGAAAGCTTTGCTCAGGAGCTGGTGGAGAGTGGAGCTGGGAGAGGAACTCAGTCTAAGGAACGAGAAGTCATGCGTCTTCTCCAGGACACGCTGGCCAGCACTAAAGTAGAGGTGGCTCCACTCCCACTTCCTGTGCCTTCATCTGAGACTGCACCTACACCTACACCAATACCCTCAAGTGCACCTGCTGCCATACAAACACCTGTTTCTACTGTGAGGGACACAGGCTCAACACTTCTCATTCAACAGAAGCCCGAAGTCATCAGGGTGAGTTCAGCTTAACTAGGTCTGTGTAAGGTTTTCGTAAGTTGACATACCTGTAGCTCTTGCCGAATCTGTGCAGTGTGCCATTTAAAAAAAATAAAAGTGGCAAAATGTAAAACATTTGAAGAAATAACAGTAATAACTTACATTTTCATGTTTAAATTTTTATGTACTATTGATGTTGCCTGCTTGAGCATCAATGGGTGTTTGCAGCCGTTTGTGATTGTGTGCATGAGTCTTTCCATTGTCCTCAGTGGCAAAGCTGGATTTCAACATCATTGAGCTACTTTGTGGATGAAGTCAAATGCAGAGCATAGGACTTTCAGTTAGCAGCTTCAAGGCAAACCAGAGACTCATACATAAATATAACAAACTACTACGAACAGTCTGATACTAAAGGAGGCAAATCATAATATGTGACCCTAGATCACAAAACCAGTCTTAAGTCGCTGTATGGGTCAAAATTATATCGCTGTATTATCGCCAAAAATCATTAGGATATGAAGTAAAAATCATGATCCATGAAGATATTTAGTCAATTTCCTACCTTAAATATATACATATATATATATATAAAAAATTGTCAGTTGATGCAGCACAATCGCCAACAGAAATGGAAACCTGTAAAGGCTTTTTAAAGGATTATCTCAATATTTAGATTTTTTTTAACCCTCAGATTCCCGATTTGAAATAGCTGTATCTCGGCCAAATATTGCCCTATCCAAACAAACCATACATCAATGGAAAGCTTATTTATTCAGCTTTCATGTGATGTATGAAACTTAATTTAAAAAAGTTGACACATAAGACTGCTTTTGTGGTCCAGGGTCACATGTATAATTGTACAGGATAATTTTGGTAAATTTGGTTATTTTGTCTTGAAGAAGATATAAAAATATCTTTCAGATTCTCCAAGGAGTATTTATTATATAACCAGCGAGCAGAACTGTGCATAGCTTACAGACAGAATGGATGTGGAAAATCCATTTTACCATTAGCTGAAGCACAAAATTATAGCCTTCATAAACAGTAACCATTAAATCAAATTTCTTTGTGCATGAACTGGGAAAAGGCTTTCTTTAGGGGAAGTGAAATTTATCATCAATATAAGCAGTGAAGAGGTTATCATTTTTGACCAAGTCTGTATTTGTCACTGCTATCTGATCCTTTGGTTTAATTTCAAATAGTTGCAATTTAGTCAGTTGATTATGTTTTTTATTGTATTTTTCATTTAAAACCGTTATTTCCCAGGTTGGTGTTTGTTAAAAGTATCTAATAGCCTTACCATCTTACCCCTGAGTTGCATAGCTTGTTGCAGTTAACTGTGGGGTCAGTATCATGTGTCTTTTGGAGCTGGCTGTCACCTTTAGTCTTTTTTATCTGCACATCCATCATGTTGGGGAGAAGAAAGCACAGTTTGTTATACTCTAGTTCAGGGTTCTTGGGTGAGACTCTGGCACGTAGGCTACTGAACGTACTTGTTTATATATACATGTCAATTGTCATCACAAATTTGAAATGTGTAAAAAGGTCTGAAAGCTGCGTAGATGGGCACAACAACTCTCAGTCATCATCAAGTCATCATCTAGTGCAAGTCTCGAGAAATGTGTTTTAGTGTTTCATGACCCATTTATTCATAACTCTTAGCTCTCTGAAGTGTTGTCAAGCTGTTTATGTCCTGTGTCAGTCGTCCAAGCACATTTAACCCTCGCTCTTTATGTGTCCCGTGTTCTACCTCTCTCCCACCCTTTTTATCTTTTCTGTGTCTGTTAAATCCTCTCTTGTTTATTTTCCTGGCTTTGTAAACCAATACCAGCTCAGGTTCTATCTCGGGACTGCTATTTATGACGTTGCCATGACATCTGTCAAGAGTGGAACCCCCTTAATAATGGGGCTCCTCCTCCAATCCTATTTCTGTACTTGCTCAGCGCATAACTAAGAACCCTTAAGATTGGATGAGTCGCATACTTGTGCACGAACACACACGTACACATCCCTAAAAATGCCCCAATGGCTGATTAAGTAGGTTTTGTAGACATGTCAGATAAATTAGCACATTTATGCTTCCCCAAGATGCCAAATACCAGAAATTTTATCTCGAACAAGGTTGAATTAGTTCACGTTTAAAGTATGCAAGTCATCCTTTGATCATTAGCTTCATTTTAAAGATACGAGTGTAAGATGTTTAGTTTTTTGGATTTTAGATTGTTGTTTTCATAAAATGCACGTCCCCCAGTAACTGTCTCTCATTGGTCCACATGTTATTTTGGGATTGAGTTGATGCTGTAGCCATGCAGTTGGTGTGGAGGGCACACCGTCCTTTTTAGAGAGCGCTGGTAGTTCATAGCAAGAGCAGGCAGCAGGGGTTTTGGCACAGACACTGTTAATGGTGTTGATTTGCCTAGGGCACTTCTCCTCCTCCTTGTCATCCACAGACAAAGGTGTCAGGAAGACTAAATCAGCTTTCTCCCCGCCTACTATTTCATTCCGCTAAGAGACTGGCTGTCGCCAGAAGGAAAACGGACCCAGTGTTGCCGTGGGGGTCACGGCTAAGTTTGGGAATAGCTTTCTGCTAACCCGATCACCTCTCTGGCACCCGAGGGAGCAATAAAAATAAGAGCGCTACGCCAGGAGCCCTGCCCACTGCCCCATTTAAACACAAAGCTGCCAATCACGGAGATCAACAAGGCTGCGGAAACATTAGACCCATGCGTTCTCCCTCTGAGCAGTTGTGTCATACCTGTTTGCTGTTTACGATGGGAATCTAGGGTCTTGTTTCTAACACGGTGCACCTGTAGTGCTTTTCTCATTTCATCTCATTTAGTTCCTGCATGTGTCATCACGAACACAAAAGCACTGAATGGATCAAGATGTGGCCCATCTGTCATCTGTCAGCATCTCAGCATCTAGGGAACGAGCTCCAGATCTAACAGTTGCTGTTGTGCATTGCTACAGGACCTGAGTGTGGTCTTTTTGTTTGTGTGTCTTTTTCCGTCTCATGGCTCATTGCTCGACCAAACAACAGGTGAGGCTGAAAGTGGACGCTCAACGGGTTTGGGCCTCCTTGCCTCTGTCTCAGAACTGACAGGGTAATCTGTTGCTCCGGATGCTGGGGCTACTACTTCTCTCTTGAGATTGCTTATTTACTGCTTCCCTGCGTTTCTTGGTTTCACATGTGCGTCGTGGTGAAACCTATGAACTAAATACTTCATGTAGACGATTGTGAAGATAATTTAAATGAGTTTTCATTTGCTCATGAAATGAGTCGTGGCCACTAGCATTTATTTACACAAACTTATGTTGTGTTTAGTGACCATACGGCTTTAAGGATTATGCAAATCAGGAAACATTCTGTGATTTAAAAAAAGAAGCAGCATGATTTATATATTTTTTGTATCTATTTTTTACATTTACATTAATCTCTATGGTAAAAACAATTATATTATACTTATCTTGAAAGTGAATTTCTTCCTGTTAAACATTTTTCATACTATACATTGTGTTGTGCTTCCCACTTGTTGCATTTGAAATGGTTGATTTTTAGTTTGTTGCGTTTTAGTTTTATTAAGACAAAATAATGATCAGTATCAGGCATGGTTGTGTGACAACAATTAATGTATTAAAATATCACGACGCAGTGCTATTACAGCACAATTAGTGCCTAGTTTAACCTAATCGCATATGGTTTGTGCAGGGTTTTGCACTGAAATGCCATGTGAAAAAGTGGTGCAACTGTTTAGTGCATTCACTCCTCAGATTTGAAGCTTACGTGCAAAACCTTCCTTCTGTAAGCCTAGAGACAGCTCTCTCCATGTTGGACTGGAGACCTTGCCCTGTTGGTTTGACCGCATGGTGCAGACAAGGCAATATGTCCTTCACTGCACCTGTCAGGAAGTGC
This sequence comes from Semotilus atromaculatus, assembly GCA_031834385.1. Classification (NCBI taxonomy): domain Eukaryota; kingdom Metazoa; phylum Chordata; class Actinopteri; order Cypriniformes; family Leuciscidae; genus Semotilus; species Semotilus atromaculatus. The sequence continues at coordinate 25,758,481 of JAULUF010000044.1, forward strand.
TGTTAATCTCCATGGTGACAGGGAACACCCTGCTTGGCAATAAGAGTGTTACAGTCAATATAAATCAGAAGGATCTCTTCCAGGGGCTCAGGCCAACTACATGCTTAGAGCCACAGACACACCACATTGGGTCACCACTGGCCAGGCCGCCTGCATTTGAGTCTACATGACACCTCTGTTATATGAAGTGAAGAGAAACTACAGAGTGCCCTCGTGTTTTACTGGAGTTTAGGATATAGAATGTGTGTGAGAGTGTGCGAGTAAGGTTAATCCAGGCATCACCCACACATTGTTCTGATGCATTTATTTATATACTATTGTAGTATGTATTACTACTTTACATTAGCTTTTGTTTTTATATTTTCATTTTTTTAGGGAAGTTTTAGTCATTTTGTGCTTTTGTCATTTATTTTATTTAGTAAGTTTGTCATCTAACACACACACACACACACACACACACACACACATTGATTATCTCACTTTATACCCTGCTTTTTGAGCATCCTGTGAGGTTCTGTTTATGTTCAGATGTCTTTGACAGTTCTGGCTTTTCACAGTAATTCTAAATATATTATAGTTATCTCAGTATTTTGCATCATTAAAACCCATATTAAATCTATACTAACATCTGCAGATAACTGAGACTATGAATTCTCCTAAATGAGGTTAAAATGACCATTGAGCAACACTGGTGTGGCACAGAAACCCCCCCCCCCCCTCAAGAGAATGAGCAAACCACTGCAATTATCTCTCCTGCATTGAACAACAGGAGACTCTGAGAAACAAGGAAGCGGTTGAAAAATTGAGTGAGAGAGTGAAAACAAAGGGAAAGCAGCAGTATGTTAATGATAATGACATGATTAGAGTTTTTCACACAGTGCACTTTGTACACCTGTAAACTAGGTTTGTACACCTGACAGTCAAATACATTTTCAAAGTACATTTCGGTCTTTCACAGTCAGAATCACTCAAGTTTTGATCACAAGTTGACAGTGTTTTTTTTGCTCACTTCCTCAAAGACAGAATAAAAAAACAGAGTGAGTGAGGGTGCCTGTATGCCTTTTGTGTCCACCTTCTTATTTGCTCAAATTGTTTGCATAGGGTCAGCAGGGAATTACATCACCGGCACGGCTGCCCTGCACTGAGAGGAAATGAACTCACAGCTGAGGTTTGAGCCAAGAAACCCCTTTATGTGCAACATCCTCCTGTGAATCACTGCCTGTTGCTATTTGTGAAGAGTTTCCAATACAAAAAAAGTAATGGAAGAGGCTATAGCTCTGGTACGAAACAACATACAAGTTCATGGCAACAAGAGAACAGTCTCCTCAAAATAACAGTTTGTATCAGTCTTAGCACTGATAGAGACCCCCAAGTGATGTCAACTTTTTCCCAGGGTTTAGGATGTCTGAGGTGCTAATATGGTGCTTAAGCCTCCATTTGTGTTGGGGGCTGCTTAAGTCCTTGAGCTGGCATGGGGATTTGACACAAGAAAAACAGGAGCTCTGTGTATCTTCCTGTAGCATGACCATCAGCACTGAACAGTGGGTGGCTTCCTATTTTTCAACTATGAAACTTTTGCTAATTTATACTCTCAAACTATTTATTGCCTAATTGTTAGGTGAAGAGTCTGACGGGATGGATTTGAGTTAACCAGATTTCTTGTGAGATGACCAAGTTTTATGTGATTTTTACAGCAATATGTCAGAGTGATAGTTTTGTAAGATCTTTTACAGGAAGAACACAGAGTTCCGTGTGTGGTTTTGTGAGTGTTTACATCACTATCAGTTAAAAAATATCAAGACACTAGTGGTTCCTTTCATGTTTGTTGAATTATGTATTGAGTTCATTTAAATTAGATTTCTTTTGTCAGATAATTTAACTGAATCTTCAGACATTTTAAACAGCTTTTCTGTTGAATCTACAAAACTAAACCCTCAGAGTAATTTATAGTTGTAAATGCTCTCTGAAATATCTCTGGACATTGGATGGTGCATTGTTGTGAAATTCTTCAGAAATATTTCAGACAAATACATTATTTCAATTCAGAATATTGATTTTTATAAATGCTACAAAAATCTTTGTGAGGCATTGTTATCTAATCAATGCTTAGCAAAACTAAACTTAACTCATGGATGTGATCAAAACTGTAAAATATACTGTATGCAAAAGAAAGTTTGGGGTTATTATTTTTTTATTGAAAGAAATTATTTGTATTTTTTAGCATGGACACATTAAATTGATCAAATACACAAACACATATATTCCCCCAGGTAATCTGGCTTATGAACAGTTAAATGTTCTTGCCATGTGCAATGATAAATGTGCAATACCACTTATATTTATTTGACAATTCCATTCGAATTCTATTCTACTCTGCTGTATATAGCACACCTAGGGGAGCACGGGGCACAAACGTAACGCGGGGCTAGTTGTAACACACTTGTTTTAAATACTTCCACACATGCCAGCATAACGAAACTTGGTGTATTTACTAGTTGCCATATCAACACATATATAGAGAAAAAATTTCGCCAAAATTCAGAAATCTTTGTAAGATATCACTGAACATTTATTTAACCATAGCAAAAGTACATTTCTTACTTAAGTTAATTTTTCATCTCTAATTTTTACATTTATTTAAAATTAGACAAATCTGATATTATTTTAATCTCCAATCTGTTGTTTAACAGTTGATATAGTTATTTAATGCTTCGCTAACTAGCAGAAGACACTAGCAGGGTTTAAATCCCAGTTGTGCAGTTGGGGCATGTTAACACTGCGTTACAATGAGCCCCTATTAGAAATATGCTATTATATTCTATACTTTTATGAATTATATTGAGAAAACATGAGAAACATGTAAATAAAGACTGAGAGTCAATGTTCAGAAATGATTAATTATTATTTAGTTTTGAACTATGCTGTATAGCTGTGTTTTCCAGTGTGTTTGTTAATTAATTTAAAAAAAAGTTAATTATTGTATTTTATTAAGAAAATATTTTGGTTTGACTTGTATATTTTTTTGATTAGATCAGATAGCATTTTAAGCTGTCATATGGTGATGTTACAATGTGCCCCCTCACATGTTACAATGTACCCCACCTATGGGGCATGTTGTCACATTTCACTTCCATTCTTTTGGGGTAAATCAAGAAAAAAGTATACACTGTATTAATAAAACAAAACCACATAATTGTACTAGACATGTGGGAAAAAATAAATACTCTAAAACCCTAAGTAGATTTACACAAACTGAGAAAGTCCAAAAGCATTACGTTGCGCTCCGCTCTCCCCTACTAATGTCTATTTGTGTTATTTATATATTATATATACATATGTGTGTCTTATTCATATATCTTTATTCTTGATTTTTTTTTTTTTTTTTTTTTTTACTATCTGTGTACTATTGTTGTCTCTGTACTGGAAGCTTCTGTCACCTAAACACACACACACACACACACACACACAGTATACAGTTACATATATGCCTTTATTGTTCTGGCAGAATGTCATGACGGGTGTCTAGTAGTCAGACAATGCTCTTCACTTTAACATGCTGTCTGGAAGTTGTTTTCCAAGAGATTACCCATTATACTGTGAACTGTGTGAAAGATAAAAATCTCATTTATAATGAAGTTTCGAAACCTTCCAGACTACTCATGTGCCTTGCATTTGAGTAATCAAGAGCCATGTCACGTTTAATGCCCGAAGCTCAGCACAAGTATTTATTAAGAGACAATGCATACAGGCTTTCTGAATTCAAAAAATGCAGTTGTCATTGAACAGTGTTAATGGCTGATTTTATCAGCTCGCTGAGAGGGAGCAGCGTTTTAATGGATTCTCATCTCATCATAATGAACCTTGTCTTGTCATAGCCTCGGTCACATTAACCTGCTTTGATGCTTACAGAGTTTGTTGCGATGCATAAAATCAGTGGTGAACAACAAGCTATATTTATTTAAAATTAGTCTGTGTATCTTTAGAACAATTAAAAAAAAAGTTTGAATTGGAGGAAAGCCTGTTTTTTGCAGCGGTTTGTCTCTGTGATTAGTGTTTTGTCAGTGTTTTAGCGGGATCACTGTCACTGAGTTCTGACATTGGTGGGTATTTTTGCAGCTGGTGCTGCTGGTGGGAGTGAGTAGAGGGAAAGAAAAGAGCACAAGACAAAAGGGGAATGGATAGTAAGGTCTCAATAAGCACTACAACTAAATAATCTGACAAGAGAGTGCTTTCAATGAGGTGGCCACAGACACAAGGACTTATGTTCCAATGCTTTTAATCCTCAGATAATGACTAGCCAGACCTGAAGAGAGTGAGTGAAATATATATTTACTCTGACTGACTCAGCTTTGGAAATTGTGCGTATGTGTGTCCATGGCCTCCAGTAACCACACGATTTTACAGTAAATCTGAGTCGTTTACTGTATGGTCTACAGGCATTATATGTCAAGTCCACTTCAAATAGACCGTTCTTGGGTGAGACCATTCTGGTGTTTATGTATTTTTATTCAAGAATCATAGTCTGCCATCTAGTGTTTTAGAGAGAGTTTGCAACATGAACATAGCTTGTACACAGCATGTCATGAATGGAAAAAGACAAATGTTTGCCTGCTTGCATCACAAAGTGTTTTTCCATTAAGCCGCATTTGTTGCGGTTACTCACTCCTGACTGTACTTTCCACCTGTAATCCAGTGTAGACCATGGAATTTGGGAGGTGTTGGCCTGGCCAATGAAAGCTTTATCCTCATCAGAGATTCCATCTCCCCAGTAGACTCACTCTTCAAAGGCTACATTGCCCTAACTAGACCGTATCCCCTGTCTAGAGATGTGACTATGCAGTTTATGTTGGAACTCTCTAATCCTTTATACACATAAAATATTATAGGAGTTGGCAAATACAGTGAAATGATAAATAGACAGGGTGCACGGGCAGCTGAGACATTTCAGAATCCCAGGATTTGTGACCTTGTGTCTTCTGGGTGGTGAATGGCATTGCTTAAAACATACGTCAACACTCCCGTTTTTCCCGGGCTTCTCAAGTTTTTTAGCCCTATCTCCCGAACCCCTCCCGGTTTGTTATTTCTCCCGGGAAACTCCCGTAATTTGCATGGCCCAAACTCATTTATGAATAATCGGACCAATATTATGTTTGTCTAATGTTGACCAGTTGCCAGAAATGCATTATATTCACACAATCCACACACCATATACAATTTCAACCCATTTGTCACCTCAACCTGGAAACCAATAACCGCAGTCGTGGAAAGTTTAACCCGAAAGCAAAGAAACCGAAGTACAGTTGTAACCTACCTCTTGCGTTTCTCCAACCCCCCCACCCCCCCTTTGATTTTGAAAACCAAATGTTGACAGGTAGGATGACTGTATGAGGTGAGAGAGACTCATCATATTTCAAAGCCTCTGTGTTCAATCCAGGTATTATGCTTGACATTCACATGGTTTGATTGATATAGGAATATCTTGGTTGAACTGTTGTCACATTATTTGTTCTTTGTATCAACCTGTATGAATGTTCCAGATACATTTTCTCAAATTCTGTTTTGTGCATTTGTTCAAATTATGAATTGTAAAAATGGATATGAATCAATATGTCATTTTTTGAAAGGGTTTAGTTAACCCAAATATTTAAATTGTCATCACATACCTCACCCTCATGTTCATCCAAACCTGTAAAATAATATTTAAAGAATTTCTCAGTTTTCGAAGATGCAGGAAAGTCATACAGGCTTGCAATGACAGGAGGGTGAGTAAATGACTGAACTACCCTTTAACTTTAGCACACAGATATCTATAAGCTCATACCCCCATCTGCTGGTGAGGACTATAAGTGCATCAGGCCTCGGCTCATAGTTAGGCCCTTACAGTTGAGATAAACATATGCCTGGTTTTAATTGTGTATCTTTCCTGTTTATTGCCACTGGTAAATTAGTTTTAGAAGACAGGCTGTGATACTTCCAGTTGCACCTGTAGATTTGAAAGACACAAAACTTTGACAAAATGCAGCCACCTGAGTAGAATTCAGACATTATATATATATATATATATATATATGCATATTGAGCTATGTTTGATTACTCTGTGATTCAGAGGCCTATGCTAAACACAGACAGTCTGATGTGCAGAGGTGCCATACATTTATTTATACAGGAATCACAATCATGAGAAACAATGTACATTAGTACAACAGTATGTCAAGTGATATAGGTATCAAACAAGTTGTTCTCCATTGTTTAATTGTATTTGTTTAGCTAAATCCAAGTAGATTGTTTTGCTGTTGTTAGTACACACTTTTTCTCTACGACATCATAAATGTATAGGTCAAAGGGGGATTCTAATGTGGTAGATGTGATATGTTCGGGATAGCTACAGAACATACTAATTTAATGGTCAAGTACATCCAATGAAAGTACAGGAATTCTGACATAGTTAAGATATGTAATGTTTTTCATGACAAAAGTAAAATTTGTGGTGGCTCATGCTGCAGTTCATCAATACACACTATTTTAGTGTGAAATTAAAGTATATTCCAAGTTGATAACTGCATTACTTTTACAGTAATTTCACAGTAGGACCTTTCTTGTATCTAACGGTACTCTTGTCCTCTGTAAAATCTACAATATCATACTGTATTTCTACAGTGCATGTGTACTGAAGGTACCCAGCATGCAGTGTAGCATGAATAGATTCTGCTGTGGAGTTTCTTGATTTTTGTTGGTTTTATCTGTGCTCCTGAACTTATTTTTGGTTCACTTAGCAGTTTGCGTTGTTTGTTTGTTTTGTAATGTTCAGAATTGATCTTTTTTTATTATTATTATTTGTTGAGTGTCACCATTGTTGTGTTTTGTATGTTGAGTATTGATGTCTTTGCATTGGGTGATAGAAGAAAAAAAATCTTGTGTTGCAAGACGATGTCACACCTTTCAAAGATAAATCTACAGTAATTCATACTCTTTAATCCTGTAAATTACTTTTTTTTAAAGATTGTTTTTACATTGCAGAAACAAAGCTGCCTCAATAGAACCTGCTTATTTTAGTATGGCTTTGTTTGCATTTTTGCCAAAAGGTTTTCAAGATCAGAACCTTCTTAACTCAGTAATATAAAGACCCTAACAGTTTCACTGCTCCCCTGCATTTTGTTTTCAGGCTCTCTGCTTATTTGGTTGTAAAAACGTGAGCAGGGCCTTTGGCCAGAACCTTCAGGCGGCTCTGACCTGCCCTGAAATAGATGGCAGCCAAGTGGTAAACAACAGCATGTGGAGAATACATTGAGCAAGAGCCACAAACACAAGGCCACCACAAATCAATTGGAACAATACTGCATGTTTGTCACCTCAGTCAATTACCAAGAATTCATCTAAGCTTGGAGCTTCCAAGTCACTCGTTAATCTGTCCTGACAGATTATTCACATTCCTAACAACATCAGTCTTTTTGACTGTCAACAGTCTTTGATAATGTATCCAAATAAATCAAGGGATGTAGTATTATAATGACTAATAATTAGGGCTGTAACGATACGCAATATCAAACCGAAATCGCGATACTCAGATCCATGAACCTGTGTCACGGTGTGAGAAGGCAGAATCCTCCCAGAGTTATCCTTCCCGTCCAGATCCAATGCTACCACATCCTTGAATTACTATTAGTATTATTTAAAATTAACATTATAAAACACGTAGACCACAAAACTAGATGAGGATAAATTATTTCAAATTGGGCAATTTCAGCGTTATGGACGTGGCATTTGCAGTCAAAAGTTGAAATATAAATTCTCAGAAAATGCATTTAATACCAATATAGAGAAACTTCTGTTTATATATCCATAGTCTACTCCCTTAATAAAGGAGTCCAGACATTAGAAAAATATAAGTCTACACATGCATTTTAATATGAGGGAAATAGGCCTACACATGCGTTACGGACGTGACACAAAACATCTTTAACATTTAGGTGGCAAAATATATATTTTTTATAATTCTGTGAATTACTGCTTGCCTCACATACCTGAGAAATAGCCTATATATATATATATATATATATATATATGGAAATGTCTACTTTTAAACAGAACAATTCAAAAGGAAAGAAAACAGACTTCAGACTGCTCTCTGCTTATGTATAAAATGTGCATTTCTCTCTGCGCGTTCACTACTGCGAAGATCGCGAGTCTGCATCTTTGCAGTCGACACTGACAGAAAACACTTAAAATAAACAATTAAAATATCCCCTTGCTATATTTGTCATATTCATAATCATTACTTTTGCCAGTTCTTTGTGACCGCTTTTAGGTGCTTTATTGGCAGCGCCACCCTTACATGTTACATGAACGCGTCACCACCGCATCAGCATCGAAAACATGGAGATTTTTTTTTTAGACAATAATCGTACAACTTATTTGATATTCTATAATTAAATACTCTGTGACTCATCCCAACCAACTATTAAAAAATGTTTTACTTGTAAGCATCTTTATGTAAAAAGATGCTTACAAGTAAAACATTTTTTAATAGTTACGTGTCATGTGACTACCTTTCCATGTGATGCGAGCTAGTTGAAGAACGTGAGGAAACATGGCAACCAACCCTGAGATTGTGGACCCTCCCAATACATTTAAGTCAGCTACCCAGTGGAGAACAAGGATGGCAATCGTGTAGTCGACAAGACCCACACAATTTGCCATACGTGTTTTAAGAAGCTTCCTCAAATGACCGGCAACACGTCCAATATGCAGATGCATATCCTACGGCACTAGTTTAGTTTAATAATTTGCATAGTTAATATTGTTCTTTGGTGGTCAGTTTATACAGGTTTTTCAAATGTTATTTAATAAAAATATATTTTTTTCTCTCAAATCTCTTTCTTTCACCCCCAAGCCCCGCCCCCGTGATAGAATCGTGATACGAACCGAATCGTGGCTCAAATATCATGATACGAACCCAATCGTGGGTTTGGTGTATCGTTGCAGCCCTACTAATAATTGATGCACTGAAATGAACATTCAGAGACCACTACTGAAAATACTTCTGTTTTGTATTTTTTTTCTTATTTAATACATTTTTCATTACAAACTCTTATCAGCAACAAAGTTAAGTAAAAAATTTTAATCACAAGAGTCCTTCAAAACTGTTTTCAATAACGGTTTTAAAGCATTTACACAGCATAAGTTGTTTTTTTAAATAGAGAAATAACATTTAAGTGTGATAAATGCATTTGATATTTAATACGTTTATTATTTAAGATTCTATTTCAAATTGATTTATGTTTTCTCATGTCATTCCTTTATTTACTAAACCAACAATAAAAAATAATACATTATTTATGTACTATATTTAAATTTTATGTACTAATTAATTTTTTCTTTTTAAAAATTGTTGTATTTTTTCCAAGTTTTGAATAAAAAAACACTGTATATTGATATATTAAAATATTATTGTAATTATTAGTTGCAGTATATGTATTTGACGCATAAAAAAAAAAAAACTGAAACTGACACTATCAGAATATTTAAAGTAGGCTACTCCTTGTAATTCCACTTCCACAACCTGAGGGGTTGATTTAAAATGTCCTGTCTGGCACTGAGTGTGTAAATACCCAAAGTCGTGTCTCTAAATGAAGTTCATTTAGAATATTCTGGCTTTTGAAAAGCTGTCCCATCCTCCATTGGCCCAGCCTTTGTGAGCTGTCATTTTAATGGCACTTCTTTCAGTGCTCCCACTGTGTGGCTTTTCATAGAGGAAATCCAGCTTGGAATAGAATAGGCCCTCATAAAATCCACTTCCTCAATTCAACTCTCTGCCGAGTGTGTGTGAGGAAATAAGGCCTCTTTCATGCCCCCACATTCCTCAGAGGGACTCAGAAGTCCAGGTAAAGGGTTATCGCTATGGTGATGGCATTTGGCACTTCTATTTTCAAGCACTCAGATTCAAACAGTGGTGTGTGTGTGTGTGTTTTTGAGTGGTGGGGTATGGTATGGTATTTGTATGTGTTTCTAAAGTCTGCCCAGTGCCTGCTGCAGAAATAAACTGCAAATTAGAAGCTTTATCTTTGGGGATCATTTTACACACATGGCAGTCGCTCCTGCGTCAGAGGGAGCGAGGGGAGGTGGGGGTGAGGACGAGATGGGCTGTCCAGTCCTGCTGCTCTCTTTCTGCACTGCAGTGGAGAGAGATAGACGGCCTCTGCCATCTGCCCCCAGTCACTCCAACTGTTTGGGTTCAGCATGATATAACAGAGTTATATGTGTAGAGACAGGCTTATGTGCTATGAACACCAGTTTGCTTTAATACGGTGTGAAAGGCTAAAAGGATGGCGTTGATATTAACAGGATGGTTGTGTTGTTATTATATAACTCAGAATAGATCAGGATACTTTAGTTCTTTTAATAAATCTGATTTGAATTGAATTGCAAGAATTGCATTATTTAATACCTAATGCATGAAAGATTGGCCTCACACCAATCAATGTGTTTCGCTACAGCTCAAGTAGTGACATTCTGAAGTCTCTATTAACAGTATTTTCATACCTGTTGTGACGTATATCGAAGTAAAAAAGCTTTTTGAACAAGAAAAACAAGAAAACAAGACAATTTACGGCGGGTCTTGATTTTGTCCATCGGGAATTGATTGGATGGTTGTGATTTGCTGTGATGTCATATGAGTGACAGGTTGTCCCGCCCTCGCGTCAGTAAACCCGTCATCAAAGAAGAAAAGAGATGTTACTGCATGAGGGAGGAGAAGACATTGTGATGAAAGATTATGAGGGCACATTTGAAAAAAGAAATTTGTGCACGGATAAATTATTTATCAACACTGCATTATTCCATTAAAAATAATAATAATTTGATTTCACGGTGACCTTAAAGATAACATGCTGGTTATTTATTTTTCTATCGATCCATCTATTGCTTTATCTGTCAGTCTCTATCCATCTATCCATCTCTGAAATGCAGGCACATTTGTCCTGTCCTCTTCTTACTGTTGTCTCGTCTCCTCACTAGGATCTAATGTAACTGTGCGCCTCCTTGGTGCCCCACCCTCCTCCAGTCTCAGAGTTCTGTGCTGCACTTGCTGTGCCATAAATCAAAGCACTAAGCATAGCTTTGAAAGCTGAAATTAATCTCTGAATAACTGCTTTCAGGAAGCTATGCAAATTTTCTTAGCATTTGGAGCGAAGAGCACCTTCAGATTGCACCGAGGTACCCATCACCGTCACACAGCCAATGCCAAACGCACATTGTGACGTTATAATGTTAGTGGGGCGCAGGGGTAGAGGGGTATACCGCGCTTCAGCTGGCAATGGCATCCCAACACTGCGCAATTGAGACCTGCTGAAAATTGATGGAATGAAAACATTATTATTCCCACAAATGCAACAAATTTAGCTGGATTCTCCGGTTATCTGGCTAAATGTGCATCCAATAAGACTAACACACCATGATTATTTCCAAATCCTAGAAAGCTAGTGCACTTGTTGTGGAAATCTATCTTCTAAAGGTTAAGAAGATCGTTTTGATAGGTCATGGCAGTGGACGGGTGATACCCGTACAGCACTCCGATACCTCTGGAATCCCACAGAACTGATTTGCTGTTAATTGAAGACTCGGCGTGGTGCTGGAGTGTCTGGGGTGATGGGAAGGAGACAGGTGTGATGAGCCCGGCTCCTGTCAGTGCAAGAACATACTCAGCACCTGCAGAGCCATCGAGAGGCCCGGGCACTGTTACAGCACGTCCTAGAACAAGCTGGCTGGCATAAGCAGGCAGACAGGTGTGACTGAAGTTGAAGCGGAGGGCCGTGGAAGTATTAACTCCTTGCTCATAGGATTTCCCAGCATTGCACAGCTCTGCCTGTCTCAGCGAATCCACTCATATGCTAGCACTGACAAGCTCATCTCTCCTTTAGCACCCAGAAACTGTTTCATAATACAAATATAGGCCATGACTATTTACCTGTGATAAATATTTACCTGCTATATGCTGTTATATTTTGTTTACATTATCATATTATTTTATAATTTACTGTTTATATATTTAAGTAAATTATGCTTTATCATAATTGCAGCCTTATTACCTGTAGTCTGGAAAAGATCAACTAAAATAAAGTTGAATGTTCCTCACTCCAGCTGGAGACTGGAAAAGGAGACTGCAATATAGTAATTAGTTATGCCAACAGTGGAGGTGGAAACACACTAAAGGTCTTTAGAATGTAACCCTGGATCCAGAGCGAGTGCCGCTGGTTCCACTAGGCAAGGTGACACTCTTGTATTTATATTGTTCTTCAGCTGAGGACAGGAAAGTCCTGGCCTGCCCTAGTGTTTCTAGGAATTCTGCCATGATTTGTCAGGCATTGTGACATGTAATCAACTAAATTACACAAACCCATAAGATTCCTAATACTATGTGTGCTTGATCCTAATGTTGTAGGTCACATACAGTAGTAAGTTTGGCCTGTTATGTAGAACATCTGCTGGAAAACTTATGACAATATTTGGTAACACTTTATTTGACAGTGTCCTTGTTAATTTTATTATATAATAATACATGCATTAATCTAAGAATAAATAGTTTATTGTTAGCGTTAAAGGTCAGTTCCGTAAAGAACTGAATGGTTGGTGCATCTGATAGGATACCATACGATAGCTTGGTGCGAGGAACCAGAAAGTTTATCAAATGCTTTCTGGTTTGCTTTCATTTGAACAAAACAGTCAAATTTACCTCAAATGTTAGAAATCACAAAAACTGGATGGTACAAGACCTGCGTATGAATGCGATCACTTAAAAACTAGCTTTTTGCTTTGACTAAAGAGATATTACAGTGCACTCTGTCACCAGCAAGCTGAACATAATGAAGCATGAGCACACAAAGAGCACACCAGTTTGTGTAATTCAGCAACAATAGAGTTAAAAGAAGTGAGATCAAAGATCAAAAAACAGAAATGAAATATAAAAGGATAATAATAAGAATGAAGATCAGAAATAAATGAGCTAATCACAGATCAAACATGCAACAAAATGAAGAGTTAATAATGATAATAAGTCTTTGAACCAGAGAATATTGTTTTGTTACATTATAATGGTGAGACTGGAAAATGACTCGAGCGGGATCTGAATTTGGGTCGTCCGCACAAAAGCACCATCATGCAACGTGTTAGCACACGTGAACCATCCACCAGGCCTTGTCCCTGCCTGAACTTCACTTAAAAAAAAAAATGGAGGACTAGAATTTCTAGCTCCAGCCCTGTCCCTGTTCACATGCGCCTTAATACTGTAGTGGTTAAGTGCTCCTAGTGCTCCCGTGGGGATGCAGGTTCTGTGTCATTTTGCCGTAGTAGATCCCTAGTGTGCTAGAATACAGTGTGAGTCAGAAGCATGCTAACTATAATCTGGTTCTGAGGTTACTTGTTTCATGGAATATAACTTCATTAATGTTCTATTTACAGCAGGTTTGTTTTTCAGGCTAAGAATTGGCCAACACAAGAATAAGTATTTCATTACATGCACTTGGAACTGTGCATGCATCTCCTCTCTTCCTCCAATGGCTAATGGTGTTAGCAGCAGGCAGGCCTCTTTATGTCTCTCTGCCCACAGAGGAATCTTGATGCGTTTGATATTCTCCCAACAGCTGCCGGAGACAGAACGGGGAATGCTGGGATTGCTATGTACAGCTGAAATGTCAGGAGGCCTCCTGTACAGAGGGTGTTATTTATAAGGCTTAAAGGAAAGCGGAGAAGATCTGCTGGGTGTTAGAACTTAGTTACGCAAAGAAATCAGCTCCATTACCTCTGCTTTTTTTTCTTCTTAAAAAGTTGGTTGGTTTATTTGTGCAGATAAAATGTAAACATGGCACTGATTAACGCAGCTGTCTGTCAATATAACCCACACACCACCATGTGTAAATTTCTTGAAAGATAGCTGTTGGATCATTTATAAACACAGACACTAGGTGTCACTATACTTATTTAGTTCTCAGTGTTGTAGTTCACACAGGTATAGGGGATGGTCGACTAGCAGTTAATATGTTTACACAAACATGGACTTGATCCCAGGCAATGTGGGAAATAATGAGTGTGATATTGTTTCTCATCATCATTGTCCTTAAAGTAGACATTTGTTTATTGTGGATATTATTAATAATAATATTAATAACAATAATAAATAGTACATCATATTTTAAATTAATAATAATATGAAATATTTTTCAGTCACCAGGTCAGTCTATGGGCCTCAGCAAACTTCCAAGGGGGCCTAATGATGATTTATATACGCTTTAAAATAAGAAATATCTTGACTTTGTTGTTGTTGTTGTTTTAGCTTTTGATCATTTTGATTCACCGCCTCAATGTAAGTGTGTGTGTGTGTGTGTGTGTGTGTGTGTGTGTGTGTGTGTGTGTGTGTGTGTGTGTGTAGAAGAATGAAAACCTGTATATATGAGGTAGTCTAATTTTAAACCTGGAAAAGTCATATCATTTAATAAAATGTTATGACTCTATGGGCATTTTTAAGTTAAATATGTAGATTTTTCTAGCTATGCAAAGCTCTGGAAAGTCTTGTCAGGTAGAAATTGAGTCCAAAGAATATTTTTAAAAATCCCTCTATTTTTAAAAATCCCTATTGTTTCTCCTCATCCAGTAAATCACGAACAGCTGGAAAAGTCATGGCGCCTTCAAATGTTCTTGTAGTGCACCAGTTGGGTTTTGTCTGCCTTGAGTATCAAGTTCATTTGTCGGTTAGTTTGAAACTTTCTAGAGCAGAGAGGAAGCTGTGTGCACTCCAGACATTACTGTTGTTATGCTCTGGGTGCAGTGCCCTAAAACGTTGCCCTATTACTCCTCTCCCGAAGTGCACCCCATGAACTCTAGGGAGCCGTTTATCGCAGGGGCCTGGCCCTCCAAGCTATCTCCCCTCTCTCTCTCTGCCTTCCTCCGCACGTAAACAAAGTCTTGATCGAGCAATTTGAACTTCATCAGTGCTCTAGCTAACTTTAGCCTTTCTGTTTGGGGGTGGGAGGGGGCTTCCATTCCCATAATACAACTTGCTCACCCCTACGGACATTTGACACAGCTGATCCCCCTCCCCTCCGTATCGGTGCGTTCAGCCCCCTGCTCATCAAGACAGAAAGAGAGAGAGAGGGGACTGGTCCGGGAGGCAGAACCCAGAGCGGCTCATGTTTCGCAGGGCTGGGAACCTGTTGGCTATGGACTTGAGTTGAGATTTTGTGTTTTGTAGTTTCGAAAGGCAATCAGGAGGCTGGCGGCCTTGCCTCTTTGGTACAATGCTCCTGGATTCCAGCTGTTACAATAGCAGGCACGATTCTAGGAATTGTTCCGTGCGCCAAGACGCATCCACCTTACATCCCTGGACAAAGCCTGGCAAATGAGAGTTTTGAAGTGAGTGGAACAAGAGCGTACGAGTGACACTGGCTAGAACGGAGTTCTCTACAAGTTCCTGAACGGAAGCTGATCCTCCTGAGGACCTACTGTTGGAGTAGCTTGTCTAATTTCCTTATTTGGAGGGTTATTTCCTTATTTTTCCTCATTTCTAATTTTTTTGAATCTTTTGACATTGCCAATATGATGATCAAGGAGGCCTCGTTAAGGGAGGATCCCGACTTGCGGGGCGAACTGGCCTTTTTGGCCCGAGGCTGTGACTTTGTCCTTCCGTCACGGTTCAAAAAAAGGCTCAAGTCTTTCCAGCAAGCCCAGGTCAGTAGCCAACCTCTGTAGTTCAGTAAAGAATGCCATAGCTAACTCTCACATGCCAGACAAGACAAACTATTCACAGGCAGATACCAACGTGTTTATTAATAGGATAGTGTAAGGGGGTGAGGCAGAACAGGAATACAGTGTCCAAGTGTTGCGTACAGGAGCTTCGTGGAGGGGGGAGGGAGCGGACGGTACAGGCTGGGTTTGAGCCACAGCTGTTCTCTTCAATACGTCCAATATGTCCTGCTTGCAGTAGATTTCTTCAAAATTCAGTCGCACTTCAACAGCTCTTTTTCTGTTTGATTAACAGTAAGACTGTGGCGGCCTGAGGTGCACGATATAACTCTAGGGTTTTGCCCGGAGACCAGAATAAGAACAGTATGTCAAGACTATGTATAGAATGTGTTGGACATTTCCACAGCTTGTTATTAGAAGTTTAACCTTGGTACCACAATGTCCTGTCTGATAAGAATGAAGTAAACTGACATCAGCTGTTAGTGTCGGGCCTGTGAATTAGACTGTAAGCGTGCAGTGTTTTGAAGCACCATGCAACATGTCCCAATCATTTATCCAATCCACAAAGAGTTGAGCCCAAATCAATCTACTTCACCATTATATTAATGAGAAAAAAATGCAGGTGGAAATAAAAGTAAACAAACTCCCTTGAAATTAAGCATTTGGCATGTTTTGGTGAGGGCGGGAAGATTAGGTGGAAAATATCAGTCTTATTTTTTGCTGAGGATTTCCTGTCATCACATCATCCAGAAAGTTGATGAGGCCAAAGTTGATTGATCAGCATTAATATGCAGAACGAGAGCAACATCCTCGCACAGCAATCATAGTAGATCGCTAGCAATTAAGTAGGCATCTTTAACGTCACAGAATACTTAAAAGGCATTGTTTACTTGTTAATTTGATACCGCATATTACTATAAATACTTTTGTAGAGATTGGATATGATGCTGAAGTAAATTCTTATGAGAAGATGTGCACTAAATATACAAAATATGTGCTGCCTTGATGTCATTCCTGAAATTTTCTTTGTATTACTTATACGTCTTGTCACGCAATGGCGAACATGGTATATTTCAATTAAACAACCACTGTTAACACCATTTTTTCATATCTACTGTTTGCTTCATGCACATCTTCAGCTGAACTTTGTTTTTAGCTTGGCTTCTTAGATCTGTTGTGGAATGACATTCATATTCAGCTGAATTTCTTTGAGGTCTTGTGAAGCAAATGTAGAACTTGGCCTAAATGGTTGTCACACCCATGGAGATCCTTATTCCTTATTGTTTATCTCTCTGTCTCAATAGATCCAGCCTGAGAAGAAACCTGGAACACCTCCTCCAGCTCTTGCACCTGCACCCTCCTCGCCAACCCCACGGTCACCCAGTCCTCCTCCAGCCAAAGTGGTGGCCACGCCCCCACCCTCCTCCATAAACATTCCACGCTTCTACTTCCCCAAAGGCCTTCCAAACTGTGCAGCCAACTATGACGAGGCCATTGCCAAAATTGAGGCAGCCTTCACAGAGTTTGAGGAGGAGAAAGCTGACATTTATGAAATGGGGAAGATAGCAAAGGTGCATATGAAATGAGAACTGTTTTGCCTGAAATGAGATTCATAGTCTCTGAACCATTCTCAATACCCTTAGATTGACAGCTTTGAACATGCAAGCTGACACTTGTTTTTCGAAGTCTTTGCCAAATTGTATTGCCACAGCTTTATAATGGATGCCGTCTCCAAACAACATTCTATTTTATTTTCTCACATTTTGAATAATATTTGAACAATAGCATATAATGAAGAAATATAAACAGAATAATCCATCCTGACATTTACACTCTGAGAATCAGATATTTGGACCCTTAAAGAGGATCAATCTAATAATTTACATAAATAATTTTTTGTTTTTACATAATTTAAGTAGTATCGAGATTTAATAAAAACGTATTATTGACTTGTATTTATTTTTTTGACAGTACATGATTATAATTATGTGTTAATTCATATTAATATTAATGAATTGATATTATAATTCAATGCCATTTAAAATGCCACGAAAACTTCACGCATCTCATTTCACAGGCATGCGGATGTCCCCTCTATTGGAAATCACCAATGTTCATTTGCGCTGGTGGAGAGAGAACAGGTTTTGTTTCTGTTCACTCATTCATTGCAACATTTAGAAAGTAAGTGTCAGCACAAACATCACATCTTTATACATCTTGTGTGGCATTGGACTGAGAATTTGTTCTTCTTTACAGGTTATTGCACAGCTGCTACGATGATGCATCCAAGTTTGTTTACTTGCTGGCCAAACCAGGCTGCAATTACCTGGAACAAGAAGATTTCATCCCTCTATTACAGGTTGGAACATTGCTCTTGTAATTCATTATTTTTTTTTACAGTGCATATAGCTTTGAAAAATAAACCTTTTGGTGCTACCTGTTTTTCTGCATCTGTGATTACTAAAAGTAGATATGAACATATGATAATGAATAAAAGAAGTCGACCAAAAAATATGCGACCAATAGAGGCTCTAAATGGTGCAGAATTTGTTTTGTTTTTCGTTAAAAAAATGACAAATTGTGAAAAAACAAAAATGATTTTTTTCCTGCTTTATATTATATTATGTTATATTATAATCTTTCCAAGTTGACTGTCTCGTGTTGGATATTAGAGGCTATATTTGTATTATAGTTCTTTTATTGTTTATTTGTTTTATTTATTTTTGTGTTATAAATAATGTTACATTTAATAAATTCATTACATAAGCAGTCTAAAGGAGCTTTGTAGACTTAAAGTGTTTGGTTAGGACAGTCATCTCAATCTTATTTTTTGTTTTGTTTCTTGATTAGGACATTGTGGACACTCATCCAGGCCTGACATTTTTGAAAGATGCTCCTGAATTCCATTCCCGGTACATCACAACAGTAAGCATCTTTATGAAGGGCTCAATCACACAGGCAGAAGTTTCTCATGGGGATAAGATTACAGGAATGGGGATTTTCTTGTCTTTGGAACATGCTGCTAATTTTTATTTTAATTTGAATTAAATTTTTTTCACAACTTTTTGAGTGTCAGGGTCTGTCAACTGGAACATGTCTTTGCTTTGTCCAGGGCTAATCATCATTTTGGCACATGGAATCTCTATTTGTAGCATTGCTCCAGTATTTCCGTTTTGAGTTTGAAAGCCTTGTTAGTTTATTTAGGTGTTTACAGTAAATCAGATCCCGCTATCTGAGCTGAGCTGGTGAAGCGCCGAAACAGTGAAATGTGGAATGCGCCTGTCTGTCTGTCTTTCTGTCTGTGGGACAGCTGCAACACGTGCTGTGAAGGGAGATGGAGGGGGTGGGAAGGGCAATGGCGTCAAAGTGGCCTGACATCACGGAAACACAGATGCCACCAAAGGTCTTGCACAACCCCATATTTAGACACTGGCTGACACACCCCGGTACCAATTTCTCCTATGAGGACTGATCTACCAGGAAATGTTAATCCACACTGATGTCAATGTTTCTCTTGGACCCTGAAGCATTGGGCCTTTGTCACTGGGCTAGATATAACCCAGTATGTCTCCATACGACCAGTCGCTAGACATCTGTACCTACAGGCAGAAAGAGCTTCTAGATGGAATGTTCAGTAATATTTTAATACAACTTGAAAATTCTGTCATCATTGACTCCAAACCTGTATGACTTGAGATTTCAGAGCTGTGATGGATGGAAGCCCATTTCTCACTTGGGCTGTTTCTGTTGGGCTCTATCAGATTTCCACTACACGATTATCATGGCCAAAAGTAGTCACATTAGTGACATTATTGCGATATCTATTGAAATTGTGAATAAATAAATAAATAATGCTAAGTCTTTCATATGTAGAGTGTCTCGCTATCGTCTGTCATCTCCGAGAGTTTTGTGGAACAGTAGTTGCTACAAACTGCATCATCATCGTCATCTTTTTCTGTTTTATGATGAGTGTTAACCAGCGTTAAGCTGCAATACCGCTACTTACTTTGTTGGAGTCTCAACCTGAATTATTTAGGCTGTCATTTTTGTGTTTTTGTCATTTTTATTAAAGAACACTGTTATCATCAACACAAGCGACACCCCTGATAAACACATTTGCTCTGCAAAATATCCCTTCTTTATCAAATGTGGCATCACTGAAATCCAGAGTATCATTTAGGCTTTGACTAGAGGCAATTATGTAGAGAGATTATGGGTTCTGGAACTTGTTTAAACATTTAGGGCCAGATTTACTACACAGGGCAAATCAGCGTGAGAGCGCATTTCCAAAAAAAGTTGTGTGTGTGATCTACTGACGACGCACAGATGCAGCCGGATCATTTCCATAATGACCTACGCAATCTACCAAGAGCAACGCAAATTAGCGTCTGGTTCACCTTGCATGATTCATTTAAATACTCTCCTCCCATAAATTTTGCGTCTGAAAGGTACATTTCTACAAATGCATAGGTCAGCCGCAAAAATAACCCTGTCCACGCCTCTTCAGCGCTAATTTTTCACTGCATGTCTTAAGTAAATCCTGACAATAGTTTTTTAATGCCAGAAGAGTTAGTAAATCTGGCCCCTAGGCTTTATGTATTTGGGTTTCATGATTATTATGATGTAGAACATGTAGAGAAAATCTTAAAGTAACCGCTTCAAATGCTCATTGGGCCCTATTTTAACGATCTGAAACGCAAGTATCAAGAGCGAAGCGCAAGTAACTTTGTGGGCGGGTCTTGGGCGCTGTTGCTATTTTACAGCTATTTTGCTATTGGGCGGGATAAATGACTCTTGCACCCGACGCAAATTTAAAAGGGGTTGGTCTGAAGTAGCTTCATTATTATTCATAGGTGTGGTTTGGGCGTAACGTGAAATAAACCAATCAGAGCGTCATATCACATTCCCTTTAAGAGCATGATGAACGAGGTGCGCTTGTTCCATGGCGCAATACTATTATAACGGCGCATTTACCAGGAGCGCTTCAGAATCGGTTCACAGCCGAGGAGATCGATGTTCTCGTCAGGGCCGTAAAAGAAAGAGAAGTGACATTGGGGATGGGACAAACCCACCCAAATTAGCTTCGGTTATACATGCATATAATAATTTGGGTAAATATGTAAGCTTTATGCCTATTTTTACCATCGTCATGGACACAACGATTTCCCTCGTGTTTTAATATTTTTCCTTATAATAATGTATCATTTGCAAAAAGGAAAATGCATCTGTGTAGATGAGAGAATCATCTACAGTGTATGCGCGTTGTTCACACTCCTAATTATGACCAAGCATGCACGCTTAAAATAGCATCTGAATGTACGCTCAACGCGCCACTGACTTTAGACTAGGTTTTTTCTGGTCAGTGGCGCAATTGTTTTCTGGAACTGCAAAATAGCACCAGGGATTGTTTGCGCTGGAACACGCCTCCTTTTTTGCGCTGAACCGATCAGGGAGCGCAAGTTAATTCTCTAGTTTACCGGCGTCCGTCTGTGGAGGGAAAAGTCTGCTTTGCGCGGGTGCAAAATACGAATGATACATGCGTCAGTGTACAAAGTCATTTGCGCCGGGTGCAAGATAGGGCCCATAGACTCAAAGACTCTTTTTGGATTATGTCCAAATTAGTAAATTCTTTTATTATCGATTGTTTCTAGATGGAGTGTTTTGGAGATTAAGCAAGCACTTTAGTCTAGGTCTTTTAAACTTTTCTTTTGGACTTTTTGACATCCTTAACTCCATGATGTCCTTTCTCTACTCTCCAGGTGATTCAGAGAATATTTTATACGGTTAATCGCTCCTGGACAGGCAAGATCAACATGACAGAGCTCAGAAGAAGCAACTTCCTCCAGGTAAACACTATTAAATGCCACCATAACTCAGTCTAGGCCTTCAATGTGTTGAATTAAATTTTCCAAACTCGAAGGGGCTTTTTCATCAGAAGTCACTCTTGCTGTCTCACTAGACTCTCGCCCTGCTGGAAGAAGAGGACGACATCAATCAAATTACAGATTATTTCTCTTATGAGCACTTCTATGTCATTTACTGTAAGTTCTGGGAGCTGGACACTGACCATGACCTCTTCATTGACCCCAAGGACCTGGCCAGGTACAATGACCATGGTAAGTACACAGTGAACCTGTTTTTGCTCTAGATGAGTGTCATTTGTTAGCTTTTATCACTATTTAAAAGGAGAATTTACCCAAAAATGAAATTTCTCTGATCATTTACTAATTTCTGGGTAAACTATCCCTTACATGAACTTGTGAGTCTCACTCACAGACTTGTGGACTGTGTGGTACTGAGAAACGGCTTCTGATGTGTCTCTACTTTGTTCTTCTTTGCAAAGCTTCATCAAGCAGAATCATTGAGAGGCTGTTCTCAGGATCTGTTACAAGGTAGGACCTGCTGGGGGGAGAAATAAAGTAGTATCTGAGATTTACTTGGGTTGCATACATGTGCCTTATGATACAAGTTTGTTCTTTCTTCTAGGGGAAACTCAGTGCAGAGAGAAGGAAGAATGAGCTACGCTGAGTTTGTTTGGTTCCTCATTTCAGAAGAGGACAAAAAGAACCCCACGAGGTAATGACAGATGTGATATCACAAATATGATTGCAAATTCTAGATTCGTTTTGAGAACACGTGTTGTTATACTGTAGTTTTTGGTATTTTAAATAAATCTGTAATAAAATATACGTTTTAAAGGTATTGTAGGCAGAATTTTCAACAAAAAAAAAAAATCCCAAAATTTTTTAAACTGTCTTTATTTCTCGGATCAGAGTCACGGATCGGATCATTTTTCGGATCAGCAAAAAATAAATAAAAAAAGTTTTATAAAAGACAAATAAACATAAGTTTTGTCTTTTTGTTTATTAACAATTTTAAATTAAAATATATAAAATCAACTTAAAGTGCACAAGGCATGCTATCTTCTTTTTAACATAATTAATGAAAAACAACTTATAGCCTAATAAACACACCGGTAGCGTTTGTGATGGCTTTAGCCCGGTCTGATCTGCAACAAGGGGCTGCTTAAATGCCGCGGTGATAAGCAGTTGTTGAGCAGCCTTCGTTTTCACTCCTGTCATTAGCTGCGTTTACATGGACCCAATCGGATTGACGGCTCAAACGGAAAAACAGAGAGAACATGCCTAAACACTTGATCGGATTGAAAACCGAAACTAAAAGGACTGCGTATGTGCAATGACGTTGAAATAGCATAATGACCTGTGACGCACGGAACTGTTCTTCCTGCTGAATAAAGTGTCATATAAATGAGTGTTCCGTTATTAAAAAAATTCTCATTTCACTCAGCGTCCGTGAAGTGAAGCAGGACAACGTCCCACCAGTCCTTGTTTCAGATTCTCATCCACACACAAATGGTTTTGGGCGCTGGGTTTTACTGCGTGATAAATATAAGCAGCAGCGGCACAACGGTTCATGCTCATCGACTCCAAATCATGACCAGAGACATATTAAGTCTACTGTTTAAAACAAATAAAGAACCAATAGAGGAGAAGAATACCCGATTACTTTATCGTTCATGTAAACACCGTGTTCGGATTCATTCATCAATCAGATTGATATTATTCCGATTGAACCATGTAAACGCAGCTACTAAACACCGGGGTGATGTCGCTTCAAATGCGTGGCCATGCTCGATATGTTTCCACTGTCATATGGCTTTCTTGTGCCGCAGTGCCTACACACCGTCACGGTTTTATCCACTAACCTCTTTCCTTCATCATTATATTTGACAGGGAAGCCGCTCCCATACAGGGGATTTAAATGACGCGGGGCGTTCAAGGTCCTCCGCTCGTCATGATCAAGCTGTGTGTGGACTGAACATGCGCACAACTTTTTTTTTATTTTATAAATCAATCCGCGGATCACGTGTGTGCCGAACCGAAGATATTGATCCGAACGGATCACGGATCAATGATGATCCGTTGCACCACTAGTCTTTATATACCAATACATAATTAAAATGTAAGAATCGAGTGTCTGTAGTCCTCTCAGAGGTGCAATAAACACAGCTCATCATTCCATTGACACCCACCCCCTCCCGTCTGGGCTCCTTCTAAAGCCACGCCCCCAAAACACATGACCGGGCGATGCCGCCCGCGCTCAGCTGGAGGACGCGTTTTCCCAGCGCCGCCGCCGAGCGGAGAGGAGCAGTGCATGGAGTAACATCATGTCAGAATCACATGTAATAAAATACCTAACTTTATTATTATGAATATAAACAACTAACATGGCTGTTAGTACTCAGTATCAATCCAGCATATCGATACTGGTAAAGTTTAAAATATATTGAGTTTGATTCGATAGCAAGCTAGTAACATAAGGCAAACTCAAAGCTAAAAACAGGTTGCATTGATACACGTTTTTCCTGTTACCATCAGTTACACTGTGAACATATACGGTGTTTTGATTGTAAGAGCTTCCACGATGAAAGCACTGTTAACGTCACTTTTCAGCCCCTTGATGTCCCTCAGGTGTCCACCGCTGGAAAGCCCTGATATTGCGTGCTTTATACAAAGACTTTTTGGGCATAGCCTTTTCAAATACTGTCTTCCTTTTCTTGCCTGGTTTGCCTTCGCTGACTATGCAGGTACTGGGAATTTTGACTGCTAAATTCGCAGCCATAATTGTGATTCTTTAGCGTCCGTGCTTCTTCCCCTCCTCGATTCAAACGGGCGCGCGCGTGTGGTCGGCTCGTGTAGCTGCAGGGGTGATTGCCATGGTAGCGAGGGAGAGTGACAGTCGCTCCAGCCAATCATTTCATCCAGCCAATCATTTCATTCGTCCCGAATGGAGATAAGTAGCTGTGTTTATTACAGCACTGAGAGGACTACAGACACTCGATTTTTATACTTTCTTTTTCAGAGTACTTACATTTTAATTATGTGTTGGTATATATAGAAAGTTCATACATATTTTGTTAGAAAAATTCTACCTACAATACCTTTAAATAAAAAGCTTGAGGTGCGGTGACATTTGCTGTTGCTTAGCGAACTATTGCCAATGAAATCCAGTATTTTTAAAAGAAATCTGCTTGATCGGGAGTTTCATGTGAGGGCGATAAAGTTCCCCAGGCAGATTTCGCTAAACTAAAATTAAAAAGGAAAACTGAACATATAAAAATAAAAGCTAATTCAAAATATTATTACATATGATAATAGTATGTAAATAATCCTAAAACGTTTGTTTTTAAAGAGGTGTTATGATTTATTGATAAATTAACTAGGCCCATATAAATGAAGCATTCTGGAACATAAATAGAGATTGATGGCCTAAAAGGAATTTAGACATTTAAGCTTAAGTTATGACAAAATATCAAACAAATATGCATTTTTAAATGAAAGAAAGAAAAAGAAAACACTGTTTGAAGTGTAAAAATGGCAAAAAGTGTCCAAATACTTTTTGGGGCCTACTAAAAGAACACTCTCTCTCTCTCTCTCTCTCTCTCTCTCTGTTCAGTATAGAGTACTGGTTCCGCTGTATGGATATGGATGGAGATGGTGTTCTGTCCATGTTTGAACTGGAGTTTTTCTATGAGGAGCAGTGTGAACGCATGGAGGGGATGGGCATTGAACCACTGCCCTTCCAGGATCTCCTGTGCCAGATGCTGGATTTAGTTAAACCAGAATGCCCAGGTAACAAACCCATTCTGATCTTCCAAACTCATAGCTCCATCTCACCCATATTATAATCAGTCAAAACAGGAAGAACATGAGGCTACCTCTAAAGTAGAAAAAACACACAGTCTTAGTATGTATAGTATACATGCTTAAATCCCATGTTAATCACATGTTCTGATCCCTTTCCTTTCTCACTAAATTTCAGTTAAAAGCCCATAAATGACAATAAAAAGCTCCACCATGAATTTCCTAAAAGTAGCTTTTACATATTTGTGTCTGCCAAAGGTAAAAATGTCATTGTAAGATACTGATAAATTGTATACCTTGAATGCACAGGAATTTGTCTTTGAATTTGTGTATGTAATGTAAACAATTGATGATGTCTCTTGGCAGGTAAAATTACTCTTCGAGATTTGAAGCGCTGCAGGATGGCACATATATTCTACGACACATTCTTCAATCTGGAGAAGTACCTGGACCATGAGCAGAGAGATCCCTTTGCAGTGCAGAAGGTAAGAGTTTAACGGGTTGCATTTATATCCAGATCCACTGTGCTGAATGTTATCTATGTTAGTACTCTGAGCATTCTGTAACTGTAAGTGTGTGTGTGTGCATCAGGATTTGGATAGTGACGGTCCAGAGCCCTCAGACTGGGACAAGTATGCTTCCGAAGAGTATGAGATTCTTGTGGCAGAGGAGACGGCCAATGAACAGCTACGAGAGGGGTGAGTCAATGCGCTCTGTAATGGAATGAATTCGCTACAGAGTTCATTACATTGCATAGAGATGAGATACCAACTATATGTGGTTGAACTTCATATAGCAGAGGAGTATGAAGCTTAACTGCTGCATGCTTGCTTTTGCAGATCTTTCGACGACGATTACGAGTCTGATGAGCTCACGGTCTCCTCAGACATTGGAAGTAAAATGGATAAGCTGGTCATATCTGATTTATCGGCATAAGTTGCCGTTTTTGTCTACACACCATGGCGTTGAATGGATAACCACCACGCCATATTTTCTCTGACGTGTCAAAAAGGGAAAAACATTTTCTACATTTCATTAAGGACATTTGTGTGTGTGTGTGCATGTGTGCAATAGAACCACATCTAAAACCAAAAGGCTTCAGACACCCTCAAAAAGGCTTTATGTGCAATATGTCTTAACATGTAAATGTAAACTCAATGTTTTTCACTCTCATACTGATAATTACATCCACTCCCATACTAAACTGCCGGTTGGTTCCATCCACCCCTCACAAAGACTTTGATGTGAAAAAAGGACTTTATAGTAACTTAAGAATGAGTTTAGAATGTGCTTTAATGTGAGTGAAACTATATGTAATGCTGCCATATATTTTTAAAGGGTGGGGAGGGAAATACTAGAGAGACTTTATACTTGTGTGGCCCGTAATTCACGGAAACTAGTCCTCTCAGATTAAACCAGACATTTAAGTCTTGAGATCAGCACATATCTTGTGCTATGCTGTGTTGCACATTATGTTTAAGGGACGTGGCAACGGTGCAAACGTGTTGCTCCCAGTGGTCACTGATGGTATTGCATGTTGTTGCTTAAAGAAAAGACTTTTTAAGTGTTTGAACTTAATTACAGACATAAAACCTCCTTTTACATATTTCCAGATGAACTGACCAGGACAATCTTAGACTTGAAAGTGCTTTTTGGAAATGTCCTTTTTCAGCTATATGATGTTTTTATCTGGGGTTGAAATGGTCACATCTTTTTCAAGAAATGTAAACGTAAAATATGTATGTATATATATATATATATATATATATATATATATATATATATAAATCCATCATACTTTTCATCCTCAGTGTACAGAGACATTTGTCCTATAGCATTTTGTGTATGTATTTAATTTCACCTGTAATCATGTAAAGAGAGCTGTAACATACTATTTATTTGGAGTGGACATTAACTCACAGTCCCCTTGACCCCTGACCCCTTGGTTGACCACTCAATCAAGTCACCAAAATTCAGTGCTATTAACTTGAGTTTCCACATTTAAAGTCAATCATATAATCTGTAATGAATTTAAATTGCAAAAATAACCATCTCATAGTGGTCTGCCATTGGTCAAACAGGTAGTCCTGCCCCGAACAAACGCCATTGGGTTGAAAGCGCCCAAAGAGCCACAATGTTTACAGGGAAATCAACCTACGCTTGCTTCTAGTTCTCTGCACATTAAATTGTAGGGATTGGAGACATTATTTTATTGTCCAAAATGACAGACTTCAGCTTTACTGATAGAATGTCTCTTAGTGCTGGCCAGCCAGATCAGTGTTTTACAAATGTCTCTCTGTGTGCTTGATGGCCAAACTTCCCTCCACTCGATCACACTCTTTGGTTTATGTAATTAGTGTAATATATTTATATATGTGAAGTGGTTTTGTTTGTTTGTTTGTTTTAGTTTGGCCAGCCATTTTATGGTTTACCAATAGCTTTTCCTTGTACTGTAGTCTAGCTCTTTTTTTGACCTATAGGACATTTATTTTATATAGCCACTGTAAATGTCTTTGTATTTTATTTTTCCCATGTGATTGACTCTGCCACTGAGTGGTAGGGGACATTTAAATTATGATATATCTCTAACTGCCAGTGTTAAATAATGTGCATTAAGCTGAGTGAACAGGGGCTTTATGAAGGAATTCAATATGAAATTGCTGACAGGTGACAATCAACTGAACATGTTTCTGCGATCAATGACATGCAAGTAGCACTTAGAAAAAAAACAGAGCAATACAACTGCTGTAGTGTTACACTTTTATCAGGACTATTAGACATTAAAACACAAAGCTGAAAGTAAACTTGACTAATGCTACAATCCTGGTTCATCATTTGTATCACTAGCACATTGAGCGCTATGCAAATCTGATCTTCTGGACAGCTATTGGCAGCTACAGAAGCTGTAAACAACAAAACTTGTTAGTGTGCAACTTTTTTTTTCTTTTTATCTTTTTTGAGTTTTATATCTTTCCACGTGTTCTTTTTTTCTTTTGGATCTGATATGCCTTGCTTGTAGTCGGTGAAAGACGGGACTTGAGTAGCTTGATCTCTTAAGTGCTCTGATGAGATGGCTCTGGTGTTCGCATGAATTTTCCCTCTTTTTTTTTTTCTTGTGGAAAATTATGAAAATAAATAAAAATGTTAATTCATGCTATGCCTACAGGCTTTTCATTCATGACAATAGGGAGGTGCAGGTGCCAAAGCTTCCCTACTTAAAGGGATAGTTCACCCCAAAAAAAAAAACTATTCTGTCATTAATTACTCCCCCAAAAATTACTCACTCAGAAAGTTCATAAAGAGATTGTAAAACTATGCCATACGAATAGTGCAGTTTAGTCCAATTTTTCTGGAGAGATTCGGTCACTTTCTATGATGAACTGATTGAATTTAGGCTTTTATTCACATATAAACATTGATCGGCGAACATAAATAGAACAACTGAACTTGCTTGACACGCAAGATCAAACTACATGCGGAATTTCAAACGTGCTGCTTAACACACGATAATAAACCTCGTTGGATCTTGCAGAAGCTCAAATGTCCTGTGTAACACGAGAATGAACCTCATTGGTTCTTGCGGAAGCTCAAACGTGCTGCATAACACGAGAATGAACCTCATTGGTTCTTGCGGAAGCTCAAATGTGCTGTGCAACACGAGAATTAACCTAATTGGTTCTTGCTGACTGCGTAACACAAGAATGAATCTCATTGGTTCTTGCGGAAGCTCAAACGTGCTGCGCAACACGAGAATGAACCTAATTGGTTCTTGCTGACTGCGCAACACGAGAATGAACCTCATTGGTTCTTGCTGACTGCGTAACACAAGAATGAATCTGATTGGTTCTTGCGGAAGCTCAAATGTGCTACGCAACACGAGAATGAACCACATTGGTTCTTGCTGACTGTGTAACACAAGAATGAATCTGGTTCTTGCGGAAGCTCAAACGTGCTGCATAACACAAGAATGAATCTCATTGGTTCTTGCGGAAGCTCAAACGTGCTGCGCAACACGAGAATGAACCTAATTGGTTCTTGCTGACTGCGCAACACGAGAATGAACCTCATTGGTTCTTGCTGACTGCGTAACACAAGAATGAATCTGATTGGTTCTTGCGGAAGCTCAAACGTGCTACGCAACACGAGAATGAACCACATTGGTTCTTGCTGACTGTGTAACACAAGAATGAATCTGGTTCTTGCGGAAGCTCAAACGTGCTGTGTAACACAAGAATGAACCTCATTGGTTCTTGTGGAAGCTCAAACGTGCTGCCTAACACGAGAATGAACCTCTGGTTTCTTGCTGACTGTGTAACACAAGAATTAATCTCATTGGTTCTTGCGGAAGCTCAAATGTGCTGCGCAACACGAGGTTCTTGCTGACTGCGTAACACAAGAATGAATCTGATTGGTTCTTGCGGAAGCTCAAACGTGCTACGCAACACGAGAATAAACCACATTGGTTCTTGTGGAAGCTCAAACGTGCTGTGTAACACAAGAATGAACCTCATTGGTTCTTGCGGAAGCTCAAACGTGCTGTGCAACACGAGAATGAACCTCATTGGTTCTTGCTGACTGCGTAACACAAGGAATCTCATTGGTTCTTGCGGAAGCTCAAACGTGCTGCCTAACACGAGAATGAACCTATTTGGTTCTTGCTGACTGCGTAACACAAGAATTAATCTCATTGGTTCTTGCGGAAGCTCAAATGTGCTGCGCAACACAAGAATGAACCTCATTGGTTTCTTGCTGACTGCGTAACACAAGAATTAATCTCATTGGTTCTTGCGGAAGCTCAAATGTGCTGCGCAACACGAGAATGAACCTCATTGGTTCTTGCTGACTGCGGAACACAAGAATGAATCTGATTGGTTCTTGCGGAAGCTCAAACGTGCTACGCAACACGAGAATGAACCACATTGGTTCTTGCTGACTGCGTAACACTAGAATGAATCTGGTTCTTGCGGAAGCTCAAACGTGCTGTGTAACACAAGAATGAATCTCATTGGTTCTTGCGGAAACTCAAATGTGCTGCGCAACATGAGAATGAACCACATTGGTTCTTGCTGACTGCGTAACACAAGAATGAACCTAATTGGTTCTTGCTGAAGCTCAAACGTGCTGCCTAACACGAGAATGAACCTCATTGGTTCTTGCGGAAACTCAAACGTGCTGCATAACACAAGAATGAACCTCATTGGTTCTTGCGGAAGCTCACAAGAATGATGAACTAAAGTCGTCTTCTTTTCAAATTAAAGAGTTTGGAACGACATCAGGGTAATTAATGACAAAAAAATATATTTTTTTAATGAACTATCCCTTTAACTGCCGACAGTCCTTTCTTATTCACTTATGATAAACTCCAAAATTATATGTAGGTGCATCCCATCCAGGCACTCCACGTCCATGTATAGACTGTTACCCAGGGTGTTGCTGTGGTGCACAAGAGGCCCATCAAAATGATTGCACACCAGAAAGTTGCTTTGACCCTATTACTAAAAAACTCATTTGAATTCATACTGAAAGTGTTGCATATACATTAGTGGCCAAAAGTCATGCACGGCCTAGGAAAATGTACATCTTCACCCTTTATTCAATATTCAAATATATATTTATTGTGTTGCAGACATCATGATTGGCCAGGATGTCATACAAAGAAATTTTGAACACATTTTTCCTCATATTTAAAATATTTAAAAAATAAAAACTATTTTCCTCATATTTTGATGGTTTAATCGAACTTGTAGGCTGTTTAAAAACAAGTATACCTTCCAGACATCACTTTTGGCCACTACTGTACTTATTCACATTGCATAGCTGCTCCATTGCATCACGTTTGAAATATCATTAGTGATGTGATTACATTTTAAATCAAAAATATTATATGATTATATTTAATAATTAAAATTAAATTGTTATTATATAAAACATTATAATTATGCAAAAATTCGAATTAAAAATAAATGAATAAAATATGGGTAAGACTGCATTTTGATAGCTCTCTTGGTCACATTCTCTACTGTGGGATATTGATTAACGTCCTACCTATAACATGACCATGAAGAAACCCCTTTTCCTATCTGTTATCAAATATAGTGTGAGTTCTAGCCATATATCATATCATGCATTTTATATGCACATAGTGATTGCTTTGTGTTTTGGTATGTGTTGCCCAATCAGGAAATGGGATCCTAGATGTAAGAAACACAAAACATTTCTAACAAGTATATTTCTTACACATTTTCATAAAATTGGCCAATCAGACAGTTACATTTTTCAGCTTTTGAAATCCATTTTAAGACATGAAATTCTCTCAAATGGAAATTCCTCAAATTCCCTTGCAAGGGGAAAAATGTTCCCCTAAAAAAAAAAAAAACTTTTAGTAAAAAGTAAAATAAAAGTAAAATAATCTCCTTCGGGTGTGGGTATTAAAAGACTAATGTGTATCTAATGTGTCTCTTTGAACATAAACCTTCCGGCAAATTCTTTTCATCGGATGTATTGGAGTCTCTGAGGAAAAAATTAA
Source organism: Semotilus atromaculatus (assembly GCA_031834385.1). Classification (NCBI taxonomy): domain Eukaryota; kingdom Metazoa; phylum Chordata; class Actinopteri; order Cypriniformes; family Leuciscidae; genus Semotilus; species Semotilus atromaculatus. The sequence goes on from JAULUF010000044.1 coordinate 25,790,401, forward strand.
GCAGCATTTCAGAATGATTTCTGAATTCTGGGCAGGAACTCAAGCAGTGACCTCCTGTAAATCTCTGTTTTTCACTGTGTGTGCAGTTCATTTTTTCCGCTATTTTGGTCTCCAGAGAAGGAGTCTCACTGAAGAATGTCTTCGGTTTTCATTCCATTTGCATAACGCTCTTCCAGGTGTCCATATACTGTAGGAAAAAGTTCATGTTTGTCCTGTTAATGACAAACTACAGTATGAAATACGTTATCTGACCAATACAGCCAAACACTTGTGTCTGTCTCTTTCTGTTTGTGTCTGGTTGTGTCATGAATTATCATCACTTTCCACACGAGGAGACTGCATTACCCTTGTGTAAATCCAGAGTTGAAACACATGTTCTAGCTGTTTAATTCAATAGAAAATGCTAAAGGTTTTCATACTGGCCAACCCGATCTCAAGAGAAAACGAAGGCCTAAGTATTTCGCTAGATGGCGATTTCATGTGAATTTGCACGATGTCATTCAAAAACCTATGATTTGTAGAAAAAAAAGGTCCACCCCTAAACCTAACCAGCAGATTGTACGAAACGTACACATGAGATTGGTTGAAATTATATTATGTCAGCTTCTCAATTAAATATGCAGTCAATTGTCTGCAAAGAAAAAAAGCCAATATGCTAAGATGCCTGGCTCAGCTTGACCTTTAGCTTCACGGATCTACTGTTGATGTCTCCTCTGTTCTGAAGGAACCCTCACAATGGACATTCTAAAACACTATATACAAACGTACAGTATGTAGCTGTACAGTAAGTAATGTAAGTAGGCCTACCAACTTATTTCAAATTACTAATTACAGAAAAAAATATCCGCAGAAAAGTCAAAATGGTGCATCCACCACACAATCCCTGACGCTTTGACTGGACATTGTTGTTTAATCTTTTGGTGTTTTGATAACCTATAACAAGATATTTTACACGTGAACTCTGATTGTTTATATGGGTATGGTACTGTGTTGTGTTTGTGCTGATTCTACAAGTATTTTAATGACGAAATATGCAGTCGTCATGGTTTGCTGTGGTAGAAGCTGTATGTGCCTTCTTATGTTTAACTTTTCATGAAGACTGCATTATCAGACCTGAGCTAAAGAAGGCAGAGAGAGAGAGAGAGAGAGAGAGAGAGAGAGAGAGTTGTGCTCCACACCCTTGAAAGTGCTTTCATGTCAGAATCAGTGTACAGCCAGCTCTTCCTGTTCCAGACGGACACCTCTGACACTAGGGAACTTCAATAGAAGGGAACACCCTATCCTGTATCAGCCAGAAGCTGTCTGTGATTAAGAGCTGCACGTATCCGTTAGAAGATGATCACTGCCCTTATTCACTCACAATCTCCATCTCCAGGAAATCCCCAGACCATTCAGTCTCCGTGACTCCAACACAGTCAGAACACCTGGACACTGCACTGATATTATCCACATTTTCACCACACTATATTTTATTCATCTTATAAATAAAACATTTTTGGTGCACCTATGTGTGCTTAACCTCATTCTCTGCTTCTGTCATAAATATGATTAGCATTCAGGCTCAAAACAATGCATCTATGTGGTAAAACCTAACTCATCTCACCGGTGAGATAGGTTGAGATAAAAAATACTAGTCATCATGAAATCAAAACTGACCATTTTTATTTTGTTATTGAATATTGCAGGGTTTATTAAAAAAATGTATCCGTTCACATAATTTTTTTTAAATTAAATTGCCCTTTTCAATCAAAATAACTCCACGAGGGTGTGACAACCTGCCACACATCACATCACAGCATAGTCCCGCCATACATTTGTTCTTGTTCGAGAAGCCGTTTCACTCCAATAAACATCACAATAGGGAAGAAAATACTTTTACAACTTCTGTTTCATGCTGACTGTAATCCAAGACATACACTACAGTAGCTCGCATAAAATGAAACATATGACAATAAATAGCCTACATAAAAACTTATATTTTGTTTCTCACACAATGCCATCATATGGTTTCAGAAGAGCTGCAAAAAGCAGTCATGATGCTTTCGCAGCTTTGGAACAATAATACATTTTCAAACGTGAACTTAAACTTGAGTGTTGATTTATAAGACACATGGGCCTACAGTAATTCAGGGAAAATATTATCACAGACCCGCTGTAGCCTACTTGTTAAAAATGCCTATATGAAATCACTCTCTCCAGTCATTTTCCACTTATCAGACATGTGAAGGCTCGAGGCTGATGCAAAGGATTTTTTGTAGTGAGGTTCACTTTATTCCCATGAAAGAAATGTCCAAGAATTAATTGAACCAAATTTGTCATTGTAGAGTATGTGACCGTGTTAATGTTAAAAGAATGGCAAACCTCTGATAATTTTTTAAGTTTTAAAGTTTGGGGGTCAGTAAGATTTTTTTCCAAATGTTTTTGAAAGTCTCTTTCAAGGCCTCAATAAAATCTACAAATTTGAATAATCCAATATCATGGGTGATCAATAATCATACCACGTTACAATGTGAGCAATTAATAAATAGCAGCACTAAACATGCTACAGGTCATTGCTTCTCCAGAGTGGCTGTATAGATAAATTAACTAAATTAATAACTTTTTTTACAACAGAAATATATCAACACTGAACTTACTTAAGCCGGACAATGACACTATTTTCTTCTAGAGCTGCTGTACAGCCGAAACAAACTTTGTTGCATAATTTTCCTGTTATCACTGTAAAGCTGCTTTGAAACAATCTGAATTGTAAAAAGCGCTATAAAAAAAATAATTAAAGGTACAGGAGCCTAAATGCGACATCAGTAGTTGTGATCGTCAGTGCTCTCCTGCCCTACCTTTAACTGTCCTGCTGGTGGCAGCAGACACATCTACACCGTGTGACTTACCTGCCACTGTCAGCGAAGTGAAAAATGTAGGACAAGGGGCATTGAGTTTGTTCAGCTGTGAGTGTGATCTTCTGATTTTGAGATTTAAAAAGTATTTTCAGCTACCTAAGCTACATAATTATGCCATGAGTCACGGACATGCAGTGGACTTAAAATAGTTTGGATACATGAATGACAGTTTAATTATCCATCTAATTTTCTAAATTTGTCTTGTGATGACAAGCCTGCAAAACGACACAAACAAAGGATGGTGCAGCAAACAGTGACCCACAATATGATAACATTCAGAGAACTGCAAGGATGTCACCACTTATTCACATTTCAGGGGGTGTAATATTCAACAACTGGAAAATATTTTGATCAATGACCCTTTTTAAAATAAGGTCCCATTAGTTAATCATTTTAAGGGTCATTATTAACTAACATCAATTAATATTGAGCAATACATTTTTTTACATTATTTTCTGTCGTTGTTATTGTTAGTTCATAAAAATAACTGTTTATTGTAGACATTAAATAACATTAACTGATACATATTTTGATTTTAATAATGCATTAGCAAATTAACATTAACTAAAATAAAAAAAATGCTTTAGAATTAGAATTTTTCATTGTTAAATTTTACCTAATGTGAATAATATTTGTAAAGTTTTATTGTAAAGTGTTGCATATACGCAGGAAAAAGCAAAAAAAAAAAACAACAACTATACCTTAGTGTTGGATTACTGTTTTTTTACGAATTACAAGAAAGAAATCATTAACATATTATAATCACATAGTTACACACATAGGAATAATATTGTATTATTTTGACATCAAAACAAAATGTAAGTGTTTCTTTACATGTTTTTATAAAAAATCTAATCAGTAATTGAAGTATCCATGAACAAAAAATATAGTTAGACTACATTTTAATCTTTTACACTGACATTACTGTAAGAATTGAGTTGCAAAGTTATTGTCCATGTTTCTCCTTTAAAAGTTATTTATCCTTTCACAGTAAAACAAATATTTTCATGATTTGTTATCACACATTTTTTCTTTCTTTTGTCAAATCAGCTTAGATAATTTATTAGGTTCAAATAACATAATATTTCTAGTTTCTGTTGATTAAACAAATATCCTTCATTATATCAACTCAAATTATTAATTTAATTGAACTCAAAATTTTGAGGCAACCAGGTTAGTTTTTAAAGTTTTTATACAGTGCTATGTATTTTAAAATGTAAATCAGAAAATGAACCAATGTGTTACCATTGCCTATGGATCAATACGCAATATTGTACAAATTCATGAAAAACACCTATAATCTGATTTGGACTTTTGAACCAAGCATGAACCAAAGCATTAGTGATTTTTTCGTGTAGTCTAGATGTGTCTGCTGTACATGTGTCTGGTGGTCTTTGAATTGTTCCCCTCGGCTCTGAAGTTCGTTTATATGGTTGCTTACGGTAAAGTGGGCAGGATTAAGCTCACATGTGCTGTGGGACATAATTGACATGGCCGCGGAATCTCCCCCTGACTGAACGCTGCGCTGGTGGAGCAGACTGGAGGGAGCAAGGATTGCCAAAGTTGTGTCTGGGGTGAAAGTGGAGCTCTGGAGTTTCTTTCAACATCATTTTATTACAGCGAGGTAAGTTTTTCTTATCACTTACTAGCTATATCTTTGGCTATAGTTCGCGTTTGTGTGCTTTTCCCCAATTAAACGATGAAAATAATGTTTATAACGGAAAGTTGCGTGCATTTTTGTGTCTGGATGGCGGTGACGCCGGGAGTCTGGGTTAGTTGGCCAACAAGGAGATGCGACGGAAAACTTCATTATTCCGCAAGAAAACAGGCTGTATTGCATGGATTCTCCGTTATTTTCCCGAAAATGCTCAAAACTCGTCGTGCAACTTTAATGATTCGCGAAATTTACGAGAAAATTCGTAGTTTGACGTGTTCGTCTTTGAATTCCAACTTTGGATTTTTTTATTTTATTTAGCGCGTACTGCTACGTAAACGCTACATAAAAAGTTACACTTTAGCTTTCTTAAAAAGTATTTATATCAGTGAGTTTTGGAGTGATACCAAATGTTTAGGTGAAATAGAGTAGGGATGCTGAATTTCGCTGTCTTTCCAGGTGGTGTCTTTCCGTAGCGATTACAGTGTTGTAAAACAGTCAGTTGCTGGAATGATGTCGTATTATATTTGGCAAAGATTTAAGGAAAATGGATGAAGTTAAGGTGGTCAACTCCATCATGCCCTAGTATTCCAGACAGCCTATTCTTCAACAGCTGTGTCTGTTTATGGAGGACAACATATAGCCTGGCTGCTGTTGTCCTCGTCCTGTCATATATTGTGCAGAAAGTATCTCGACTTCTCTATACTTGTTTCTGTTTTTCTTTCTTTTATTGGTTTGGTTTGGTTTAATGCAACGCCGTGCAATGCATCGTTTTCCCAAACGTCAGAAGTAGGGTATAGTTGCCCTTTCGTGCTGGGAATTAAAGCGCACTAATTAGCAGCTCTGGAAAAAAAATTGACGGTCGCTTTTAATCTCTTGGATAATATTGTTGGGCACTGAAATGACGCTTCAAGATAGTTTGTACCATGAGGTCTTACTCCTGCCTGGATCCAGAGGGCTTATTGGAGAAGAGAAAGAAGCACAATATCTGTGAGAGGAGAAATGTGATCTGCAGAAAATGACGTCAGGTTTGCATTCTCCAGCTGAGTGAGGGATTTCATAACTTTTGAAAATTAAAATGATTGCACTGGATCATGAAAACGAAATATATCTGCAGGAAACCAAGATGTTGCATTCCTCTGCTCCTCTTTATTTGACTGTCTACAAACCAGTGGTTCTCAACCTGGGGCCCAGTCGTCAACTTGACGGGGGCACAAGAGGATCTAAAATAAGTTATATAATTAAATATATGTAAAATATACTATATGCATTATATTTTTCACTTTCTCTGTTTACTGCAGCATAGTGGTCTGTGTGGACTGACCCCCCCCCCCCCCCCCCTTCATTTTATTTCCTTTTTCCCCATTAAACATTTTGTCAAATGCAAACAACGCTGAACCGCTTTCAAGGTTCTCAAAGGTTGAGAATCATTGTTCAAATGCATGCATGAACTAGGAAAATGTGCAGAGAAAATAACAGTAGAGCTGTAGTTTTTCATGCACCCAGCGCGCAGCATTTAATTGAGATGCTTTCAAAACAAAGTAGCTTTATACACTTTTTGGTCAATATCTGATGGATTGGCTTCAGCAGCCTTTGTTTGGTCAGTCTAGGTGCTGCGCTGAGGGAGCTGGCAAGGGGAGTTCAACTTCTTGATTGGGCATAGCTGCAGGAATGTGCTCTTCCTTTGAGGTCATGGGGTTGTACCTGGTGAGCTGGAGGGCTGTTTCCCCAGGGGCAAGTCAAATACTACACATCCCCTCCCCCTACAGTTCTCCATCATCCTGGGAGCAGCTCCGAGCTTTGATGTGTGCTGATGTTACGCACTGCAGCGTGATAAAATCTGTTGTGATTGTTCCTAATTGCAGTGGAGAGTCCACCTTCTTGAGGACATTTCCTGATTTTCTCTAAATGGTGCCTTTTGAAAACAACTTCACATCTCCGTCACACTTATTGCTCAGTGGATGTTGTAAAAAATTTCGATAGTTGTAGCAATGCCTCATTTTATTATTTTGTCTCTGTAACATCCAGTGAATGCAATGGCATTCATCTGCATTGTTTTGGAAAAAGAAGAGTAAATGATGAGTAGAAATGCAGTAATGGTTTTGGTCAGCAGTCACATCTTTTCATTTGACTTTTTTTTTTCCCTTGACCTCATTAGGCAGAGAAATCCAGCGTCTCTCCAACTGTTTAGCAAGACAGAACAAGTTTGTATCTGTGCTTTAACCATAAGTGCATGGGAAATATGCATGCAGTGATGATGTGGCTGTCAGCTGGTCCGTGAATCAGGATCATGCTGCTGATCTTGAATCAGCCCACCACGGCCACATATAGTGGCATTCAGAGCAGAGGAGCTAAAAGTAGTGTTCTGCAGAACAATAATCAGGGTTTTTTTTTCTCGCTTGCACGTCTCATTTGCACTCTAACATCTTCTCCTGGCGAATGTGATGCATGTTTGTTTGGCACAGTGCTGCTATGTTTGCATGTTAGGCTTTCATGTCTTCTTGGTGATTTACACTAGTTGACAGTTGATTTAGATGAAGATAAAAGAGGCCTTTCAACTCCCTTTCCCAGCGTCTCTCGAGACAGTCACCTCTCCACCTAACTGCACACCCATCACTTTACCAACATTGCAAGCGACAAGCTGCTGGATGCCAGAACATACCTTCCTTCTTGCGCTGCTTTTTTTGGATCTCATGCAACAACCAACTAGAGTTTAAAAGTGTTGACTAGTTCATGTAAATGTTAGATTTGATATCTTTAGTCTAACATGGTGTCAGCGTCTTGTGCTTTTAGTTTGTTTTAGGTTTACTACTGTGTGCAATATTTAAAAAAAAATTGTTTACATGTTCTTCCACGTGTTGTACTTTTAAATGGTTCACCCAAAAGAGAAAAATGTGTCATCATTTAGTCACCCTCATGTTTTACCAAACCTGTATGAATTTATCCAAGGTCCAATGCTGGTTTGGAATCTTAGACCGTGTGTCCAGTAAAGCGTTTTTTTTTATTTATTTTTTTTTAGAGGCTATCGTATTTTTCCAATTGTTTTCAGTGGGAGTGCCACGTTGTTTTTTTCTGGTAGCCGAGAATTTAAGAATGTTCAACTTTGGGTTAAACGTCATCACAGCCACTTTTTACACAGCCGTCCAATCATTGCAGAGGAGGGGTGGAACAAATACCACATCGGCCAACCGCCACAATCTGCTTGTACAACAATAAAAAATGACAACAAGCACATGTCTTCATCCAAAATGAATGGCAGAGCAAGTACGTTACACTGTAAAAAAAAAAAAAAAAATGTATTCAGAAACAAACTATTTGAGAAATCCGATACTAGTAACAGTTCCTCTGATATTCTGTATCATAGCACATGAAAAAAACCTGTTGCGCTGCCATAGCTCTTTTCACCCGCAGCAAGGCTTTTTTACAAGAGCACTGATGTTTTCAGTTGGCTAAAGACAAGGCCTTAAGGTGCAGTCAGGTTTTCTATTGCTTGGTGAAATTTCACAGGCACAATCCAGAAATTCCAATAGAAATCCGTGTGATTGTGAGTTTCGTGTGAGAGTGAAAAAGTTCCCCATGCAGATTTAGATCATTTTCAAGTTGGTCTCATGAATTCGCCGCACTGATCGACAAAAAGCTGCTTGTTTTGAAAGCGACTTTTGTGCGAGCTGTGCTTAATACACCACTGCCTGCATCATTTTGCTGACATTTCGCTAATGTGACCACACTAAACAGTTAAACATTTGAAATGACATCAGCATGAGTAAATGATGACAGAATTTTACAGGAAATTATAATTAAAATGATAAATAATGATACATATAAATATTTATATGAATTATAATATTGATATTTTAAGCCAATTACTGATCAGTTGACTGAAGTTAGATAAATTTTGCATTTGCAATACTGATTACAAAACATGTTTTATATACTTAAATACTTTGACATTGATATGCCCCATACATTGATATTTTCCTAATCAGTCACATACGCTAACATTAAAAATATCTTTAAAAAAAGCTTTTTGAGTTGTAAAAGCGCATTGAAACTGCTTCATTCCATTGCACTACTTTTAGCTGTTTCGGAATGCAAGAATGTAGCTTTGTGGATCTCTTTTTTTTTGCAGTTGGTGGAGAGAGTGAGATGCTGCTACTCACTCCATGTCACTCTGGTTCCTGACATGCATCCACTCTGTCATGCCAATGCATTATTCAAATGGCCAGGGCAGGCCTGCACATTTAGCTAAAAGCAGAGTGGAAAAACACTCTCTGTGTTTGGTCAGGTGGCCAATGGTGTATGTTCGTGCTTGCATTAGCATTCAGAGTGCAGAGACGGCCGTTGTTAGCTGGACGATGGAAACTTCAGATGCAACAGCAGCTCATTAAAGACTGTTTTAGCCGCCGTGCATGAGCAATGAGAGCCTGGCATCAGATGCTGCATTTATATTGGTGCATTTATTGCCCCTTCAGTCTGTTGTAAATGTAATTCACACAATGGCCTCTTACGGTGTACGTGTGCTCTAGTCTGTCCGATCTCCTCTTAAGCTGCCCTGCTCAAACACATGTCAGTAGTGTCACTGTGCATATATTTGTAGTCCCAGACTTCCTGTTTTCCTATGCCCACCCCCCTACCAGCAGGACCTTAGACCAACACCTTCCACAATCCCTCCATCTCACCAGGTCTTGTTAACCCATCCCCCTCCTCAAGCACTCCCCTTTATAGTGTGTGAAATCTGGAGGCCTGATGGAAGATGAGGAATTTCACCCTTTGACCTCTGAGAGCAAGGAGGGGTGGACGGGGGCTATCCATTCTTACTGCCCAGATTTGTTTCAGCCTGGTGAATTTTTTCTAAAAATTATTCTTTTGGATTAGTACTGCTCATCTCTCTTTGTTCAGTAGCAATGTTTTGGATGTGTGAAGTTACCAAAATATGAAAATAAAGTAGACCGAGAGGTCATGGGAATGGCAGCCATTGCTGCGAGGGCAGTGGCATCCCAGGTGGCACTGGAGGAATGTGTCAATGTTGGATTTTCACTTTCTACAGCATTCCAGAGTAAACATAGGGTGAAAAGGGTCCCTTAACATTCCTGTTAGGGACTGCGGAATTTAGCAGTGATTTTATTTTTCAGTTCCTGTTTCTCGCAAGGCAATGTTATTATTCATTTATTGTTAAATACATGTTTGCTTGTTTGGTATATTCACTCATTATCTTGCAGATATAAAAATTATGTCTGATAATTATTGTGGCTGATGATTAACCGATAAATTACTGATATAAAAATTCTGTATGGTCTAAATGAATAAAATTAAAACACTAAAATGAGCTGTATTTACATAAACATATTTATTGCTGAGTATTAAATACATTTAAAAATAAATGATTTTTTACTTGGAACATTTCACTTAAAAAAAGAAGATATTTTTAAGATTAAGATCTTTTTTTAATACTGAGAGGTATTTTGGTACTTTTTTAATATGATATTGCTCATTGATATATTGCACATTGGTAATAAAATTACAGTATGATGAGTGTACTATTGTTAATTTTTTACATTATACAAAAATATTGTAAAATTGAATGATTTTGTTTTACATCTACAAATTTTTTTTATATGAATTTGTTTTATTTAATACGTTTAACATCCTCCAATTAAAAAAATAAATAAAAACCTCTAATATCAGCGGCTAATTTTGGTACATCACGCATCCCTAATTTGTAATATGCTTAGAAGAAACTAGGGAGAATAGTTAATGCCTTTCTCTCAGTGACTGACAGTTGTCTAGGCTCTTGTCCGTAAGCAAATGACCAGATACATTCCCTGTACAGATGCTGAGTCTACTGTAACAGTCTTGTGTGAGAGGTGGAGTTGAGAAGCAGGACCATGTTTGTGCTTTTCCAGGGTGTCTGCAGACGCTAAGCCACACAGAGCCGGCTGTGTTTTGGCGGCTAGCTGTTCTTTCCCCCAAATGACCCGGTAGGAGCGACGGACGGGTTTCTGTTTAAAGGCTTTGTGTGCAGCGAGGAGGAAGTGGTTATGTTTGTTTAAACTGAGCTGCCCCCTTTGAGCACGCTCAGCCATGTGGGACAAATGAGCAAAATCTGTCCCCCAATTTCAACACCCCCACCCCATTCCCTGTGTCTTCCTCCGACTGAATTCATCACACCCCATTCGGCTGGGGGTTGGGGGAGCCCTGAATGTTGGCTTGGGCATAAGATTCAGCCATACCGAAGTGTTGACTCATTTAGCATTCCAAGACTATAAAATGTCCATCCAAATCTGGACTCTGGGACGAAACTGACCACTTCCGCATTGAAATGCAACCTTGTCTGACTCTGGAAGATTGTGTGGGGAAACTTGAGGTTTATGAGTTGCTGTTTTGAAAATCCTTTACTGTAATGATAAAACATCTAGCCCATGTTCTAATATGTTTGATTCTCAGAGTTTTATTTTTGTTTACCGGGAAGCGATGGATGAATGTGTTTCCTTGAGGAAAGAGCTGCTTAAAAATGGCACATGTTCAAATTAGAAAGCACAAAGAGTGTTATAAGTTTAAAAATGGAGCAAAAATTACTACAAAAGAATTATGTGAGAGAGGTTTGGAAACCATGTTAAGAATGTAATGTGTGCTGAAGATTAACTACAGTTTGCCTATAAAAATGGTGTTGGGTAGATGATGCAATTATTTATCTCTTACACAAATCACTAAGTCATTTAGAGACTCTGGATAACAGTCAGAATTAATTATTTGAGTTCTATAGTGCATTTAATGCTATACTGCCTACACTACTTTGATGTACTCCAGCATTTTCCATCTTTTGAGTATGGTCAATTGGTCAAATGACTATCTCTCTCTAATAGACCACAGTATGTAAGGATGCATGACTGTGTTTCTCAAGTAGTGAAGTGCAGTACTCGAGTACCTCAAGGATCGGTTTTAGCCCCATTTTTGTTTACTATTTATACATCAGACTTCCAGTACGATTCTGAAACCTATCTGTCACCCTAAGACATTTTCTGATGACTCAGCAGTTGTTGGATGTATAACAGACCATGGTGAGGGTGAATAAATGGAGCCATTAGAGAGTTTTGTTGATTATTGTGAGACAAAACAGTTTTAGGCTAAATGCTAGTAAAGACTAAGAAAATTGAGGTTGATTTTAGTAGATATCCTCAGCAAGTTGTATCAGTAAACCTACGGGGGTCGGAAATTGAGACTGTAACATCATATAAGTACATGGGTGTATACTTGAATAACAAGCTTGATTGGTCTGATAATATGATACAAGCCTATAAGAAGGGTCAAAGTCGTATTTATCTGTTAAGACGACTGAGATCCTTCAGAGTATGTAGGGTGCTACTTAAGACCTTCTATGACTCTGTGGTATCACTATCATCTGTGATCTTGTAGGCTGTCACTTGTTGGGGAGGGGGATTGTTGGAAAAGAACAATTGAAACAAGCTCATAAAGAAGACAGGATCTGTTAGGCAGTGTTACACCCCAAAAAAAGTGTGTTGAAAAGATTTGGCACGTTAGATTGATTGATAAATTGGTCTCTATAATGAAAACCCCTTTCATGAAACAATTTGAGCCCTAGTGAGTACATTTAGCACATGACTTATTCATCCCCGCTCTCACAAGGAGTGATTTAGTAAGTCATTTTTACCAACTGCTATTAGACTGTACAATCAGTGCTATACAAGGTAATAGATTATATAGAACAATTTGGTATATAATCATAATGCCTTGAACTGATATACTGGTAAATAATGGTTGTTGTTGTGAATGTCTTTTATTTATTAATATCGTGGGGTATGTGCTTCTGTGACATTAAAATTTCCCCTTGGGGATTAATAGTCTATCAAATCAAATCAAATGTGTGAGTACAATCCCAACCAGAAGCACATCACCCTTAGTACCTTTGCTAGAGCTTTCAATGGATACAGATTTCCTTTCTATGAAAAACTGAGGTGACACAGCATATTATATTAAATATTCAATAACACATTTGGTTGTATACTTGGACAGACAGAGGAAGACTGTTGCCCGATGTGAAAACCCACTCGATTATAACTGCATATGTGAATGTTCTGACAGCTGTGGATACATGCACTGATCCTCCTCACTGATCTGAACTCATTTTCTAAGTACCAAGGAAAAGAGAAGGAAAAATCTTGAAGCACAGCCATGTGTATGGAGTGAGTCATTTTCATGTGTTTGTGGGAGTTAGGCTGCTTCCTCTCAGCTTGGTCTAAACACAAGTTCAGTGTGCCAAAAAAAAAAAAAAAAGCTCAGGAGAGCTGAGATCTGCGAGCTGTGTGGTGACCTGGCTGTTTACACTCTTAGTAGTGAGGTGCATATTGAAGGTATTTTAGACATTACTGTTTTTTCCTGTTTATGGATAGACTGAGTCACCAACAAGTCTAGACCAACCCACTACAAGAGCCACTGTAGAAATCTTTCAAACTTCCTTGTCACACACTGAACAGTATTCTTCACTTTAAATGTGGTTATAAGGGGTTATTCCTTCAGAGCAGCATTAATGGTAACTTGAGTCTGAAACGTCACACTTAGAAGTGATGACAGACATTTAATTTTCAGCTGAACTATCCCTTTGTCTCACCCTCATGTTGCTCCAAACCTGAATGTCTTTTAGTTGTCTTTGCAACAAAAGAGGATATTTTGAAGACTGGTTTTGTCCATACTATGAAAGTCAATTTGGTCCCAAAGAAAATAACAATGGACCTCTTTTACTTTCATTGTATTGACAGACATTTTTTCAGAATACCATCTTTTGTGTTTCACAGTCAGTCATGCAGGTTTGGAACAACATAAGGGTGAGTAAATGATGACAGAATTTTCATATTTAGGTGAACTATCCCTTTAAGTTGCGAAGCATTTATATTAAAGGACTTATTCATATTTGTATTTATTTTTATCTAATTAATTTTATCTTATTTTTATTTTAGTATGTTTTATTAATAGTAATTTTCAGTTATGAAAGTATTGTTATTAAATTTATAATTTTGTTTTTTAAAATATTTCTATTTAGCAATTTATTAGTTTTAGTCACAATTTTAGTACGTAAAGCTTACATTTATTTCAGTTCGTTGCTAAGGCAACATTGCCCATTTTAATTTAATCGTCTAATATTTTGTTTTATGTGTTTTTCATACAGTATAATGTTTTTCAGCTACATTTCAATTAACAACACTTTATAAATGTTTTAGTTCACAATAACAACACTGTAAACAATTGACTTAAACAACATGAAGAACATTGAAGAAAATTAATCTTTGACAATTTTTATAAAATGTATATATAAATGTGTTTTAAAAATATTACGAAAGGTTTTGAGGCTTGGACCCCACCTCAAAAATGCGTGGACTTAAACTCCACGCCAGAGACCTATGAGAGATGCCCATTAGCCACATTCTATTATTATGAACCTCTCCAAGTGATCATCATCACACTGTCGGATTACATCATAATTGTAATATTGCTGTTCAATATCTGTGTGCTGTGTAGGCAGACAGGCAGATGTGCTTATGTTGCTCTGTGGGAAAGTGTTTCTGCAGGAATAAGGCAGGCTCTCTCCTCCTCTCTGTCCTCCTGCACTAACAGCTACGTGGCAGTCGTACGTCGGTCAGGGACTTGGAATGAATTTTACTGCCTCCTGGACTTCTGCCTAGTCCACATCCAGATGGTTGGATGAGTTTTCTCTTTCTCTCCTTCTCTCTTTGGCAGTGTCGAGCTGCTTTGCTCTAATTGCTGCTGAATGATAGACTGATGTTTCATCTTTTGAATCATTTTCTATTAAAATATCTCTATAGAGTTCCTGTCCTTCCTGACTCGGAAACCTTCGCTTACATAAATCTGACCAGTGACCTCTGGATCATATGGGACTTTTCTAGTACTAGTTCCTCATCTTGTGGCTTTAACTTGGTGCTTTCTCTTCTTTTATTGCTTTTGAAAATGGTTTAAACTTGGCAACTTGTCTTTGAGTAACAGCACTTGAGACACAAACCATTAAAATATTAATAAATCAGACCTTCTTTTTTTTTTTCAGTGGTAGCTTGCAAAATGCGATGGGCCAGAATCTTTCAAAGTTAATTAAATATGGTAAAGTGGACCAACATAGATTTTAATTGTTCTTGATTATGCATTAAATTACTTCATGTGGGTGTTGTGCACATATACATTTAATTCAGGTCTGTTCGAAGCTAAAGTCCTTTTCACACCAAGGATGATAACTAACAATAATTACCAAGTTTTAATTGCAATTCGACATAAACACACACGCCCCCCTCAATAATACTAGCTAGAATTAATACGAGCGACGATGGATCATTCACATGTTCCAGCGAAACGACAAGAGAGATGGTTATCGGCGGAGGTGAAAGAGAGGAAGAAACTTTTTGACCGTGCGAGGGACCACACAAGAGTAAACATTGGTCGTGCGTTCACTGAGTGAGTGGCGAGAGCTAAAAGAAATTTAAGAATGCATTACAGATGCCGACACTGCTTTTCTGCTAATGCAATTGTAAGTACATCTTTGTTTTCTTTATTCCTTATTCTTGTAAGTGTTTATAAATGTGTTCAATCCATGACCGTCTGTGGTAGTTAGCTGACTGGCTAGCGAGCCATCGTGTTTGTATTTATGGTAGATTGCTATCTGTTGAATTGGGTTACTGCTATCTATGTGGCAAACTTGACAGACAACTATTGTCATATGCTCTGCACGATAAAGTTGGCCGGCTCCGATAATAACAAATGCACATGAGCAGCGGTAGAAAGGGGGATGAGGGTGCTTGAGCAATAAATGTACGTCTATCTGCCTAATTGGAGACTAGAGCTACTTTTCACCCCTGTGGTTTTCGGGAGCCTGTTTAGTTTAGTCTGAAATAGTCTGAGGTAACCATTGGTGATAATAATGCTGTATGGTTGGCAGAAAGAATGAGAAAGAACGTGTACAATTGGTCCATGTCTGTCTTCCTGCCAACGTTGCCTCAAAGAATAGTTATTCTGCTGTTCCCAAGACCTGTCTGATTTCCCTCTGAAAGAATGGTATTGTTCAGGGCAGCGATTGCCTCATTTTCATATAATGGCTATAGGCCAGAGTTTTCCAGAGGAGATTTTTCCTTCCCCATAAAGGCGAGTTGCCTGCGCAGAAACTATAAACCATGATGTGGGTTCGTTTGGCCGAGCTTCATTGTGTGTGAATGTGTGAGACTCCTTGATCAGATGTACAAATCTATTAACATTTATGTCTGACATAGGCTCCTCTGCAATATCTCAGGTGGCTGTGATATGGACTTGCACTGTTGTGACACCCCAAAAGTAATCCAGTAGGCTAATTCGTACGATTACTGGGATAAAATGTAATATGGGAAGAAATAGGATTGGCATAAAACATGATCAGCCTGGTGACATTGAACAACAGTCTAAGATCTATGCAAGAGCCTTGGGTTTTCATGACCTGTATAAACAGGAACAAATTCCTACACATGAAAATTGGTAAATGTTAAAAGAAACATTGTGTGCAGCTCCAATTATTACTTCACAAGCTGCAAATTTGAAATCATTTGTGTTGCTTTATGCCAGCACTAGGGAAATTCTATTCTGAAGAAATTCTCTGAAAAACGGACTGTTTGGAGGCAAAAGGGAGATGTCGGGGGGTTGAAACTCCCGAATGATGTAGTGTGGAGCGAGTCCTCTCCTCAACTGTCTGAAACAGAGAGAGCAGTGTTGCTGCTATCTGTACTACCCATAAAGCCCACTGTGTGCTTCTATATACGTTGATTTTTTTTGATAACCTATGTTTCTGGTGTAACAGCATTCTTTCTTTTCCTTAAGTTTCCACCTAGATTTCTATCTCTCAGATTCTCAGCATGAACCAGATTAATTTTACTAGCCAATCTTGAACTGCACCTGCAGAGGAAACATATGACTGGACAGTTGACAGCTTTCAAACCTGATAATACAAACCTTAATACAATGCATCTGTGGCAGATGTTTTTTTTTAAAACAAACAAACTAAAAAACTTGCTCAGTGTACCTGGACTATAGTCTTTAGAGTGTCTGCATTTACTTTGCACACTGCTTTTTGGAGCCAATCAATGTAAATGTATAACTAATAATAATTATATTAAGTAATTTGATCGTTGTTGTTATTGTAACCAAAAAATTAAGATATATGTTGCTATTGTACTGTAAAATAAATGTTGTTTGTACTGTGGAAAAAAGCATTAAAATTATTACAGTATTATTCAGTTTTCCACCAAAATAAAAGCTTGACTTGTGAAGGTAGAACCAAAATATTCAATAGCTAAGTTTTTATTTGACAGTACAATAGAAATATATTTGACTTAGCCTAATTTTTTGGTTACAAAATTCAGTCACACTTAGGGTCCAGTTCTCACTATTAACTAACTATTAACTATGACTTTTGCCTCAATAAACTCAAAAGTCATTACTGTCATTACACAAACTCATTACTGTTTATTAATCGTTTATAGTTTATTAATATTAATTAAAAGTTAATATTAATAGTTATTAGCTTATTAAAATGAATGGATGGTAAGGTAGTTGTAAAGTCTAGGTATTGGGTAGGATTAAGGGATGTAGAATTGAACACTACATTTTAATAACACTAAAATGTTATGCAAAAGTCATTCTGATTAATTATGATTGCTGTTATTTTAACAAAAAACTAAGATTAAGACAATTATATTACTAGTGTACTGTAAAATTAAAATGTACTAATTTTATAAAATAAATATATTACTGCTGAACTTTAAAAAAAAAAATCGAATTAATATTAAGCTTGAATATTGTAAGCTATTGAATATTTCTTATCTGACCTTCACAAGTCAAGCTTTTATCATGATGGAAAACAGAATAATACTGTAAAAATCTTAATACTGTTTCCTACACTAAATTCTCACATAAGAACAAATGCAATAATCAGTGTCAGGCAAGTTAAACTTAAGACATCATCACAGTAAAATCCTGCAGAAGTGAAGCATTTCTTCATTGGTTATATGAAGCACATACAGCAGTGAGCCAGGACAGAGACACCTGCCCCTAACAATGTCAATGTACTGTGCCACACATAGTTGTTTAAGGATTGTATGATTAACCAGCGCGTGTCAGTAAGCCCTGGAGCAACCTGTCGTACTGTTTTCATACAACTGTCAGCAGTGATGTTGTGTAAGCAGGAGTGACCCGTCTCACTGCTAATCTAGCAGAATGATGTAAGGTTGATGTATCACTCTGCAAAGTTGGATCTGACCCACTGCTAGAACAGCATGCAGCACTTGAGGAAGTGAGGGTAAATGCTCTGTTTGAGAATGTATTGCTTTACAGCTGACAAAATAGATGGTCAAACTAGAGTTGAATCCTAATGTTTTTGAAGGTGTGCTTGAATGAGGTGTAATGGCAGTTGAAACATTCTAACATCTGCAGACTCCAGATGTGTAAGGGGGATGGAAACTAATGCCAAAAACGAAAAGCCATTCTGGCTTTGTGTTACTGTAAAAGCAGACCCCTAAGCTGGTTCTTATCCAGCCCGTAACATTGTCTGTCATTGAAGTCAGACATAATGAAAATCAGGGCGGGAGGTTCTGTCAGATGGGGTGTGAGAGACCAGGTCCGTGCTTTGGGATTCTGTGCACAGCATCTGCTCTGCTTGTTTACCGGAAGAAATGCGGAGTGGAACCTTCTCTGCTGATGTTCCAAAACAGCTGGATGTACTGGCCCTCCCAACAAAAACGGCATTAAATCTCAGTGTTTATTGTTTGTGTATGTGGAATTGCTGCACATCGAATGCCCAAAAGGATCATGTATAGGTTTACTGGTTTCTCTAATTTGAGTCTGAATCAGTGCCCAGACTTGTTGCAAGCTCACTTTACCAACCACTGCCATGGGAGCGAGCTGAGCTCCTACGAGACCTTTGCAACGATGCGGCCGGGTCCAGACACACTGACTCCTCTATCACATGGGAAATGATGCAGGTCAAGCCAACTTGATCACTTTCCCACAATGCTGACGTTCAACGGCTTGATCTCAGATGCCCTGTTGCCCCATTGGACGTTGTGACTGGGTGATTATGCATGGAAGTGTTGTGTGCTTTGCTGACAGGGTGTAAATAATGCCCTGGCGCTGTCTCAATTCCGTAATGACTTTCAAAGCAGCTGCCGAATGCTCTCATTCACTGTATCGTGCCAACCTCACCATTCAACACATGAAAAACTCCTCTCTCACTCACCTTACTTAACGGAATATTACAGGGTCAATAGAAGTAAAGTAATTTACAACATAATTTACATCATCTCACCAGTAACCACTTTTTTTTTCAATTTTTTTTTCCCTCTCTCTCTCTCTCTCTCTCTCTCTCTCTCTCTCTCTCTCTCTCTCTCTCTCTCTCTCTCTCTCTCTCCCCTGGAAACACTGTTGGAAAAATTTACTGTTGAATATTACTATTGGCTTCTCATACTTGAGACTGGGTCCTCTGACAACTTTTCTTCTTCTCATAAGCGAACCACAGCTGTCATCATTTTGGCCTATTTAATGGATGTAAGTCAGTGGACCTCTAGAAATGTAGATCCACCTACTCAGAACAAGCCACAGCTTCTTTGTTGTTTTCATGGACCACCTGCGGAAGGTGGTGCCAGCTGATGTTCCAGCAGTTTGATGGAAAGCACGTTGCCTTTATGAGGATGGAGGAATTTTTCTACTGCTTCAGTGTGGTTGATTTGGAATGTGAATGTTTTTGATTAGGGCTCAAAGACTGACAGGGTCTGAGATTTTGTTTTTAACAGACTAGAAGAAAGACAATGATGAGTCTGAACATTGCACTCATGGGGGTAGATTTAAAAGAAAAAAATGAAAGAAAAATGCTGACAGAGGCTGACATCTGTCAAGGCCAGGTCTAGACATGTCAGAACTCTGGATATTTTTCTGCAAATGACTGGTATTTGCTGGAAGCCAGGTGAGGGACTGTAAGGTGTTGCTGCGGAATAAGAAGGTCTTAATTGAAATTGTCACTGAAATGTCAATACCATCCAGGATTGCCATTTCGCTTGCATGCTGCTGGTGCTGCTGCACTCTTTGTTCTTTTTAAGGGCTCTTGAGGTGCTCTTGTGTTCAATCAGCCTTATAAAAATGCTTGTGTCCCAGGCTGGCTCCATGCACAGGGAAGCCTTTGTTCCTGACAACTCCCCAGTGCAACAAGCTGAGTCTGTCAGACAGCCCTCCTCTCTTCAGGTTTACGAGTCAAGTGTCCCTCAGTCTTGTTTATCTGAAGTGGCATACGTGTTGCTAACACTGTCAAAACATAGTGAGATGAGGTCTCTGGTAATTATTGACAGCTCTCTTGTAATTATTGATATAACACAACTTCAATGGGTGTTTGATTAGCCTTAGAGATAGGACATTAAAATGTTTGCCAAATCGTAGAGAGCAAGTCAGATAATGCTTGAGGCTGTATGAACTCTAACTGCATGGACGTCTGTGAGGGACTCTCAAATTGGTGATGCAGTTGGGTCAATGGCATAACAATTAACAAAATAAATAATTAAACAAAAGGAGTGGAATTGACCCAGTTGCAGGTAGTTGAGGGTCCTACTTGTACACCAGGAAGCTTTCCGTTCTTTCGCCATCAGTTGAAAAGCTTCTTTTTGTCCCACCCTGGCAATAAAACAGTGAGGATGAATGTGGACAGTGAGTGTCCTTGGACCCCCCTCTGTCAAGTGTGGATATAAAAATCCACTACATCCTCCCCGCCTCACCTTTCCTCCCCCACGCATCCAATTTCTAACAAAACCTTGCCCTGGGGCTGCAGCTTTTCCTGCAGGGAGACCAGTCGAGACATGACTTCGCAGCGGGGGGAGGTCTTTTTTTTTCTTTATTGGAGAGGAGCTTTAGCACAGAGAAATTCCTGTGCTGCCAATGCTCCTCTGCATAAACGGCATGTCATTACTTCAATTACAGGGAGCGGGTCGACTTCACTCCGCTCGGTGTGGGCCGCCCTAAAATAAACCCTTGCATAGTCTCTCATAGTCACTCTCTCTTTCTCTCTCATATGAAGTAAACTGTTCTTCTGTGTGTGGTACGTAGACTGCATCCATGCTGTGCAGTTTAAGTGGGCAGGTAGGCACGCTGAACACGTACCTCGGTGCATTATGCAGGTATGCACGTGTCCGCCCTCAGCGTCTGAACCTGTTGAACTCCCTGGCTCGGTCTGAATGGGCGCACTCATTTAGCTCAGCCCTGCTCCGGAGAGACCTTATTACACTTCTCTATCGCTTCTCAACTGAGCCTCTGTGTAAAAGCTAACAGAAGTCTCCTGCATTCCTCCCAACCCCCTACACCCGCCCTCGCCCCACCTCACCCAGAGCTGCTTGCACAAAGGTGCTCTACTCTGGGGCCAGGCTTTCTGCTCCCCTCTTTTCAATACCTATTGTTGGGTGCAGGGAGCTTAATGGGAGACGTGCGAGAGCTGGTTTCCCACCAAATTCGAGTACCCTCCTGACTGCCAGAAGAGAAGTAGTTAGGCTAGGTTGAGCTGGGGGAAGGTTCTCTCAGGTGCCCCCATCATTGAGCTATTGGCCATTTTAGGACGTGATGGTTGGTTGACTAGTTTACAGTTGTCCAAAAGTGACTTACCGAACATTTAATGTGCACATGCTATCAGTTCATGCATTTCGTCTTTTAAAAGACTTTTAATTGATTTAGGCTTTATTTTTTATAATATATTCATCCACGTCGTTGAGCTGTGGTGCTCATGTGGATGATGCAGGTTCAAGTATGCCCTGCAATATGCCCTAATTCCATTTTAGCTTTCTCCTCTGATTTCCTTTAACTTTTGACTGTCTCTGCTTAAAAGTGGTCAAAAATGAATGAAAGAGGAGTATTATTCTGTATTTGTTCTACAAAGTAAGCTCTTACTCCTCTTTTTGCTGGCCCACGTTATCCAGCAAGTATAGTCATTCAATACCTATTCTGATTTCAATGTCTCTACAGAATATTCCCCAGGGTCCAGCTTTCATTGTATGGTGACACCTGAGAACATTCCTGTATAGATGTTGTGAACTTCTGTAAGGACAGAAACCATTTCACAATAGCAACTGCATAAAACCATTTAGTAAGCCTGTGAAATGCAGATATCACAATCGTAGTGCACTTTACAGCTGAAAGTGTTCTTGCATTTCTCATTTGTTAGTCAGTTTAGATAAAAGCATCTGATAAATGATTAAATGTGAATATTTTAAGGGTCCCCAGGCTGTGTCTACAGAATTTCATGCTAACTGTCACCTCTCTCTTTGTCAATGGGTCAAGTATGGGGCAGGTAGTTTGTTAATGAGATGCAGCTCTGTGCTTTAGGGTGCAATGAGAATTGTGGACTCTCTCTAAATTCCAGTATGTGATGTGCATACTTCAAGAATATATGTGTGTGCACCCCAAACATGCTTGTAGTCAGAAGCTGAACTTCCTATTTGTGCGAGTGCCCTCTTCTTTTTCTTGAGCCTTAAAGAGCACCACCATGGCCTGTGATTTTGGTGACGTGCATATCGTTAAGATTTTCTTTCCTAATTGAATGGGTCTCAATATTATAAAAACAAAACACTTGTTTGAGTCTCCTTGTCATGTTGCTCCATGACAACTTTCAAGCAGAAAGATGAGCATTAAAGTTCAGTGTGACCTGGAAAAAGGTAAGTTGATGCTTAAAGAGATGCTGTTTTTATGAGAGACGGCTGTTTCCAATGGCGTCGCTATTCGGTTTTCTGAAAACATCAGTTGTGAACCCGATTACCTGTGGTGTACAGCTGTGGAGAGTCTTGCTAGAAAATTCATTTTCGCATAACCCTATATAAAATACACATTCCTATGGAAGCATCCCACCTGTAAAAAACAGCCATGCATTTTGGATTGATTGATTTACATCTACACAGCAACCACTAGCTGCTAGGTTACACATTTTTCTTATTGATCTTGGCAGTTTATTGTTTAGGTCTGCATGGTGAGCTGTGTATTTATTAATATGTGTGGGGGTCCCATAGTGGCATTTTTGATTTGTTGTCAAACATCTCGCTGCCTGTTTGGTACTATGATTGAGTGAGTTGTTATCATCGACGTCTAACCATGACAAAGTGTGAATTTGGGTTCCAAAATGGGCAAACTCAATATTTTTCATCGTATTAGACCTCATCTTTCAATATCACCCTTAGTCCAATATCAACTTAATTTCGCTCTCTCTTTCAGTATGTCCACAGTTGTTTAAAAAAAGGGTGTTTTGAAATGGATGGAGCCATTGGTAATGATACTTTGAACCACAACAGGCCAAATGCATATTTCTCCAGATCTAGAACACCCATACAGTAGGACAGCTGAACCTCTGAGTACATCTTATACTCATTCCAGGTCAAATTATAGGCCTTTCTCTCCCATTATGCAGATTTCAACCCAAGCAGCCCATTAGAGGGAACACTACACTCTCTCCTGCTTTTATTTATGAAGAGTTTCATGGTTGAAGAGATGGTATGAATCATCTTCATGGTTGCTTTTCATCTATTTCTGTTTATCAAAGAACTCTTGTTTGCATTTAAGCCTCTTTATTTGCAAGATTGGGTTTTTTGAATTTTTTTTTTTTTAAAGCATTTCGTTTTAATGAAAAGAAACCTTGATCAAATGATTAACAGGTATGAGCTTTGCCTCCAATGAGGGTATGATTTAAAAAAACACGATATAAAAATATATATTTTGTATACTATGGTAGGCATGCACAATACAGTAGGTTCTGCACTACCTGTCAAGAAACTCCCTGAATATTTAAATAATTTCTAATCATTTCAAATAACCAGCTAATATTTATTAATATTCATTAAGAATATAGACAAACTTTCATATTATCTCAATTGCCTAGATTGGCAATATGTGGTAAAAATCAACATATGTAATGTTTTAAACTATTTTTAACTGCATTTGGGCAGTAAAATTAACTTTTAAAAAAAGGTCATAATTATAATAATATAAATATAAATATTATAATTTTTGTTCATGCTTTAGTAGATTTCTGTCACCTGGTGGGAAAACAAGTTTTATTTCTGGATTTATTATACAATTAATATCATTAAAAATTTGAGCAATTTTATTGGACTGAAGTATGAAGTATAGCAAGAGTAGGAAAAGTCACAGTCTCATGCCATTTAGATGAAAGGATTTTCATACAATTTGACAGTTGACAGTTCTGTCTTGAATTGCTCCTGCATCATAAAGAACTACACAGATGCAGATATCATATAAATCTATCAATAAATGCACACACATTGTCCTCTGCTTTTGACAATGGCGCTGAATAATGCATGCTGAACTACGGGGATGACCCGAAGACAGTTTCATATGATTTTTAAAGGGGACTGAGGCGATCACGAATTAGTGTGACATGTTACAAATTTATTCTCAAATTTTTAGGGGAGCTGGGTTGAAATTTAGGGAGGCCAAAACCCTCCTACTATGGGCCTAGTGACTTCCCTGTCGTGCAATAAATATGTATAATTTGAGTAAATATTTATTCGATAATATATTTAATAGAAAAACACACAAATGGTAATACAGTATTGAATACAGTTTTGAATTCCCATTTAAAAAAAAAATAAAACCAGTATTTCCATCTTGCTTTTTTGGTAAGTGTGGAGCTTTGTCACCAACTTTCATCTATTCTGTCGCTTTGCAGCATCAGCATTCCTCTCAGTTCTGCCTGTCTTCTGTCCCTGTGGTTTCTTCTGCCTGCAGGAGCCAGACAGCTACTGAGGATCTTATTAATTGCTTGTGTGTGTCTGAAAGTGTAATTGGTGTTCTCTGAAGCTGTGGGTCCTACGTGGCTTTGTGCAGTCTGTGATTAAACAGAGCTAATAAGCAGATATCAGACAGCCCTGGCAAACGCTCCTATCTGCAGCCAGCGGGGCGCATACCTACAGGTAGAGCTCATGTCTCCCTGTGGCTCATTTTCATTTTTTCCCCTTCTTGTTTCTATCTGTCCTAATTTTCCTCTCCTCCTCCTTTGGATGCCCACTTTTGGGTTATTGGCTGACTGTCGGTGTCTTCATCTAGTCAGATCTTTTTGTGGTGTATTGTTGAGATGCTCTAGTTTTCTTGTGAGCTGGTTTTGGGACATATCTTGTGGGCAGTTTAACAGAAGAAACAAGGTAGTGGTAAAAGAGGCCATTGCTTCTCTGTTTACCATAGCGCTGAAACTAACAAAACAACCCAAGTTTCCGTGCCTATGGGCCCTCTCATGTTTCTGCTCTGCGTGTTAAGATTTGCCCTAATCTGAGTCTGTACCGGCTGCAGCCACCACACACCACCTCACAAGAGCTTTTTAAACACTCTTAAAGGGTCATGAACACCTAAAACACATTTTTTTTAAATGTTAACAGATATGTACAGGTTGCACATCAATGAAAACAACAGCACTCATGTTTATTATAATATTAAGGGAAAAGTGGTTATTTTTAAAATTTCCTGAGCCATGTTATTCTTCTGGTTATAAAAGCAGAGTTCAGTCTACGTCACGAAATGTGAGGTATATGTGTTAATTTGAAGTGATGATTGGCTTCCGTGGCTAGAGAGCACGCGTCTACGTCATCAGTTTCTGAGCTTTTATTATTCATGAGAATTAACTCTTTTAATCCAATCACTGCGCTGTATTACGCATGAGATTGCATTACAGCAGGAAATTCAAATGTCACAAAACACCATTTCAGCGCTGCTTGCTCACCTCTGCCTGTTCAGCTTTGCATTGCTGTCCTTCAGACATGTTGTGGTGTTTGCACACTGCTGTCAGACTACCAAAACATGAAAACTCATTTTATGAGGTGCACTTACGTTAGTATGATTTTTACATCTAAATTTGTCATAAGAAATAAAAGGCAATTTTTCTGCACTGATTTTAGCCCTCTTATTTGAACGCTCTGTTTGAAGGGGCGTGTCTGCTGTGAGACTTCAACAAAAACACCCACTGCTATGACATTGGCTAACATCTGAAATAATAGCATTTGAAAAAAGTATTACAGGTGGAGCTCTCTCAAAATATTTTTTACTATACACAGCTTTTGAGATGAACTAAACATGCAAAGTGTTGATGATAAAGATGGAGATTATGACGGGAGTTTAAGCAAGAGTCCAGAACTCAGTCACTGATAAACTTGCACTCTTTGATTGACAGCTCCAGTGATAATAAAGGGAGCATTCTTTGATCGCTTTCTGTATATAATTCAATCACAATTTAAACAACCAATTATTTTCATGCTACTAAGAGAAACAATGTAAAGTTAACCGTTAAGTCACTGGCTTGATTTACTGACTCAATAAATAATAAATTATTTTGAGATGAAGAACGTCTGACTGTAAATCATTATCAGAAATGACTGATCACAGATCAGGCATCAGAATGAACAAGGTTACTTGCATGTTGTGGCTTTACTGTTGGGTCTATATCTTACAGTAAAAGTATTTTAGCAAAGCCTGCACCAAAATTTCAACTGATTTACCAAATCCACACTGAAATATTCCAACATTCACATAGTTGAAAATAACCTATAGGATACTTTAAAAATAACCTTCATAAAATTAAAATAAAATTACCTTGTAGTCCAGTGATGCTGTATCTCTCTTCTCTCCTTCTCATCTTACTAACACACCAGTGGGTGGGGCCAAATATGCAATAATGTAAAAGTATGCATTGATCTGTTTCTGCAGAGGCGGTATTACGTTATAATGTGACAAAATCCGAAACTAGCCCTTTTTGGAACTTGGTTTCAATAAAGGCTGTTTTTGGACTAATGAGGAAGTTTTGAATTCTTAAACTTAGAGGATGTTTTTATAGTATAATAACCTCTTTCATGTCAAAAGGTCAAGGAAAATTACATTTCTCAATATTTATGACTCTTTTAATATGTAACAACACATGCACGTGTGTGAAAGCGGGTTCTGCGCTGAACTCTGCAATGAGTTTAACAACACTTGCATCGCTTATAATACTGATTTGTTGATATTTTTAAGAATAATTTATAAAAACGTATTTGATTTGTTCATTATAGTTGTTAGTAGCTTCTAATAAGTGTTTGTTGTCATGGGGTTATATATCTTTAAACTACATCAAGGTACCCCCAAACTTTATTGTTTGTTTTTTCGTTCTCCACTCAGATTTTAATAATCGTTGTCTAACGTCCGTTTTATTGGTTGCTGTCTCCCCTCTACACTCCCACTTTTCCACAGCTTTACGTGCCCATTTCTTTCCGAGTCTTTTTCAAATCTGAGGTGCTTTTCAAAATCTCTTTCAAATCTTTATTTACTCAACCTCAAGTCATTCTTTCTTTTGTGGAGCACAAAATGTTATTTTGAAAAATGTCTTCATGTTTTCTTTTGTCTATACAATGAAAGTCAATAGCATCTAATGTTTTAGACTCAATGACTTTCGTTCTATGAACGAAAAGTCTTCTAATGTGTTCTGCAGAAGAAAGAAAGTTTGAAACGACATGAAGGGTGAGTGAATGATGACAGAATTTTCCTTTTTTGGATGAACTATCACTTTAAGAGGTAATTGAATAGAGCACTAAATACCCAGAATACAGGACAAATACAGTATTATCCAGAGTATGCCAATCACGGAAGTCTAATTCGTGGCTGATTCCTTCGGGATTTTCCTTTTGGTTTTTTATTTCTTTATTTTTATTTATGAGTAAAATAAAGCCTGTGGTAACATAACTTTATGATACTTTGACATTTTGTTCTACAATGTACACTGACTGCACACACACCCCAGGCTATCTTATCTAGTTATTTATTAAAAATGTACGTTTTCAAAAATGAACATAACTGCTTCAAAATTCGCATTTTCACTATGAGTGTGTGTAATTTACGTTGTAGAACAAAACGTCTGTTTTACACATAAATAAAAATACCCCATAGGAAAATCTTAAAGGAATTGGCGGTGAATTAGTATTCCGGGTTCTGACGTCATACCAGCACCACTCTATACAGAGGCAGTTCTAGGCAGAGGATTCACAGTAAGTCTATGTTCTCCTGCCTGTGTGCACAGAAGGAGCATCTTTAGCAAATGCTTGAATCATCCTGTTGCTGAATGTCCTCTTCAACAAGCATTCTGAGCATGTGGAGATGACAGACGTTGTTCATTATTTCCTCATCTCACCCACACCCTCCAGAGAGTTTCAGTCAGACCCAATGACAGAACATGCCTTTTATGAGCATTTTCAGTTTGTTAGCATCCCTGACTCCCAGCAGCTGGTGGCAAAAAAAAACTTTTAGTTAAGAAAACTCTTACAAAAAGAAATGCACTTACAAGTTACAAATATAACTAAGGGTCGTCTTAGCTCGAGGGGTTTCTTGCAGCCAGGCCCAGAAACATGGCATAGCAGACTACTTAAAAAATATAATGGAATTAGATTTCCTTTTTCAGGAAATTCACTTCAGATAGTTCGAAACACTCAGTAGTAAATAGACCATTCCATTATATTTATATCCATTATATATTTATATCCATTATGCACATTTTGGAATATTGCATAAAAATGCTGGATGGAGGCCCCGCTCAGTTCTTCAGTGCGTTTTGTAATTTATTACATTTAACGAAAGATCTAGAGTTGCAACTTGAGTTGAAACATGGTTATTGAGCACACTTATTCCACTTTACTTGCAGGGTTTTCATGTTTGTCCACTACTAAATATTTGATCAAATTGATGATCGTCATTATAGGCCAGTCAAATTAAGTTCAACACTGTTAAGTTGTAGTTCAACACTGAAGTTTTGGGCATGAAGAGGAAAAGAGATCCAATCCCTGTGGTGCCCCTGTGCTACTTCTGTGTATTTGTACAAGACCATTGCAAGGTTGAGGGACTCCCACCACCGATGGATGGGAAGGACTTTCAAATAATCTATTTGGAAGTGTTCAAAGTGTCCTGGTGCCTCTGTCAATAGCTGTACCTGTCAGCCAATTCCTGGTGATGGACGTCCTGTGGTTCACAACAGAGTCTGCTTTTCTGAGAAAAGGATGATAGGCGTTTGTTTCTCTTTTCCCAAAAGGGTATAATTGGATGCAAAGCCATAATCTATTCCAAAAGAAGATGAGGAGCACAGGGGTCACATGATGACAGATCAGATTAGTATATCCAGGAATGTATCAACACTACACACCTGCTTAGTTTCTGAATTCTCTTCCTCATCTATCAAGAAGCAAGTTCCTCATTAAATTCACCACTACATACTCTAAAAGTAGATGAAGTTGGATGCATTCCCTGAGGTTTCAAAGGGTCCATGTCAATTGTGCTGGACAAGGTGGGGACAGTTTGTTGCTCGCTGTCCGTCTGACCTGTTCCCTCAGCGTTAGTTTTCTCTTTTGTTCCTTTTTTTTTTTTTGCCAATGTAGACTACGGAAGCTGGCTGGCATGTGACAGGATCTACTGGACAAGAATGAGAGAGACAGGCAGACAGAGACTGGCTGTACTGCACGCCTCGCTACCCAGACTGCCCTGGATTTAATTAGTCTGTGTGATATTTATGCATAAATAAAAGTGGGAGCTGCCATATTTCCTCAGTCTTGCAGCCCACAAATCTCTTGCCTTGTGAAAGCCTTCCTAAAGCCACAGACATACAGCTGTATTGCAAACCTTGACCATCGAAAGTCGCCGGGGACTTCTTTGTCACCCGTGACGTATTCCTGAAGTTCTAAACCACACCTTTGCGTTCCATTAATGCCATCAGGAACTTTCTGTTTTTGTCTTAATTTCTATGCTCGCGTCATGGTGTGGGAGAGGAATGTTGTGGATGTGGCTAGCCCACATCTCATGTCATGCGATGAGGATGTTAGTGAGTAGTTGTTGTCCCGGGATAACATTTTGATGCGTCGTCTTGGCAAAATGCATGGTATATGAATTAAGAGTGTGAGTTGTTTGCGAAAGACTAACTTTATTAGGCTCCTGATGAGTTGTGTTAGCGTGGTTGTGCAATCATGACCCACAGCTGGTCCTTTCCGCCAGGCTGTCAGGAAACAGGAAAGTCAGGGTGTGCATGACCAATTTTTTATTTCTTTTTTTGCAGTGCAATAACTGGACTGAGGCGCTGTGGCAAATCACCCACCATCTGAATTGGCTGAGCAGAGTGTGTGCACACATATGTATGTGTGACTGTACTGTACTTCTCTTATTGTCTTGCACAATGTTAAATATACAGTCTGCACCGAGCAGGCTGTAGAACAGGAAGTGGCTCAGTGTGTTTTGTTCTCAATGGGAGACAGTGATATTTATCTCCGGTTAGGCAAAGCACGACCCGTCATTCAAAAATCCCCTGCGCCTTTATTCAAAAACGCCTTTCCTTTTGTTTTTCCCCAGACCTGTGGAATTCAGCACAAGATCTGGAGAACTAGTCTTTGCACCACAGGGAGACTCTAGCAGGGAAGGAAAGGCATTGGTAGACACAGCAAAACACAACACAACAGTCCAGTGAAGCCCTTAGCAACAGCGCTAAACTGTTACACACACCTTACTGAGGACTCTTGATGGACTTGAGGAGGAAGAAATGAGCAGTGTAGCATTACAAACAAGGAAAAAATAAAACATAAATGGCGCTTGTGGGTTTTGATGCTGGTGGTAAGGGACCACCAACATTACAAGTTGCCCTTGGCTAGAAGATTCCTCCCCTCCGTCAAAGCACAAACCACCTTTCACAGCCAGAAATGCACACAGGCACACTTTAAAAACAGCATGAAATAATAATCTATTCTTTTCTATCTATAACATATTGAATGCAAGGAATTCTGAATGCAACATATTGTGAACGATTCATCCATGTATGTTTAATTTTTAAAATTTATATATTTTTTGTCACAATTGTTTCTATCACAACCGTCATATCATAAATTTAGCGTCTTTTTTAGCTTAAATAATGATTTACTGATCATTTAAATTATAGCTGAAACTGATAAGCTGATAGTTTTCATGTGCATTAACTGAAATGATCTAAACTACTTTATTAAAAAATATTAAAAAGACAAAAAATTTTGTTTGCATAAATTGCATAGCATCATTGCATATGCCCAGCAATTCACTTCCACATGCAATAACCAATAAGGTGCTGATATAGATCCTCCATCAGTATAAACCAATGTATTTTTCAGGCACACATCCAGCTAATGTCTTCAAGGCTAAATAAAAGGGGTGATGACTCCTGATACATTTCAGATAGATGATTGGCTCTTTTAACTGGTGGGACTTCCATTTTTGAGTTACATTTTCATAAATTTGTATCTCTGTAAAAAGTTCCCAGGCATTATGAGTGTGAGAGGTACGCTTACGTCTTTTACTCTGAAGCATACTCAGCCTGTTTTCATCTGCAGTACCCCTAATCTAAATGCCAATTAGAGAGTTGTGTGTTGTGAAAGCTGCAGAGGAAGCAGATTAAACAAACGTACATGCTTATGGATTTAATCAGCCCTTGTTTTTCAAGTTTAATAGGGTTTTTTGTTACTCAAACTGGCTTGATTCATTTATTTAAAAAAACAACAACCTTGAGCGAAAGAGGTGGCAGACTGCACAAGAAAGTGAGTGCTGCAAACAGAGCTGCTTTTTGTTTCTCAAATTGTTCATTACCTCATTTTCACAGTAATTTCCCAGAGTAGCCAGAAGGCCAGGGTCTCAATCATATATCCAATCATGACACTCCTGTGTCTGTCTACATCCAGATTTTGTGTACACACAGACTTTGTGTATTTTATTTTATTTTATGTGATCATCACTCTGCTTTATTTTTTGCATGTACAGCTGTTGACTTCTAGGTATGTGAAAGTGGTGGAGGTCATATAGCTGAATGGAACAGTTTCACAGACTCAGGGCTATGAGTTTAAGCTCAGCTGGGCCTCTTTGGTCCCGACTGGCAGATGAGGTGACACCTCAGTGAATTATCGTCTTTTACGTCCTCTGTTAGATTTGAAAGGCAGTCCTCAGTTTTCGCTTCCAGCAGAAAGCCTGGCTTCTTCACACAAGGCTGTCTCTTATCCCTCCACTTCCCTCAGCCCCAGCGAACAAGTGCCCGATTGTTGCGGCCTATCCTTGAAGGAATTTTTCAATTTAACTTTTTATCGTCTTTTGGAATCGACACCTTATTAATCAGACATTCTTTCAAAGAGGAGGAAACTTCAAGGATTTTACTGTCGGAACAACCTTCACAGTGAAAATCCATGGCCGTAACTGCAATCATACCAGCCGGAGAACAAAACAAGATATTTCAAACAAAGAGATAAAAAGGCTACAAAGTTTATGAAATATTAGTCCGGAATTTCTGTAAACACAGCCATTAAGCTATCACAACCCATATCCATCTCATTGTAAGTTTCCACTGTAAGTTGTACAAATCCTAAAATAAATGCAGGCTTCAGTTTCAGTGGAAATCCTAATTATGGGTGAGAGGCCGAGGCTTAGCATAGGCCCCATTAGCTGCTAAAGCAGGAGGGATCCAGGCATCAAAGCAGTTCAGCATGGGCCGCTCAACTGAACTAATCTCAGCCTAAGAATCTCAGCCAGCACTTTAACCTGTCGCCTGAGACCTCGACTGCATCAGGACCACTCTTCACAGCCCGACAGCTGACTGAATTAACTCCGATGGCCTTTGTTTAGTCATTTCAACTCATTTCCATTTCTTTCTCTCTCTTTTTGCTATCTCTTTCTTGCTGTTTTCCATCCATCTCTCTCTCTGAGTCTTCCCCTCAGCTCTCTGGGACTGTGGCTTGGCGGCTCTTAAAAGGTCATTAATTATTTCGGGTTAGCTGTAGGGTTTTTTCGCTGTGTGTGGCCGTCTGTTGGCCTGTCTGTCTGTCTCTCTCCTCCTTCCTCTATTTCATGTACTATGGTGTATTTCACAACGATTCTGTCTGTTTATAGTTTTGACACATTCAGATGCCAACTTTCCTATCCATCCATTCTAACCTGCTGTCTCCAACAATAGCATCTTTTTATATTTCTTGTCAATTTCTGTTTTATGCTAAACCCTTAATCTGCACAGCAGTTCCTTCTCTGTTGACAATATTAACTTAAATCGAATCTGCGATAGAATCTATAGAATCATATGAGTGATTCTATAATTGGAGATACATTTTGCATTTCAAAAAGTTAAGGAAAAAAAGTAGTTTCACTAACAGAAATTCTTTCCAGTATCTTACTGAAAACATATAACATTTTAATAATTCGGTGCTTGCCAAACAAAAACAAAAGGATTTCTTTATAGTATTGTCAATTTTGTTACTGTCAACATTGTTACTCCACCTTGATAACAGAATTGACCATTTTAAACTTTAGCCAAAAACTCCACTCGCTGTAATGTGCTATAGAGCACATAGCACTAATGAAATCATTGTGTGATCAGTGATATGGATCTATGTCTGGCTCTTTGGACATTACTGGTAGTCCCCACTCTGCTAAAATACCAGATGCAAGAGGGATCATTCCAGGTTGATCTTCCTGCATTTCCAGTCCAGTCACATTCTGTTCTCACTGCAATTAGAGACATGTGTCTGTGAGACAGCTTCATCAGGAAAGGATGGGAGTGTGACTGGGCCTAAAGGAGGTCACCATCTGTTTAATCTGTTTACTCTGTTTTGCCATGTCAATCTCACCTGATGTACTACATAAACACAGAGCATGACAAGTATGCAAAAGGTAATGAAGGATGGATGGAAAGTCAAACAGAATAGAGAGAAGAATGGAGATGCAATGAGCATGTGGATGGACCACATTATTACACAGCGAAATAATCAATCAGATTTATGGTGTCCACAAACATTAATGTCTTCGGATGGGTTTGCACCTCTCATTTAAATTGAACCAACTGCTGCTAAATAACTGTAGATTAATGCCTGCTGTTGTCAGACATTAATCAATGGAAAGAACAGAATGCAGGGTAAAATGGGACATGGTGTGCTATCTGTATCCAAGAAGGACATTTTATTGGTTCTTGCTAAGGCCATTATTCCGTGTTTTTTAATTTTTATTTATTTATTTATTTATATATATATATATATATATATATATACACTCACCGGCCACTTTATTAGGTACCCCATGCTAGTAACGGGTTGGACCCCCTTTTGCCTTCAGAACTGCCTCAATTCTTCGTGGCATAGATTCAACAAGGTGCTGGAAGCATTCCTCAGGGAGTTTGGTCCATATTGACATGATGGCATCACACAGTTGCCGCAGATTTGTCGGCTGCACATCCATGATGCGAATCTCCCGTTCCACCACATCCCAAAGATGCTCTATTGGATTGAGATCTGGTGACTGTGGAGGCCATTTGAGTACAGCGAACTCATTGTCATGTTCAAGAAACCAGTCTGAGATGATTCCAGCTTTATGACATGGCGCATTATCCTGCTGAAAGTAGCCATCAGAAGTTGGGTACATTGTGGTCATAAAGGGATGGACATGGTCAGCAACAATACTCAGGTAGGCTGTGGCATTGCAACGATGCTCAATTGGTACCAAGGGGCCCAAAGAGTGCCAAGAAAATATTCCCCACACCATGACACCACCACCACCAGCCTGAACCGTTGATACAAGGCAGGATGGATCCATGCTTTCATGTTGTAGACGCCAAATTCTGACCCTACCATCCGAATGTCGCAGCAGAAATCGAGACTCATCAGATCAGGCAACGTTTTTCCAATCTTCTATTGTCCAATTTCGATGAGCTTGTGCAAATTGTAGCCTCAGTTTCCTGTTCTTAGCTGAAAGGAGTGGCACCCGGTGTGGTCTTCTGCTGCTGTAGCCCATCTGCCTCAAAGTTCGACGTACTGTGCGTTCAGAGATGCTCTTCTGCCCACCTTGGTTGTAACGGGTGGTTATTTGAGTCACTGTTGCCCTTCTATCAGCTCGAACCAGTCTGGCCATTCTCCTCTGACCTCTGGCATCAACAAGGCATTTCCGCCCACAGAACTGCCGCTCACTGGATGTTTTTTCTTTTTCGGACCATTCTCTGTAAACCCTAGAGATGGTTGTGCGTGAAAATCCCAGTAGATTAGCAGTTTCTGAAATACTCAGACCAGCCCTTCTGGCACCAACAATCATGCCACGTTCAAAGTCACTCAAATCACCTTTCTTCCCCATACTGATGCTCGGTTTGAACTGCAGGAGATTGTCTTGACCATGTCTACATGCCTAAATGCACTGAGTTGCCGCCATGTGATTGGCTGCTTAGAAATTAAGTGTTAAGGAGCAGTTGGACAGGTGTACCTAATAAAGTGGCCGGTGAGTGTGTATATATATATATATATATATATATATATATATATATATATATATATATATATATTAGTGATGGGCCGTTATCGGCGTTAACGTGCTGCGTTAACGTGAGACTCTTATCGCGCGATAAAAAAAAAATATATCGCCGTTGTTGGGTTGGGATCATAAATAGCTTTTTCAATTATCGTTATTTTCGCGTAATTCTAATGTGTAGTATGACATACATACTTGACGCCGCGGCCGCGCCTACTGTCACAGATCGCGCAGCAGGGTATTTTCCTGTCAGGGACACAAGGTGTACTTACTTTGTTATGTTGGGCGACGTTCCTCTCGTTACTTTATTTTAATGCAATACGTTGTTAAATGAGTTTATTCCAAGCGCGCTGTATCCTTTGTATGGGCATGAGCGATGCATTTACAAATGAATCACTCTTTTGAGTCGTTTCTGTTCAAAGACTTCATCAAACAAGTTGTCAAATCTGTCTAAATCGGTTCGCGAATCAGTTGATCTGTTCAGTTCCCCACGCACTGAATCGTCTGAAGCGCTTTCAATTCACACTCGAGGAGTCGTAAATAACCGGAAGATTTAAGAACATCAAGAGCGTTGGATGAAGTGGCCGTGGATCTACAGTTTAGTCTAGTGAAAGCAAATCTGCAAATGCATCATATCTTTGCCAGCGATGAAGATCTTTATTAGTTGAAGATCTTCGTATGCTGTCTGTGAATGAATGATTCTACAGGACGATACATTCGAGTTCATTTCATTCAGGTAATACATTTTACAACCAAACAGATTATTACGCCACGATAGCACTACTAAAAAGTATGACATTATCCGGTTTTTGGACATACATTAATTTATAGGCTACAAAAAAAAAAAAACGCTTCAGAGAGTCGGCGCACTGGCAAAGGTTAACAGGTTTAAATAAGCTACCATTGTCCACAGTTTATGAAATGAACCGCCATCCCGCGGTAATGTATGTGCATTGCGCAGTGGCATAATCACACGAATAGTTTACATTGATTGAAACTAATTTGTTTAAAAAGGAGGCTATTGCAGTAACAAGGCAGGTTCACATAAATCATTATGACATATGATGACATTATTTTTTGATCTAACGAGCATTGGCGATGCAAAAACGGACTGTGGTGCGTATTGTTTTTTTTCTTCTTCCAATTACTGTTAAACAAACCGAAGAAAACATGTTACTTGTTCAATTAATAAACAGTTTGTTTGATGACAAAGCGCTAAAGATTAAATTGGCCTCCCTTTCTGTCATTGGGTTTTATTTTATTTTTTTAACGATATTCGACTTTTGTTCCTCGATTGTCGAATGGCATTTTTGGCAGAAATGCACATCCCTATGCGAGGCGAACTATTCTCAAAGACTTACTTTTAGTCATTATTTGGGTGGCACACATATTCTGAATGCCTTCGGGAGAATTTAAATGAGCCATTTTAATCTAGATTAATCTAGATTAATTTTAAAATTAATCTAGATTAATCTAGATTAAAAAAATTAATCTATGCCCACCTCTAATATATATATATACACACAAACTACCATAAAAAAGTTTAGGGTTGTAAGTTTTTTTTTAATGGTTTTGAAAAAAGTCTCTTGCCAAGGCTGCATTTGTTTGATCAGAAATACAGTTAAATCAGTAATATTGTGAAATTATTTTTAAAATGGAGGTTTTCTATTTTAATAATACATTTTAAAATGGAATTGATTCCTGTGATGGCAAACCTGAATTTTGAGCAGCCATTACTCCAGTCTTCAGAAATCATTCTAATATGCTGATTTTCTGCAATTTTGATGAATATTCTGGTCCTGTGGGTTCTGCCAAATGTTGTGCCTCTTAGTGGTTCTGTTTGCATGTGTGATTGTTGCAAATCAAGGCATTGTTGCCTTCCATCCAAAATAAAGAAATTGTACATCCTTCATTGATGACTCGGTCACCTTTTTGTTCCCCAAACTCTTTCCTCTCTCCTCCATTAGACCACAGTCACGCTTTACTAAACCGTTGGATCATTACAGATTTGCGCAAATGCTGTTATCAAAACCAAGTGTATTGTTAGTGGTGAAATCACTCCATAATGCTATACACATTTCAAAACTCAAAACTCAAAACTCTAGGGGGTGGGAGTCCACATTCGTGTCGGTTACACGCTCTTCTCGTTTAGGAGATCTTCCCTCGGGCCATCTAGCTCACAATGACATTGCTGTTGTCCACAGTTGGCTTCAGTTGCCTGCTGAGTCACAGCGGTGCAACTCTGCATCTTCAATCCATTTATGCTTTAGCCCAGTCACTCAAACGTCACAAACCAACCAAAAATTGTGAAATCATCTCAAATAAATTAACACGTCCATCTTCCTCAGAGCACAAAACCAGGGCAGCCAAAGAGGGTGTGTTTGCAAGTTTGAGATCATATGACATTATTTTGCAGATCTTACTCTTTATTTTTCAGTTTCATGACAGTTTGTTTCTCTGGCTCTTCTCACAGAAAGGCAGTCCAGGAAAGTTCTCCATGAATGTACGTCACAATGATGATGACAGACCAGATTCCACTGGACCTGCCGCCACCACTATTGAACGGGGAGGTGGCCATGATGCCGCACATGATTAATGTTAATGGTGATGGATCGCAACAGGTGAGCTTTACTCCTGATGATGCTTGAATTGTTAATGTATACCTGGAATGCAATTTATGCAAGGTCACTTTGCATAAATGCCTCTGCCAGATGCATACATATAAATGCAAATGTAAGTTGCTACACATTCATAGACCAGGGATTTTTTAAAGTTGTCGATGCCATGGTAAACCTCTAAATATGATCCCATTTCAACAATGTAGAAAGTGTGCATGTAGAAAGACCCATTTAGAAAACAGTATCAAATAATTTGCAGTATTAAATAACTGAATTTTATATTTTCATTGAAATAGATCAGAAATAAATATAATCTGGAATTTTGTATTATGTTAATGGAGTGTCTCTTCTCTATCCACTATTAGAGTAATTGTAAACGTATAACCCTGAAGGGAAACATTTTAAATTCAATTTATTTGTAAAGTGCTTTTCCTATTCCAATATTAAACATATTTTCATGTATTGTTGTAATATTTCTAATATTGTTTCAAAGCAACTTTAGAAATTGATCATGCTAAAGATGATGGTGGTGAGAAGGAATTGCAAACAATTTCACAAATTTTTTTTTTGTTGATTTTATGAACACTTATAAATAAATAAATCAATAACAAAGCATATTTTTACAAAACTATATACAGGCATGTTTAGTTTGTTACTGTTCAAATTGGTTAATCAATTGATTTAATTTAATGATTTAAATTATAATTCGTTACAGAAAAGATAATTTTTCCGTATAATAAATTTTTAGTCACATTTGGCTTTACAATGACAATATTTATAATAAATTAATTTTGCATTCTGCAGATGATTTAATATAACAACGCTGACTTAACCAATGGCTTGAGTTTGGGATAGGATTATCTGACCAATAGGAAACCTGTTTGAAGAAACCTGTCTTATATTTTCAGGTCTGTTTGGTGTCGCTGGCACATAAAATACACTCTTTACCTTTTTAAAGAGGATCATTGCAAAAGTAAACACATTTTTTTTCAGTTTTCTGTGGTTTTATGCTGTGCTGACGGAAAAGTTCATAAGTAGTTTGAGAGTTGAAAGTGAAAAGTTGACTTGCTTTGTAGCTGCTGGTCTGCCTAAATTAATTCTTTCTCACTATTTCCTGATGTAAAACAAAGGCAGATACATCCATTCTGAATCAGATCTGTATTTTGGTCCATGAGGAATGTTGTTGTCATCTTAAATTAGACATTCAAGCAGTGCAGTGAGCCCTCAGGCATGCTTCACATTTCCCTCGCACATCCCTCTGTAGATCTGCGCTATCAGAGCGGATCAGTGTGTTCTGATCTCTTCTCCAGGTGCTGCAGATACAGCGCCCCGGCCGTGTTTCCTCCAACCAGAGCGGAAAGCGAATCAGACCCTTGAGAGATAAGGAAAAGGGCGTCTGCAGCAGATAGTGAAGGTTAAATGCTTTGGATTATCTGGTTTCTCTGCATCATTGTAAAGAAAAAAGATGGTACACTGATGTTGTCAGTATGTACCTGGCACCATTGATCAATTGTTACATTAGACTGCCAACAGGATCTGATGTCAGCCTGATATGCAAAGGTGCAATGTTTGCGTAAGGTCGTGCCAGTGTTCATTTGCATTCTGGTGACGTTGCGCATCAGGAGAGTCATTTATCTGCATTAGGTGTGTGCTGGGAACGGGAGGGGGTTTGAACACAAGGTTTTCCTCTGGAAAGCCAGCTTGAGTCTTCAGTGCATGCTGTCGTTCCCATAGCAACAGCAGCAGCAGCAGCAGAAGCAGACAGTGTGTGTATGTGTGTGTGGAGCCAGGAAGTAGGTGCCCAGATCTCCAGGGCAAAAGCAGGGAGATGGGAGATCCGCCTGACACTCCACCATCAGGGCTGTGAGGAAACCCGGGGCTTGTGCGACATGGCGGGCCTACTTTTTCACATCTACAGGCACGTTTGCACTCTCAACAACCTGTGCACTGACAACATGATGGTAAGCAGCCTGGAGCAAAAGATGGCATGACGACCGGACCGTTTTGAGGGGGTTTCACAAAATCTGGTTGCATCATATTTGCTTTCTTGGCATTTGCGTTGACTGTAGTTCGCTAAATGTTCCAAGGATCATTTTAATGTTATGGATTGATGCATTTTAAGGATTTACAACTTTTTTTCTCTCTCTCTCGGATTGTGTTTGCAGACAAAACTTTGGCCTTGTGTCAGGAGTTTTGAGTTACACGCCTGTCTGATTTCCACTTGTTTTCGCAGGTGATCCTTGTTCAAGTCAACCCTGGAGAGACCTTCACCATCAGAGCAGAGGATGGATCCCTGCAATGCATTCAAGGTATGTTGTGCTTCCTGTCTCATGGACAGCTAGTTTCTGGAATTGTTCCGAGTTTCCATATATGTTGTGCGTTTGAGGATAGTGTGAAATGTGGGATGGTGCCGCTGTTCGCTGTATTTCTGTTTGTGTGGTGTTCTTCTAGCTAATCGAAACCATGACTGGTGTGTTATTGGATTTGGAGCTGGTGTAAAGTGATGAGAGGCCGGGCACAGGGCCACAACTGGCATGCTTCTGAGGAGTATAAGATGGCAGATTACAAAGCCTCTTTGTTTCATTACCCCTCTTCTTTAACATTCAGTGTCTTTGTAGCTAATTATTGATGGACAAGATGGATTGTTCACACACGCTGCGGTTGGGTTCTCTGGACAGCTGTGCAGATAAGGACCGCTTTCGCTGGGAAACATTAGTTTAAGAAGTTTCAGAACGTTATTGTGTCTTGCTGCCTTAGAAAATTTTACTGCAAATTTCCTTTGGGTATTTTGTTAAAAAGGCATGAATGAGCCCCATCAGTACACCTGAAATTTACCTTCATCGACACCAACATTTTGGGGTCATGAAGATTTTTTAATAGTAATTAATTAATTAATTAATACTTCAGCAAGATGTATTAAATTGATCATAAGTGACTGTAAAAACATTTAAACTTCAAAGAAAAATGCAACACTGTTTCCATAAAAATGTTAAGCAGCACAACTGTTTTCAGCATTGATAATAATAATAAGAAATGTTTCTTGAACACCAAATCAGCATATTTTAATGATTTCTGAAGGATCATATGAGACTGAGGACTGGTAATGGCTGCTGAAAATATTGCTTTGCCATCAAAACAAATGACTTTTTAAAATGTAATTATCATTTAAAATAACCATTTTCTCCTTGAATACAATATATATTTGGAGAGTTTAAGAGTAACCGTTCTATACAATCAAGATAATAAATAATTTTTTTAGTTCAGACATTGGCAAGCTAGTTTGACATTCTTGTTTCCCACTACTAAAATAGTTTCAGAAGAAGCCATACCATCAGGTGTCACCAAGAAACACAGAAATCCACTCTGGAGATTCAGTTAAACCTGAAAACACCCACTCTGACTTTCAACAACCTGCTTCTCGCTGCAGGGAAAATCCCAGTCCCATAAGAAAATACTGTCACTTAACATCGATGTCCTTGCTCAGAAGTGATCTCCAGGTTGCGGAGGCATAGATGAGTGGAGAACAGGGTGGATGGGCCGTTGTTTTTTGGCCGTGAATGGCACACTGTTGTGATAAGGGACAGAAACGGGGCTCTGCAGGGCTTGGCAGCGACATGTGTTGACACAGGAATAAAACAACAGGTCACAGGCCATAGCATTGGTCCTGCTTGCTTCCACAATGTGCCTTTGTGTGTTCATCAACTATATGTCTTCACCTTTGGTTCCCTAATAGCTCTTTCATGTGGCATCAATGCATTAACTTTCATCCATTGTAGTCTCAGCCAAATTGAGAGTGTCCCTGTTGCTGCATTTTTGTCAAACCAGTTCCTCCTATATGAAAAAGCATCAATGCTGTAACTAATGTCTGTACTTGACTTTAACCTCTCCCTGTAAAAGGTTAAAAACAAGTAGGAAGTACTTAGGTCAAGCCTTTCAGGTTGTTCCATTGTGTTGGACTGAAGCACACAGGCACATCCGACACTTAGTGAAAAGGCACGGCTTATGGCATCACGGCGTTGAAAAAAGCAACCCAGTGA
Organism: Semotilus atromaculatus; assembly: GCA_031834385.1. Lineage (NCBI taxonomy): Eukaryota > Metazoa > Chordata > Actinopteri > Cypriniformes > Leuciscidae > Semotilus > Semotilus atromaculatus. The sequence continues at coordinate 25,831,952 of JAULUF010000044.1, forward strand.
AACAACGAGGACAAGGTGTGGTGCACGGAGGAGAGGGGCATTTCAAACGCACATGTTTACATAAAAGGTCACCGGGTTTAATTAGAAGTGTCGACTGAAGCAGAGGCTCTGAAGTAGCTGCTTTTTACAGAGAGGCTTCTTTGTCATTATGCAAACCTCAGAGCAGAAGCCTAGATTTAGGATTTTATATAAAGTAACCACTGTTTAGCCCGTGGACCGCTGGCAACACAGAACGCACAGAGAAAACGTTTTGGAAAAGCTCGGGCCAAAATCGAATTTGGAGTCAAAAGATTTAATTTAAAGGGGTAGTTCACCCAACAATCATGAACAACATTTTGTCGTCATTTACTCACCCTCATGTCATTCTAAACCTCTATGACTTTCTTTAGCAGCACACAAAAGAAGAATTTGAGAAACGTCTTAACTGAATTTATCCAAATTGTGAGAGTCAATGTGATCTAAAACAGCAACATTGACTGATCTTGTATTAAACCCCCCCTCCCCATGATTAAAGGATGATGGAATTCAACCTTTTAAATATGAAAGTTTGTCTCAGTCACGTAATTTGACTCTTGGCCTGGGATGTTGGGTAAGAATTTTATAATCAAGGAATCTTATTGGTCGCTTTCTGTCCTCCCTCATCATTATCTTTCGCAAAAACAGTACATTTTACTCTTCCCACGTGGAAATCCCACTCATCTCCTATTTTTGACTCACTTAGATGAATGTTGTGCGATTTTTATTTTTAGCATGTTAAACCTCAACTTTTTAACCCAACTCTCTTAATCTTAACCCTTTGCCTGCCAGGTGCCATTGTTGACCTCGCAAGCGCTAGTGTCTTTACGTTTTTTTTGGCTGAGTGGCAGGTCATTACGGATCTCAGAGTCATGTGTTTACTGGAGTTTCAACCCGCTCCTATCGCTGCTAATTAGAGTGGAAGAGGTTGAACTGTAATCTTTGTCTTGTTTAAACAGGGTGACCTTTTTCTTTTTCCAGGGGACCGCTTAACAAATCCTTTCTCGGCAGTAAGGCTGATTCGTGCTGCTTTCCCACACTTTTGGGAAATGGAGAGCTGTCCTGTTGTTTGAGTTCAGTCTGTCCTGGGTTGGTCATTGTCTGTTTTGTGTTTCTGTGTTTTTTCTTTGTTTTGTTTGTTTTTTGGTTTGTTCCGAGGTCAGGGCAGTGTGAATGTGTTATCTACAGCATTTCCCCACTGATGAAGAGCTCAGTTGTGTTTTGACTAACCTAGCTGAGAGATGTGGTGTTTATGAAGGCCTAGTGGGCCATGGGTAGATAAAGCGAGACTTTTGGGGTTAACTGGGGACACTGGTTCTCTTTGAAGTGGTGATCCATCATCCATCTGTGAGCACTTCCTGTTTGTCATTTATTCAAGGACCAGGCCTGATCAGCAGCAAGCCACTTTTATGCTTTTGGACAGACATTTACCATTTTCTTTTGTTTTCCTTCTTTCCTCCGTATCTGCTGATAAGGCATTAACTATCTGGGTATTTAAGAGCAGCTTTTTTTCCGTAACCAGCGAATTACACAATGGCCTTCAAGGTTGTCAGAGTTGGGGGGACTGATGTGCAAACACACCTACTATTATAGTAATGAACAGAACTTTAAGCTTTCACATGCAAATAAATGACAGATAAACTCCTAAACGTTCCTATTTCAATGTTAAGTTGTGATTATTTTCAGCAAACAGTTTGCCCCAATCGCTCCCCAGGTGCTGCAGTAAAATGACTGCCCACTGCTCTGTGTGTGTGTGTGTGTGTGTGTGTTCACTACTCGCTTCTCCTTCTCCTAATGCGTGTGCACTAACTTGGATGGGTTAAATGCAGAGGACAAATTCTGAGGATGGGTTACCATATTTGGCCTTCACGTGGGCGATATGGCGATTTTTATATTGTGATCAATCTTGAAGATGTCCACAATCTGGCATTTCCCACAGTAGACTGGATTTTACGACAGTCACATTATATGATTTGACTGATTTGGACGTTAACCCTTAAACGTGCAATGTGCACCACAGGATTCGTACTCTTGTAGGAGGCATGAGGTTATTATTATCATAGTTGCGTCTGTTTGGAGTATGTTAAGGGTTAATGTTTCATAGGTGTAGAAAGTTGTACATGTTGTTTGCTTGTCACCAAAACAACCTTTTCCATAACCTGATTTCCATATTGTTGTACATGGGACAACACTGTACATGCTTATAATGCACAGTGATAGTAAAATGGGGTAAAAGGGATAGTAAATCTCATTAAATATGAACATAAAATCAATAGTATACATAATTCAATTGCCAAGAAAGCACTGCAAAATTTCACAGTTGAATAAGCTTGTAAGTTCTCTTCAGTCCAACTTGATGAAATTACATAAAAATACCCAGTATCTGTGTCTGTACTGTGAGTATGTTTGTGTAATTAAATGTGTTTTATTATTTCTGCTCTGAGGAGCCATGGAGAAATGCTTCTCTGGTGTAATTACAGCTTTTGCTGAGAGCACATTATTCTCATCTGCACACCGTAATTTAGCAATGATGCACAGCAAAAGCGTTGTAGTCAGCAAGTGCTGAATTTGATTTTCTGCACAACACCAAAAAGATTTCATTTATGCCTTGGAAAGCATATCGAAATTAAACATGGTGGATGATTTTGTCAGGAGCCAATGGGAGTCAATATTGTCCTGAAAAACAAAAACAATGAGCAGGAAAGAGATGCATTCTCCGACCGAAAGAGGACAAAAGTGTTCTTGTCCTTGCCATCGGACTGTATCTACAGTGACTGAAGGTCATTAGCTATCTTTAGAAAAGCCCCATGAATGGCTATTGTGGCATGAAGTGAGTGACTTTCTCAGCTTACCATACTCCCACAAATCACAGAGACAGAGAGGCAGACATTTCATGCCACAGGCTCCACCGAGTAGGAATGGACTTGAGCACCTGGGTAACTGCAATGTAACTTGGCTTATTTTCAGTGTCTGAGTACTCAAATTGTAGAAGTTTGTAAAATACACATCCCTTTAGGTCTCCTCCTTGTGCATGTCTAAGAGACACATCCCATATGAGCAATCGCTTTTCCCACTTACTTCACCAACAGCAGTCATTTCATTACTGATTAATGATCTTCCTTGTCATAAGTCCTATATGTGGCTCCCTGGCTGAGCCTGGTTTCTCCCAAGGTTTTTTTTTCTCCATTCTGTCAACTGATGGAGTTTGTTTCTTGTCACTCTCGCCTATGGCTTGCTTAGTTGTGGACACTTAATATTCAACGGTATTATTGATCTGACTGTGCTAACACTGTTGTATGAGAACTGAACCGAGCTGGACGAGGACATCATTTTTTGCAGAACTGCTTTAAAGATGAAATGAACTAATTTAATAATTTATGATTTTTTACAACAGAACTGAATTAACACTGAACTGACTTCATCCGAAATGCATCATTTTCCTGTTATCACTGTAAAGCTGATTTGAAACAATCTGTATTGTATAAAGCGCTGTATATAAATAGAGGTGACTTGACTTTACTTACAGTTGCACTCTGCTAAAGCAAATCGGAGAGTAACGGGGCAGATGTAATACATAATCCATACTGTAGCCCTGAAGGCAGCTTTCCTGTCCTTTTACAGAGGTGAAAGTGTTACAGTTTCTCCTTTAGGGTTTATTTATCTATGTCCACAAGGCAGCTGGGCTTCTATTTATGTTTTGGAGCCTTGTTGCCTGAGAGACAGGTCTAGCATTAGATAATGGGTCAGCTGGAGAAGACACTCAGGTGATGTGCTATAGCATGTGTTGATGAAGTATAACTCTCTGAAGGAACCCAGAAGAAGAGGCGATTCTGATTATTCAAATTAATAATGCAAGCTCTATTAACAGGATTTGTGGCTATATTATATATTCCTTCTAAAGGAGATGGAAGCAAGTCAGTAAGTAGTCATTTAAGCAAGCACTTTTTCAAAAGCATCTTATACTTCTAGGTTTAAAGGGTGAATCCCCATTGGAGCAACCTGGCTTAAGTGCTTTGCTCTAGGACACAATGATGTTCGTTCCTTGTGGATATCGAAACGGCTACATTTTAGTTACCAGACCTGAGCTTAGTGCTGGGTGGTATACCGGTTCATACCGAAAACCGGTGTATATTTTCGTTATGATATAAATGTTTAATATACCGCCATACCAATGTATTTAATACCGGAACGAACGTTACGCTGTGCCGTGCGACACTGTTTCAGACGGACCCTTTGCAATGTTGCACTTTTAAGCAGCGACTGCGAGGGTAAACCAAAGAGTATAGAAGTACCAAGTGCGATGTAGGATGTTGGAAAATAACAATGTATTTTTTGTTAACAAAATGCTTTTTAATATTCGCTATTACTTCAATGCAAGTGAACAAGCGCGCCGTTAATTGTTGCAAGTGACGTGTGTGTTCAAGTGTTCAAGTATATTGAATATATCAAGAGTAGAGGTCGACCGAGGTTATCGGTAAAATCGACCGAGGATTTTACCGATAACGATATCTAGGTTGGGCCGTACTTGCCGATAACCGATTAATCAACCGATAGTTTTTTTAACTGATACTGGATAAAAACAATTATTCACGATACAGCACAGCCTCTCGAACCTTATTGCTTAAACATAACACAGTAAAACAGTGCTGAACTTTATTATAAACCTGTATGAACCATGAAAACATGCTAAATGAATATATAAATATGAATAAATATTAAAGTCAATAAAGACATTCATTCAAACTAAAACAAAAATTAATACTCTAAATAACAAATAAAACCAGTTACATTCAAAATGTAACTGTTTAACTGTTACATCCATTTTGTACAGCTTACAAAACTCATCCAGACAAGATGATTACAACAATATCATCAAACTCTGTAAACAATAAATCAACTCTGATTTCATTTTCAATCAAAAACGGAGACTCAAGATGGCAAGTTGTATTTGAATTAAACGAGAGCGCGTCCGTTGTGTTTACATGGATGTGCGCTGTTATAATGCGTTGCAATTGACGACAGTAATTATAAGGAAGGAAATGCCACAGAATCTTGCTTTAAAACGTTTTTCACTGTTCAAACAAGTTCAAACACTGAAATGTTTTCAGTGTTAGCATCAGTTCTTTTTGAACACGAATCGAATGCTTTTCTGATTTGTTTGTTTCTGTCGGCTGTATGAACATATCAGTTTGCTATTTTACGTCTAGCTTTAAATAAGCAACTTCGCTGCATAATGAATGCATAAAAGTGACCAGCTGTATATAATCTAATGCAAATAGATGGTGACAATTGTGACATTAAACATTCGGGTCGGACATTTTTGTCAGTGTTTTAACCGCTTGAGGTAGCCTACTGTATGAATACCTTTTCGCTGTCGGTGCTTTAAACACGCATCTGATGTCAGCGCTCTCCACGCAGTGTGTGTTCTCAGTGCAGCGCGCAGCGGCACGTGTCGAAATAAACAACACGAGGCATCAGTGATAGTTTTTATTACACCTCTAGAGGCTGCTCTTGTACTGCATTATCCCAGCAGACCCTTCTCAGCTCTTGTTCTGTGTAATGAAATGACAGCGCGCACTTCTCAGCTGCTCCAGCAAAGGACGCAACCAGGAAAAACTATCGGTATGGATTTTTGCCGATAACAATAGTTCCACCAATCAACTATCGGTGCCGATTAATCGGTTGATCTCTAATCAAGAGGACTCACGAGTTGCATATTTGCGCTAAATCCGCACAGCTTTGGCTACACAAACTTCCCAGCAAAATGAGTAAACCTAGAAACATCCCAAATTGGCTCGTGATTTGACAGCGTTACCTGCCAAAGTACATTTTTACCTGCATTTGGCGGGTGTTAATTTCAATACCTGAATGTTGCACTCCTGTTTGTCATTATGCACGAAACTTCACGCCAATAAATCATCAGAAATATTGCTGACTTGTGCACGTCTCAAGCGCTCTTTTTACGCTCATCCTAATGCCTGTTAGTTGTCCGTGGATTTGCCTATATTTGGTGTTGAAAATGGAAACGTCTTTATACATGTAAAATCGATTTTACAATCGATTCAATGAACACTTATGTCTCAAAAGACTGGCTCTTATTTGTAAACAACAGCATAATTTTCTAGGGCCATGCAAACCTGTATTACTAGTGTGGAATTATTCTACAATATTCACTAATGACAGTAAAATAGACCATCTATGGTCAATCCACTACAGTAATTCCTCTCTCAACCGGTAGCAAATGCTTTGAACACCTGATTATCCATGAAAAAAAAAAAACGTCATAAACCGGAAAACCGGTATAATAAAAAAAAAAAAACCTTGATATAAATTTTTGGTCAAACCACCCAGCACTACCTGAGCTGTAGAATGGTTTTAAAAAGTAGACCTACATTTTTAAACATTAAAAGATCTTGAGGTGAGTGAGGAATTAGTTGTTTTCCAGAAGGCAAAGCCAAATGTGCATATTTGACAGAATGTGCGAGTTTTCTTTGCTGGATGGTGACCACCAGAGCTCCACCAGAATCCAGAGACCTGGAGTACATGCACAATTCAACATTTTACAATAAAGTTCTATGTTTATGTTAAAATTAGTTACTGCAAGTGCAAGCATAAATAAATAATTTGTTCACTGTAAAAAGTGATCAGTTGACTTAAAACAATTAGTAATAAATGTCATGTGTAATTGAAAAAATTAAGTTCATGACAGCTCATTGTTTCTGCCTTAAATTAATACATTGTTTAAATTAATACATTATTAGCTAAATGTGTGATTTGTATATGTACATTTATGAATCTGCTTTGAAATATGTATTGTGAAAACCCTGTACAAATAAATGTGAATCGAATTGAAAGTTTAAATGAAAGTTAGTTAATTTCTGCATATACATTTTAACATCAAGTTAAATTTAAATGTTGAAGTGAAAATTAACATTGTTTCATGAATTATGAATGAACATGAGTATATTTTTAAATTTAGCATTGACTTTGAATAATAAATGCTGTAACGTTGTTGATTGTTATCTCATGATACATAATACATTAATTGAACAGTTTTGTAAAGTCTTCAATTCTAGAAAGAAAAAGATGTGCCCCCCGGTCTACAAGGTGCACAAGGTCAGATTTGTCATCTGAACAACGTGATCTCAGATCTTATTTTCAAATTGTTTCTTCTTAATTTTGGCACGTGTATTTGAGAACTTCAGTTTCTGACCAAAAAGCCGATTCCCTGAGAAAGATCAAGGGAAGGCGAATTCAGAGAATTCCTCCTGTCTACTGGCCCAAGCTCAAGCGAGAAGGACAGTGTGGGGTGAGAGGGTTCATTTGGACAGGGCCTGGTGACTGTGGCCAGAGAGGATCGGCCTGAGATGATTTGCCCGGCTTATTCCAGATGTGCCTCACAGGCTTGGCAGAAGATTAAAGCTCTGCTGCCCATTCCTCAGACACACCCTCTCAGAGCTGAGCGAGCGAGAAGAAGGGAAAGATTGCAAACACATCAGGTCCATGGCCTCTTTAGATCTTTGCAGTTTCAATACAATGTAACCTAAAAATGTTCCTTGCAGATCATTCCAATATCATAACCAAATATTGGAGTACAGAAGTCCAGGACCAAACCCTACATGGAAACTAGATTTCACCAGGAAAGAATGTGAGGTCCAGTGAGTTTTCAGCTGTGCGTCTTGAGATGGCCTCATGGTAGTTGGTGTGATGAGGATCAGAATGCAAGAAGGAAGGATTGCACATCTGGAAGTCACTTGTGACTACCTATGCTTGTGACCTGAACTTTTAGGTCCTTTCAGGAAGGCCCATTTGATGGGTAGGAGTTTTTTTTTTTTGACAGTTGTAACTTGGTTTGTTGATAAGGGAAGGATGAGGTTGGAACTGGCGAATGTTCAACAACTTAAATAAACAAACACAAAATGAAAGTAAAGCGGCAGCCCCCTCACGGATGACTGCCACACATACAAACATAACACAATGTAAAATGGTCCAGGCCTGGTCCTATCTTGTCCTTCACTGTCATCGCTCCTCCTTTTATGCTTCTGTAGCTCCTCTGTGAGAGATATCTTCTCACGGCCCACAGCCCTGCGTGCTTCAATTTGTTTTATTAGCATAATGCACTTTTTTTGTTCTTTTTTTTTTTTTGTTCTCATTTGTCCATGGATGCCTATTTCAACAGTTAAATTGCAGCAACAGTTAAATTTTTCTTAACTTGTGGTCGTGTGACAGAGCATCATTTGCGCAAACCCTTGTGTTTTTCTTTGTTGCACCATCCTCATTAGAATCATGTTTAGGTAGTGCTGACACCCCTAGTGTAGTGCCATCCAGGTTTCCAGTAAAGGCTTTTTACTAATTTTCTCCTCCTCTTAACATCTGTCTAAAAGATTTAGGAGGCCAGATGTGGCTCTTCCAAAAACGATTGCTAATGTTAATCTGAAATAAAGGGGTTTTAAACGGAACTGGGTTGGCTGTTCTCAAATCTCAAACTGAACTGAACTTCTCGGGTATGTCAGCAAGTCTGTCTACCAGCTACACTTCCCCCCCTTTTCCTCCGCTCTCTCGGCTTCCCCTCAGCCTGACGCTTGCGTCCCGTCTTCTGTTTTTAATCTCTCCTCACGCTTTTCTGCATTCTCACTGTCTCACTGGGAGTCTAGTCCTCCTTCTACAGTAATATTCCTTTGCTCACTCATCTCTCTCTCTCTCCGTAGGCAGTCTGCTCCAGACAGCTTGAGTGCGACCTGGCAGCAGTTTTGTTTCCTGCTGACGTGGCTCTGCTGTATCAGGGCTGCTGAAATCCCTCTCCCTCTCTGTCTACCTCCCTCTATCTCATTTACTTCCTGCTTCAGTGGCTATCAGTCTGTACTGTACTCTCACAAAATAAAGTCCCACAGGTCTTTAATACTGATCAGTAGGGTTAATTTAGATCTTGTTCGTTTCTCCTTGGTGGCGTATATGAGTTGAGTTTGGATGGTGTGGTGCTGTGCCATGTCTGTCCCGCTCTGCTCCAGCTGAGGAGTCTGTGGTCTGTGCCGGAGCCAACCATAGACACTGCTCTCCGAAACGTTCTGCTGATGTGGAGTCTTCTGTTCACCCAAAAATGAAAATTCTCACATAATCTGCTTATTCTCGTCGTGTTTTTGTTTCCTCAGAAATTGAGTTATATAGCAGAAATTGAGTACTGCATGCCTTTTATATTGGGGATGCTCAATGTGCATGGTGAAATAACGGTTATTTGGCTAATATTACAATATTTTTTTTAATTTATCAGTAAAAGTGAATATTGGATCTTTTTTATGCATAGTGAATATTGGATCTTTTTTATGCATTTCCCCTATTTTTACATTACATTTGCTGTCATCTAAATTGCAGTGAAATTGTATATGACTACCAACTGAATATTACTTTGTAGCCCCTCACATTCCGAGGGCGTTTTAACTCGTACGGTGGCCGTATTATTTCAAATCTGCCGGCAGTTGCGAGTAATCTCTCCCTCGCATTCGTCACAGTGTAAAAACGTGAATGGCGAAGCTTGAAATTCCAGGTATGTCCCTCTTTGGCTAATGTATTTTCAAGATGGATGCGCAACATGGCTTCCGCCATTCGAGCGGCTCGCTCATATGTATTCTAAATGGCACATTATTAGAATCAACTATGTAGCTTTAATGTTGTGATGCCTAAATTCACTTGTAGCATCGAAATTAATTTATTTCATTTTTATTTTCAATAAATGTTAATTTTTTACGTTTTATTTTAATAAAATTTAAAAATGTATTCTAGCTATTTCTTTTGGTGATATTAGTGGTGCAGAAGTGACTTTTTATGGCTTAATTTATTCTGAGACACTGAATGTGATATCTCACTTTTTACCCTTGCTCTCTTTTGAGCGTTCACAATATTTTAAACATGCAATACTTTACTTTATTGTTAGAGCCACAGTTAAAGGTGAGATTTCCAGTGAATTTGTAGGTGAACTATCCCTTTAAGCAGCTTTATAGGCTCCCACCTCCCACCTTGTGGATATGGTAAAAGAGGACGACAGCGCAGCAGGAGCTTTTCCTCTAGTTCTTTTAGGACTTCCTCTTGTAGGTCTTCAGCTGAAGGTAATCTGCAGTTCGAGAGTGGGACATTACCTCCTTGTATCCTCCATAGCATATGGGCAGGTCATAATAGAACAAGAGATGTTTGCACACTTGACACTGTCCCAATGTGTCTGTGATGATCTGTGGCTGAGCACTTCATGTGAACATCTCTGTTCACTATTGAAGAGTGAAATGTCTTTTATGTGTCTAATTTCAACACATACCTTTATGTCAAATGCATATGCATTTAATGAGGCCAAAAGCACATAAAACAGAAGAGGATGCCCAAGGCATAGCACACACCATGTTCATATGCAGCTCCCCCCTGAAAGATCCCCTCTAATAGTTCCCTAGGAGCCACAGGCTCCAACTTAACAGTTCCTCTCATGTTAATGGAATCCATTAACTTAGTTGCTGGAGTCAGTAACATCCCCATAACCACTGTGTGTGTGTGTGTTTGTGCATACGTGTCTTGTGTTAAAGGGAATGGCTGGTTTTAGTATAGCAAAAATAAGCATACTGTAATATAAAAATAGGCGTGAGATGTCCAAAGTATTTTTTTAATGTTATTTTTTATTATGGTTTTCAATCATCAAAAACAAAGACACCCTTCATACAGTATAACAAAAATCTGCAATATGCAAAATGAAACAAAAATAAAACGAAAGGGGAGGATGACAATTTACAAGGCCTACTCTCTTACAAAGTATAATTATAAAAAGTGAGTGTTACAAATCTGAAATAAATAAATCAATAGCACTTTTTGCTGGACAAAAAAAATAAAAACTGGTTCGCACATTTTGTTGCATTTTGCAGAATGCCAAAAAATGGGGTATCTAATTTTTTTCCAGGTGTAACGTAGAAGTGAGTCTGTATAGCCAGTCAGAAAAGAGGGGCGTAGTATTTTTCTTCCACAAAAGCAGGATAGCTTTCTTAGCTACAGTCATACCTTATTGAACAAGTAATCATACCTTTGGGCTGAGAGACTCCAGTGACTCTGACCAACCAATAATTGCTATCATTGGGTCAGGAAGTAAAACACCGTTATAGACCTTGTAAAAAAAATTCAAGATTCAATTTTCTTGAATTTGAGCACAGAACCAAAAAAAAAGTGCCAGAGTACACTCGGCAGCTTTACAATTATAACATATAGGGGTGACAGAAGGATATAATTTGCTGAGCTTTATTTTAGAATAGTGAAGGGTATGTAATACCTTGTACTGAATAAGTTGGTGCCTTGAATTTATGGAACATGAATAAACATAGTAAAGGCATTTGTCCCAATAAGTCTCCCAAATCTGAATCTCTAGGTCTTCTTCCCAAGCATTTTTCAAATGAAGGGAGAAAGTCTGTATTATCTTTTAAAGGTGTCCAAGGTTTTTTAAACGTTTTAAACTCTAGCGAGCTGCAGTCTACTGTCAGCTGTACTTTAAAGCAACATGCTAACTGAAATGGAACCTCATCATCCCAGAATGCATTGTGACATTGACTGAATTGAAACTTTCTGCATGCGCACCATACAAATGCTCAAAATGAGATGTAAACGAGAGGCTAACACAATTGACTCGCGTTTTTACCGATTTCTGATTCCAGAGTCTGATGCCTGACCTGGGTTTAAGAATAATCTAATATTCTTCCAAGATTAAAAAAAAACATAGTTAGCAAACACACAAATATTGAAAGGGTCAGTTTTTAATAAAATTTAACTGATTTTGATACTTTTCAGTGTAGTAGTGTAAAAAGGTCACTGTTCTTCTCTACACAGATTGAATGGTCCAGCAAGCTCTGCTTTGCTAAAGGTTTTTTTTTTTTATCTGGTTCTTCTGACTAGAGATAGCAGATTAGGGAGAAGAATGTGAGGCCTGAGTCTGATAGCACCGTGAGGGACTGTGAATTTCAGCTATGGGAGGCATGGGCTTATCCTCACTCTTAAGCCTGGAAGGCATTCAGGCATTCTTTCCTTTGTCCTTTCTGAGAAAGTTCAGCTAGACCTTGAGCCTAATGAGGCCAGGCTCAGGATAGATATGCTGCTCACACGTTTGGTCTTGAGTCTTCTTCAGTGCTGTCAACTGCAGTTTGTGATCTGTCCAAAATTTGCTTGATGGTTGTTATGTGGTGTTGACGTTATATACTGTCAGTCATAATATTTTATTGTCATTTATTTTTGTTTTTTCCATTAGATTAGCATCTTTCATACCAGCATTGAGATGAAAGAGAAAAGCATAGTGGTTTTTTTCTTCTTTCACACAGACATACTCCACCATTTTCTTCTGTTTTCTCGTTGAGGCTTGAATCCTTTTTTTTTTTAGGTGCTCAGGAATGGCTAGATGGAGCTCCTGGCCTGATTCTTTGTTGTTCGTTCACACATTTCTGAGTTCGTTGAGCTGGCGGGGCTTGGCTGATGTAAAAGACTGAGGGAGGTGAAGGTGCTGTGGGGGAAACAGAGCTGGCTCTCTGAGATTTCCAGGATAAGGAGCTTGTGTGAGTTTCCACAAAAGCCCTTCGCCAGACGTGCATCCCTGGGGCTGAACTGCTTTACACATGGTGAGAGGAGGATGAAGGAGGGAAGATGAAGGAAGCGATAGCCGCAGAGCACATGGTGAAGGGCCGGACTCTTCAGCACTTGGGCTTATGGAAGTTCAGTTTTCATAAGTACTGCAATCACTCAGCCGAGATGAAAATATCTATCCAGAACATTGTTACTGTTACAATAGGATTTGCCTTCAGATAGAGTGAATTGTTGTAGCGGTATTTCAGTGAAGGGGTCTAGGGAAAGTTGTGCATGTTAAGTGCATTGTACATCCTGCCGTGAGCACCAACACGCAACAACGCAGGCTGTATTCAAACCCACTGCGTTATCACCACAGATTAAGCAAATGTGCTAGTCGTTAGGCCATGGCTCCAAGAACTTGAAAATGCATTGAAAGCAGAAATCCATTCCAATCCAAGAGTTCTCTGGCTGCAAGAACACTTGAGCTCGTTTTCACTATTGGCTACATTTTTAAAGGCCAGTTTGCGAGGCCAAAATTGACAAAAACCTTCCTGGACACCGTAGTTTTGTTTTGTTTACAGGATATTGGGGGAGGAACAGTATCCAAGGGAACTAATGAGGAGAAGTGTGAGAGCGGACTATTTTCAGAGAGCTTATCTGAAGGGCAGAGCAGGACATGGTGTAGTCTCAACCCCTGCATTCCTGTCACATGATCTCAGGACCGTGTCCTCTGCCTCCAAACACCCGGCATTACTGAACACACTTACAGGAGAGACCGAGAGGATACAGCTTATGTGTGTGTGATATTTAAACGTCATCACATGGCTCCAGGTGTGTAACTGGGGCGATGAGAGTGAGACAGCTGCAGTAAACACAGCTGTTGAAACACACAGCGCTAGCTGGCCTTCCCTTCCCACAGTCCAGTTCTCGCTATCCAGACATAGACCTTTATAAGACTAATTTACAGTGCCTCTCCTGACCGTAGGATCGGGAATCGTTACCCTTTCGGCTCAATGAATCCGGTTTCTTAGTGAACCTTAATGGTTCTTTTATTGATTATTTGGGGGAGAATAAAAAATTTGAAAGTAATTCAGATTGCGTTTATTGATGTTTAGCAGCAGTTTTCAAAACATAAGTGGCATCATTAATCATGATTACACTCAATCCTCCCTGGGCTTAATCTGCAAGCAGCAGTATATCAGTTGTACGTAATCACAATACACTTTCACTTTTAGTTCCTCTAGCAATTTGACTTTATTTGTATTAGTTGATATTAGATATGTATCTATTTTTATATTCGTACTATACATTACAAAGTATCACTTATAACATTTTAAACGACAGATTTTAGTTTTTAATGTTTTACTTTTAATTTATTTAGACAGTCATATAGATTATATTTGTTTTCTTTACATGTGACATAAGAACATGTCATCTGCACATAGCTAACTGTCCCACACAGTGCTTTTTAGTTTTACACTTCATATTTTCTTTAATAGATTGAGAGGAAGATGAATGTATGACTTAATGCCTCCACGTGTGTATGTTTCTATACATAAGTTCATCAATTTTGCTCAATTTATTTGTGTTTTGTACAACATTTTAACCGGTACTATTGAACAAATTATTAAATGGTGTGCGTTTAGTTGAATCATGATCTTTTTTTAAATTTCCTAATAAGAAATATATTTTATTATTATTATTATTGTTGTTCGTAGTTATTGTCATTCTTGTTAATAATAAATAATAATATCAATTAAGATGACTTACAGGGTCTTCACATATACATATGTACATTTCCACAAGCTCATAATTTTTGCTCTTAGTTTATTGTAAGACAAATTTTTAACCAATACCATCACTCAAATTGTTAACTGGTATTTGATTAGCTGGTTAACCATCTACGTTCCTAGAATTTACATTTTCTTCTTAAATGTACAAATACTTTTGGTTCATTTGTCTATCCATGCCAGTCAGCACTAGTGCAGGTGTAAGAAATCAGCTGATAATCCTACCATTTCAACTGTTTGACTGTTTCCAAGCATTGTAATAGAAGGTTACTGAGCTTTATATTCTTGCAAGTCTGGAGCCCTTTCCGGTACTGAGAGGCGTAGTGTGTTTATAGAGAGCATGTACGTCTTGCAGAGTGCCAGTGGAGTAACACAATACTGGCCTGAAAAGCTGGCTGCATGCTCTAGTCATCTGTATACCATCTGAGCCACACACATTCACACCTGTGGAGCAGGTAATGTTTACAGATGTGCAGATGAGGGTGAAGTCATGTTCTCGTGAGTAGCTTCTCTTTGAAGCACATCAAAGTTGCCAAACACGCCATTACACACCCATATGCATGCCATAGCCTCCTCCCTCTCATCACCCCAGTCCTCATCCTCCTACTCAGAGTTATGAGCTTATAAAAACATTACACTTGCTAGAATGATCCCCAAAGGAGGCTTTGAAAGATGTTTTAAACAAGTGCTCCCTCTTCAACTTTGACGCGTGTTCTCCTCTGAACTTGACTTGTAAAAACACAGTTTGGCTTTTAAAGTGTAGCTGCAGTGATCTGCTCAGATGATGAACTTGTACAGGTGGTTAGTCACCATGTTCTTGTACAGGGCTCAACAGTGAAGTTTTTTTTTTTTTTTGCCCTGCTAACATATTCAGTGGCTCCTCAGTCAGTCAGTCAGGAACAACTCTTTGATTGTTGGTTCATTGATTATCTGGACTCAATTTATCGTAATCGCAATTTATTGTAGACACTAGCAGTTTGAGTATTGCCTCAGAAGAAATATACATAACACATTGAGGAGATATGAAATTGCTCTCTTTCTTCCTGTCTCCATTGGTGGGCAGCCGTCCTCCCTCTCTCACAGGGAATGTGTTAGTAAAACAGAGACTTTCTATGCTGGAAACCTTCCTCAGGTTGACCTAGATTAAAGTGGATGGGTTTCTGTCTGCCACGTTTAGGTCTGTTTGAATGTGGCGCTTGAGTTCAAGAATTTGTCATCTGCTTGAGAGTTTTGGTGTAAAGTTCTTTGCTTTGTTTTCTTTGACTCATCAAGAGTTGTATGTAAAACCTTGTGCTATCGTGGGCTCACTTTATTAACTGTTATCTGTTCACCCTGTCCTGATCTTTTTTCTGGTATGTTAAATATTTGCCACAGTGAACAAGGGCTTGAAGGCGCTGCCAACAGTTTACAGGAAGTCAGCTCACAGATAAAGGTTAAAGCGGGGTCTTGTGTATCGCAATGAGGTGCGAGACGCTCATCGTCAGAAGCTGTTTACACACGCCGTCTGTCTCTCGTCCTTGATCCCAGGAGTCAAAGAGTTCAGATTCTTGTTCATGCTCTCTCTCTTCCTTTCTCGCATTTATTTTGGAAGTTTATATGATGGTTTTGCATATAGTGTTGCCAAAGCATCAATATACAAACAAATTTCAGTGACAAAAAAATAAAAGCTCCCTGAAATTCTTGACTAATTTGTTCATTCTCTATACAACCATGTAGTCATTTTATTATTTTGCTTGGCTTTACCTTATTTTCTTGTTTTGTTTTGTTTCGACAATGAATGAACTAGTGAAGTTGAGAGCTGCTGTTATTTTCTGAGGGTGTGCACTACAGTGCAGTATAAATTATATTTCTTTCTATGACAGATGCATGACTGCCCTCACCCAGTAACACCTGCATTCATTCCCTTTTACACAGTTCTCTCTTTCTACAGCCCTCTTTTTCCTTTCTCTTCCTTTCTGTCTGAATCAGCAAAGCATTATTGGCATGACTGTAAAGGATGACGGTATTACAAAAAGCTTTCAGGTGCAAAGTCCAGGTGTTATGCATAATGGAAATAAAGTACAATAAATAGAGTAAAATGGCATGTTGTCATCAATGTCATGTTTGACAAAGCCTTTAAAATCACAGTGGAAACATTGAACTGCAATATTCGTACAAAATAATGAACGAAAGGAAAGCAACTGAAAATGTCGACCGCATTAGCTTGTTTGTTTTGTTTAAATTCAGACATCAAAGGTTTAGTAATTTTCTAAAGGAGTTATATAGGCAGTTTATATCTGCCTAACTAGACACAGGTTTGATATTAAAATGAATACATAAATAAATAAAGATCTGCATCCCTGCTGTGTACATGTGTACACTCATATAAATTACTTCTAGTTCTAAGCCAACTCTCTCTTTCTTTCCTCTCTTTCGGAAAACCTTTGTTGGCGAGACTGTAGCCAATAACAACAAAGACTTTTAAACGAAGAAAGAAAAAGAATGATGATCTAAACTCTAAATGATGAAAGGGAGCAGAGTCATGATTACATAGATGAAGAGAATTATAAGAGAAACAGCTCTCTTTGCCACTTGATGATAGAGGCCTTGAGTTTGTTTCTTAAAGGGTCTGACAAACAGGGAGAGAGAAGAGTATTAATCCTATTTACACCTGGAATTAAGATCAGTCTCTGGTCAAGACGAGTTGTTTATTTCTGGTGTTAATGTCTCAAATGCGTACAGTATGTGACATATTTTCACTCACTATGTCAGTGTGATTACACCTGTATTTAATGATGGCCATTTGTGATTGGATTAATAGCAGGTGTAAATAGGCTCTCAGCTGGTCTCCAGCACTCCACTTCTAAGATCCAAAGCCTTGTTGCTAAACTGTTCTTGAGCTCTGGGTGAGCTAATCCAGGTGTTGATGTAAGCATCAGTTGAAAAGTGTATGTGTATGTGTGGGGTTCGGCCTCAGCAATTAACTCCGGATTGTAGACTGGCCTCACTTTCACTTTGAAACAGGAAGTCGTCTGCTCTTGGGCCTTATTTTTCATTTCCACTGGCCTGTTTACACACTCCCAGCGGTGACACCTCTATATAAGAAAGAAAGAGAGAGTGAGAGTGTGTGTGTGTGTGTGTGGCTGCTGGGAACAATGAGTCACCAGGTTCTGGGTTAATAGACCGCAACAAAATGCCTTGCCATAATTAAAACAAATCTCGCTCTGCCTAAATTCTTCCTGTCTCTACTTCCAAAGGTGTGTGTTTGTGTCTACATCTGTTCACATGTTTTTTTGGAAGTATGGATGTCAGTTTACATAAATTCCCACAATCTATCTTTGTAAATGAACAATCAATAAATTGGTTAATCATTAAACATTAACCTCTTATAGCTGAAGTGGGGGGCGCTAAAGTTATTGTGTTATAACCACTTGCTTAACCAACACAAAATAAGTTGTTTTAAAAGGGCTGCACGATTAATCACAATTAACCCTAAATTGCGCTTAAACCGATCTGTCTCATGAAATCGCAAAGGCACCGATTATTATTTTTTTTTTTTGTAGCTTGTCAGTGAAGCACGGCTCTGTGATCAGTAGTAAATGCTGCTCCATCTAAAAGCACTGTGAGTTTGAGTCGCTTATAACATCTTTCCAAACATGCAACAGAAGCATTTCCGAACCTCTTAGTCAACAAAAGACAACATTTAATAACATATTATTACTCCAAACTCACTTCATAACATCAATTGAGTGTTTGAAATTACTGAACTGATGTGGCTTCTTATCATAGAATGAGGCAGAAAATATAATATTTCATAGTATTCTATACAGTAATAAAGGCTATGTCGATTAGCACTGCATTATAAATATACTTTATCATCATGAAAATACCAGAGAAGGCTTAAAGAACTCAGATAATGAAATTGTGATATGTAAAACCATCGTACATAACAGATAAACTTGTCATGTAGAAACTGTCTCCAGAAGAATACAAGAAGCAAATTTGTTTCAGTTAGAGACCAAACTACACCAAGTATTTATTTTACAAAAACGCACCAACGCATGTGAAAACAGTATACACATGATGCCTTTCTGCCATGTTTTTGTTTGTAACTTTGTGAAATATTAGTTGCACATCTTTATTTAGAGCAGGTAGTCTCAATTGAGCTCAAACACAACATAAGACAATGCATTTTTTTTTTTTTTTAACATGGCTAGTTAATTAGCTAGCTAGAAATAGCTAGCCTGCCAACAAAAGACCAGCTTGGGCCTGCTATAAACCAGCTGCCTTATTCCAAAACACAGTTGCCACCTTAGGCTGGATTTTCCAGCAGGGTTGCAGAAGAAGCATCTGAGGCAAAGTTGATACTTAAATTTAAACTGAGACCTCCATTCAGTCTCCAGAGCTGTGAAAGAGCAGATGTGTTGGGTTCCTTCATTGCCCAGACACGGAATACACACACATCTCACACTGTCATTTTGCTGATTTACTTTTAGCGGCTGTGTGATTGTTGTTTGTGTGCCTCTTTCCACTCTCCACCCTTCAACTGGGTGAGTGGAGAACAAAGGCAGGCCTGCCGGCACAGGAGACATGACGTTAGCCCTGGCTCTCTGGAGCTCCTCCAGGCTCAGAAATAGGTCAGGTTAGTAAAAATAGGGCCTAACACGGGAGGGTCTGCTTCTAACTCTCACTGCTCCACGGTGCTTTTGTTTTTCAATGTCCACTGGCCCTAAACCCTCTGCAAAGTTCAAACATACTTGACTGGGCATCAAGGTGGCCAAGATGGCTTTTCCTTTTGGTCCTCAGACAGTGTAGGCACCTCTGAAGCACTTTATTGTGACTGTTCTGAAAAAATGTCTGTTAAGAAGTCCTCAACTTTCCTCTCGAAAGTTTATGTATTGTTTATTGAGGGAGATAAGGCTATTTCCTCCTGATAACTACACAGAAACACATTCACACAGTCAATTTGTTTATCTGCACCCTACCCCCATCAAGTGAGAATATACTGTAAATATTGAGGTCAGAAGAAAAGTCTTGACTCAGCATTATTTTCCCCTCCTATTTTCATTATTTTCAGAGGAAATGAACATTTCACAGAAGGCTTCATGATGTTCACTTGAGTTCCATTGAAGTGTCAAGTTTGTTGTAGATGTTTCTTCAAAATTCCTTAGGAGAAATAAAAATGGAAACATGTTAGATTGTTGTCCTACAGTAAGAGTACAGTATTGTACACCATTCGATCAAGGTGGATGGCATAGCTTAGATAACTTGGATCAGTCGCTAAAGAATTTGATGAGAAATATTTAAGAAATAATATCTAGCTTGATTGTACTGTGAATATCAAGAGGAGACAAATCTGAGATGCAAGAAAAGCTAATGTAAATGTCTCCATTTATTCTCATTGCTGTCTTGAAGAAACCATTTTAAAGATTTCTTTTTTGATTTTTTTTTTGTCCCCTTTTCTTATAAAAGTCTTCATTAGATCTAAATTTTCTTGTCTAAAAATCTCAATTGAGATCTCAGTTGTTTGTTTGTTTGTTTGTTTGTTTATTTATTGATTTCATGATTTTTACCTCTTTTTCCTAAGAAAGTCTTTATTTACTCTGGATTTACCTTCATTGCTGCCTAAGAGACCATTTTGATAATGAGATCTAATTTGAATATAATAAGTCCTCTATTTTCTCTTTTTTTACTGTAATTGCTGCATTAATAGAGAGCAAAATGGAAAGAAATGAGATAATTAGATAATAAAGAGATCTTATTTCTTCTTTCTCATGAGAAGCATCTGAATTTTTTATTTTTTATTTTAAATCGTACATTTTTTATTTAATTATCTAAAAAGTAATTCATGAGACCTGTTACCACAACTTAAATAAATGTTGCAAGTTAAACTAAACAATGCAAACATGATCTTTTTTAGTTCTGTTGACATTTTAATGTGGATCATTACATTAATGTAAACATTTTTGAGCAATTCAATCTCAAATATCTGCGTTAAATTTTTTTTGGGAGGAAAAACTTCTTAAAGAAATTGTCTTGATAACTTTATTAGATTTTATTTATTTATTTTAGTGAAAGGAAAGAAGTGTATAATGCTGCTAAGTTTGATATTTTAGAATAGTTTTTTGTAAATGATATTAAAGTTTTTGTGACTCTCATTGTGCTGAAGAATAGACCATATGAAGGTAAACACTACATTGACAATAAGCAATGACTGCGCTAATGCCAGTGACAAGTAATATCTTACGTAATTCATAAAATTAGCATGATGAACAAGTTACATTTAGCATGTGCTATGAAATCTGTGGGCTTTAACTGAAAGTAATCAATTTAGTTTGTTGATTGAACATTATTTTTCAATGTTGTCGTAACTCCAAAAGATTGATGTAAACTGTTGCGTTAATTTTTTTGTTGTTGTTAAGCCAACGTGTTTTTCCTGTTAGTTTTTTGTTCTCACCTCCATCCCTTAATTTCATGACTTTTCTAGACTGTTTTTATGGATACATCTCCATCCTCCCGCATGATTTTCTCAGTGCTGTGAAAGCGCTCTCTATTACAAAACACATCCATCCACCTCGGAGTCACAGTAGCTTATCGGACTCAGACGGAACAAGATAAGAGCAGGAACCGTTGCCAAGCAACTGTGCTTACAATAAAAAAGACAGCGTTTAGCAGAGGCGACTCCTGACACACTTATTCAGTCTCTTTAAAGCTTCTCTCACAGCCCTTCAGCTCTATTTTTATTATATTTTTTAAGACTAAGGTACCAGTTGTATCAGTGTGAATTGTTTGGATGCAGGCTAATGCAAATATGAACAGCGGGGCCAGGCATAAGAGAGTCAGATTGGTGGTGACCAAATGTCCCAGAGGTCTGAGCGCAGGACCAGACAAGGATGACTGCGAGTTTGATCAGTGGAATGGAAGGTGAGGGTGAACTTTAGGTACGTCTGGAACTAGGACAGATTCAGTGTTTGGCCCACACAGGACGCCAGAACCATAGAGCCACAATTTACTGTATCACATCTTCAGAATACTGAACTAAAGTCATAAACTACACTAAAGTCTGTTTGGTTTTTGGTCTTTTGTGATGGCTTTATCAGAAGTGGCTTTATTAAAATCTTCTTGCCGTCATGCCATATGTCCACCATTTTCCATTTTCACCCCTGGTTTGTTTGGAGCATTTTTTCCGCAACCTGGTGCGTTTTCTCTCCCTTCGGTTCATTTATGAACACCGCAATTGCGCTTGGATCCACACCAAAACAATCGCTTCGTGATTGCCTGAACAAGGTGGTCTCGGCCCAATTAAAAACGAACTCTGGGGTGGTTTAGTTGAGGTGAGAAAGCAATCCGACCCAACGGACCAACAAACCAGGCGGTATCACTGAGAGTGAACAGAACTCAGCCCTGCTCCAGTTGTCTGCTGATTCTTGTTTTTTCTCCTCTTTCTTTGAGGAAACATTTATAGATACTCATGTCTGCTTTGCCAGAAACATTCAAGAAACCCAAATGGGGTTGGCAGTTGACGATGTGCATTTTGTGCTTGTATGTCTGTGTTGCTGTATGCAGCAGTAAATCTGGCTCAGGATTTACTCTGTCTGCCTCGCCGCTATTTCAGTGGTGCGTCCTGTCTCAGTTAGTTCCTGCTCTCCCTCTCTCTTTTTCAGTGTTCTCATATGGAATAGCGCTGGCAAGCAATAGCAGCAACAACAGGCTAACAACAATAACAGACCTGAGTACAGTACACATCTGCATCTTGTTCACCACACTTTTGATGTCCACTTCGTTCCTTCCCTCTGTCTGTCACCCACTATAATAAAAATAAAAAAAATAAAAAATAAATAAATAATAAAAAAAAATAATACATTTTTTTTATTGTGGGAAGAAAATTATCATATTTAAATATTTGATATAATTTAAATACTACTGCAACTAATAATAATAGGTTCCCAATCTGGATCGTTTCTGTATGTTTACATCACGCTGAAAAAATGTTTTTTTTTAGTTCTTGAAGCTCAAATTAATCAGAAAATGTCATATTATAAAATAATTTGTTTTAATACTACTGCTATTACTACTACGATTACTACTAACTATATTCAAAAGTTGCTTCTAATGGCATTAAGATGCTAAATCAAATTACTTTGGATGTAAAAATATGCTCAAGCTCATAACACTCGTAAACAAAGATCACAATGTGGTGTTTATGTGTGGTCTTGTAACAGTCAGTTATCTCATCATTTGACTTTCAAGACAGTGGAAACAAGCTCCGGTTCTGGCACAATAACGGATACAATTTTGGTTGAAAAGCGGTGTCTGATTGGTCGAGCACCAGTCTAGACCTAACTTCAACCACTCTCCTCTCTCCTAATGGCGACTAGGGTGTTTTCCTCTCTCCAGTACGCCCCTGTATGTAGGTCAGCACCCAAAACAAAGCACCAGTGATGTGATATAGCTCCAACGCACCAGAGCTTTGCCGTTTCCTCTCAATGTGGTCACCACATGTGCTGCTTTTTTTTGAGGCAAAGGAGAGGGAGCGAGAGGGGCTTCATGCAAGTGTTAAATCCACATGCAGTTCTCAGGCTGTTGTTTTCTTATTATAACTAGGTTTGTCTGTTCTTTCAGAAGCATCTTTATCCCCACCCTAAAAGAATGACAACAAAAAGAGGTGGGTTTCCAGAGCTCCCACTCAGGTTTCATCAGAGAACATGACACAGCTCAGCATGTCATACTCTCTGTTATGGGCAGAGGCTCTGAGACGCAGTTATTGTGGGAAAGATGACCGATTGGGACTGCAGGCATGGAGAAGACATGGAAATGTAACTTTAGAGATGGATTAGACATCCGATCCGTACATGGTGCCTCCCTGAGAGATGGTCACATTGACGTATTTCGTCTTTCGGAAGGAGAAGGTGCGACTGACAGGATGTTGTGAGAGAAATGTCTTTCAGCACTGCTAAAAAGATCATCAGCTGGTCAACAGTAGTGATAGATTGTTTCAGTGATTTCAGGGTATACTATGGGGCTGTTGAATGCTTGAATCTGACTGGTTGACAAATGTTCTATGGTGTGTAATTATTTTCAGGGAAACGCACAGCTAAAGTAGTTCCAGGCAGGTTTTGACCGTATTACAGTTCAATATCACTTCGCCAAATGATTTAAGTTATTTCAAAGGTCTTTACAGATTACAACAGCATAAGAACCAAAACCCAACAGCATAAGAACCAAAACCCACAATGACACTGACCAAGCAAATTAATATAGTAAAAACAACAAAAAAAATTTTATATACTCTTTCTCCCGCACAGAAACGTGTTGGTAGCGCTGCTCTGACGATTTTATCAGTAAAATAGTTTAACAACTTAAAGGCTACAAGACATTTCTCGATAGCGATGTAATAACGGCTCTGTTCTTGGAGCAAAATGTGCTCATACTCTGCCAGTGGAAAGTGATTCTTAAAATTATATATAATATATATTAAATATAATTTATTGATAGAACCCCATCCCTATATTTATTTCATATATTTTAATTACAGCACACTCTAGAAACCTACTTTTTTATTATTTTTTTTAAATCAAAACGTTTTTATTTAATTTTATTTATTTTAGCCACTGAGCAACATGTTCATTCTTTAGCACGTTTGACCAGCACTCACCAGCATTAACAAGCCTGGAGCAGCATGTAAATTCATGGTGGTGTACAGCGGGGAGTTGCCACTGAGGGTTGTTTAAGAGACAGATAGAGGGTGAGAGATATTAAGGCTCCTAGAGATTAATGTTTCTCCCCTCTGAGTGTCTGTTTTTCCCGGCGGCTGATATAAATCTGTAAATTGCTCTTGATTTGGGTGTCTGCCTCAGCTGGACTGCCTGCTGCTTCTGCAGTGTTTACAGGACATGAAGTGTGTGTCTCTGTGGCCCTGCTGAGGTCCATATATCACCCCTAACGCTCTCTGGGAGATCTTTCGCTTTTGGTTTGGTGCATGTACCAGGCTGATGGATGGAGGACGAGCATGGCCCTGGAGGTCCTGTTGGTTTACATTGTGTTGGAGGAGTTGTATTGGAAGGGTGAAGGACCACCCATGTGCTGGCCTCTCTTTCGGTCCTCCCTGCTGCACAAGGACAGGAATATACACAGACTCCAGCTTGACACAGGCATCCCAGAGAGATCCTGGGTGTCTGGGCTCAAAACCCTTCACACGCACATACAACATCTAAACAGCGTGGAGTGTACACACATGCAATTTATGATTAGTAGGTTTACAGAGCTGTATTGTCAAGGCACCTGCAGGTGTATATATACCATTCAGGAAACATTTCAGAGACAAGCGACACGACCAGTTAATGGGGAAAGTTCATAAGTGACACTCTACTCTTTTGACTAGTGCTTGATGGATATGGGTTTTTCACCGGCTGATGGCAATGTCAGTATTTAGCGAGCACATTCACACTATAGTTTGAAGGTCTGTAAGATTTTTATTATATTTTTTAGGAGTCTCTTATGCTCACCAAGGCTGCATTTATTTGAAGATAAAATGTTATCGTGAAATATTATTAGTGTCACATGATCTTAATCTAACATCTAATATGCTGATTTGCTCAAGAAATATTTCTTATTAGTAATTTTGTTTTAACAATTTTTTTAGGTTTTGTTAACTTGCACTTTTTACCGTGTTGATGAATAGAAAGTTCATAAAAAAAGCATTTATTTGAAACAGAAATATTTTGTAACATTGTAAATTTTACATATTATATTAACTGATGTTAATGCATTTATTCATGCAAGAAATTATTATTATACATAAATTATTCAGATAAGGTTGTTGCTGCTGCTATGGTCAGATGCATAGTCAACATTTGAAGTGGACCTTTCATCAAAGTTATACATGCATTTTAAACAATACCGTTCTTGTCTTAGGACAACTTTCATTTAACTTTTTTGATCCACTTCAAATGTTGACTACTGTAATTCGTGGTCAAAAGTTAATTTTTTATCTTATTTTTTGCATTGCTGTGATATTTTACGCCTAGTGCTATACTATATGTAGTCTGAAACTGTTCAGAAACAAATGTCCAGGAGAGAGTTGTTTGAAGAGGACATCATTTCATGACTTCACTTAACATCAATTCATAAAACACATTAGTGCACATCACTGTTTTGTCCACATGCACATGCTTTTTTTTAATTTTTTTATGGAGCAGTTTTTGGGGGAATAAAGTGTGAGCTGTCTATGTAAATCTAGAGAAAGCCTGAGTAAGTCAGGAGGGGCGTGTGTTCTCAGGGGGGGATCAGTCTCGGTTCAGGGGCTTTCCTTTCCCACAAAGGCCTACTATACAGGGGAGCAATCCCAGGGGAAGGGTAATAGAAAACTGAGCTGGCAGGGAAGAGCCGGGCTGGGCCTCACTGAGAGAACAAGTCCTCCTCAGGGCACTGTGCTCTCAAAGGTTTACATGCTCCCAAGGTTTCAACTTTACGAGGCCTTATACCTCTACAGCTGTTTGACCTGCCTGTGAGTGAGGATGGGTGTGCATATGCTCTTTCATAGGGTGGAGGCAAGTATAGGGCAGTGTGTTGATGAGGTCGCTGCAGAGAACACGGGCAGGTATAGGAAAAGAGGATTCGATTCTCTGACCTGATCCTGATGCTGTAGATATTCACTCCTGCCAGCTGTTTGTTTTTATTTATTTATTTATTTTGTCATTTTCTACAGTGTGTTTTTGCTTTGGGTAAAATTGATCTGCATTTCATACAGCTGTGGTAAAAAGAGGAATGCAGCTTCAATTATGTCTGTCCATCAATTTAATATTAGTAATATTCCAAATTAAATTCCAATTTTATTTGATTTTTTTTTTCAAGCTAGCATGCATTTAATTGCTAAGTGACAGTGGGTGTAACAATATATCGTTATATGGATATAATGTGATATAAAATGCAATGGTATGTATCTGTGAAGTGAACTATATGCATCATGATATAGAGTTAGTTTTATCCAGGACTCTTATTTATAAGGAGTATTTATAAGGTTTATATTTATATTTATATTTATATTTATAAGGTAGTTCACCCAAATATGAAAATTGTCATGTACTGACCCTATAAGATTTTCCTTCATCTTCCAAACGCAAATGAAGATATTTTTTTATGAAAGATATTTCTGTCCATTGTCCTGATTCAAGTCCATTCCCCTAAAACTTAAAAGATCCCAAAAAGGTCATAAAAATAATGAATTGAGTGGTTTAATAAAAGTCTTCTGAAGAGACACGATCTCTTTATATGATGAATAGATTTACTGATCAGCACACACTGATCAGTAAACACAGACATTCAAATGTACATGCTTGTCAGGCGAGAACGACATGAGGGTGAAAGGGTTCCTACGCAGTTTGGAAAAGTATGGAATTTGATTTGAGTGATTTCCAGGACTGGAAAAGTATGGGGGAAAAGAAATTGTGTTTTCAGACTATTGCCTCTATTCAGTTTTCTAGATTATAAAATTAAGTTTTTCATTATGCAAAACTATTTGTCTTTACCATTAGCGAGTCTCTTTTGAACTTTACTAAAAGAATGTTAACTTAATTCCCACTTAAAGCGATGCATGCCTTACAGTATTTATGAACAAGAAAAATCAAGTAAAAGCTTCAGCTGACATGTAAGCAAGAATAATAAGTGTCCTCATTAGGGTATTAGATACTTGGCTACTGAGTTGGGTGGAGACGTGCAGCATTCAGCTGGAGCTGCCAGTGTTTAAAGGACAGACGTGTCGGAGCACACCCAGCACACGTCCCTCGCTGCACACACTCTTCATGACTGGGAGTCATGTTTGACAGAGTGATAACTTTTTAGGAAACATAGCATTTGCCTGCTTCCAAAGCAGGAGCTAGCAGCTGCTCAGCGTCTTCTCCTGCAGGGCATTTATGCATTTGAGTGAGAACAACTGAGAGAAAAAGAAAATTTGACGAATGAAGGAATGTATATCTAGGGGGCAGAGATTATGTCATCTCATTATAGCCCTATAAATGTACTGTGGAGTAGGCATGTTTATGTTGACTTGGGTTTAAATGTTCACTGGGATCCTGTCATACATCTGTTATTGTCTCTTTAGTGTTGGTAAGTATTAGGCCTACACAATTCGGGGAAATTTTTGTGTTTTTTTTCCAATGGGTAGGAGAATTAATAAATTGTTGTAAGCCATCCAGACATGATAAAAAAATCCACTATCAGCATCATCGATATGAATATTAAAATCCCCAAGCAGAATCACATTAGGAGACAATGAACAAAGAAAAGTTAAAAACACAGAAAGTTCATGTAGAAAAACAGAGTTGGCCTTAGGAGGACGGTATACAGTAGCGAGAATCTTAGGAATTGACCCAGTAATTTGCAATGCAATAGATTCAAATGAGGTATGTTCTGGCATAGATGTTTCGGAGACTTTCCATTTCTCATTATATAATATTGTTAAACCCCCACCACGGCCCGATGCACAGGGATTGCAGGTGTAAACATAGCCTGGGGGAGCAGAGGAGCAGTGCATGGAGTAACATCATGTCAGAATCACATGTAATAAAATACCTAACTATAATTATGAATATTAACAACTAACATGGCTGTTAGAACTCACTATCAAGCCAGCATAAATATATTGAGTTTGATTCGGTAACGAGCTAGTAACATAAGGCAAACTCAAAGCTATAAACAGATTGCATTGATGCACGTTTTTCCCGTTACCATCAGTTACACTGTGATGAAGGTGAATTTCGTGTAAGATTCATAACATATACGGTGTTTTGCCTGCAAGAGCTTCCACGATGAAAGCACTATTACCGTCACTTTTCAGCCCTTTGATGTCCCTCAGTTGTCCACTGCTGAAAAGCCCCGATATTGCTTGCTTTATCCAAAGACTTTTTGGGCATAGCCTTTTCAAATACTGTCTTCGTGTTTTATTGCAGCCCTGAGAGGACTACAGACACTCGATTTTTATACTTTCTTTTTCAGAGTACTTTTTAATTATGTGTTGGTATATATAGACAGTTTAAACAAATTAAAAAAAAAAAAAAAAAAAAAAAATCTGCCTACTCTAGCTTTAAGCCTAGTTCCAGACTAAAATGCATGTTTGAGCTGTTTTAGCTTAAAGCAACTTGCTTTGGCATATTTAAAAATATGGCTTAAGCCATGACTAGGCCTAAGCCTCTGACATATTTTAAAATATGTTAGTGCCATTATTTTTTCTCAAGATGCACACCAGTAATGTTTTTTTCTAAGGCACATTTTTAAAACTAATTAAATGGCCTAATTGAACTAAGGCCTAATACTGCCTTAATCTAAGCCCTCTCCGCTAAATCGGGCCTAAATTTATTTAAGGTGAGACACAGCAGGCAAAAACATCGTTTTTTTTTTCACAGGTCAATTTTGAGATTTTGGCCTATTTGTCTTCAATAACATGTCTTCTTTCAGACTTGTGCTGAAAAAAAGTCCAAAATACACATTTAGGTATTTATTTTACTACACTTTGTCTGTTTGCGTGTGTAGATTTCATCTAAATTCATCAAAAGTTGGCGGTCTAAATCATCCCGCTGCTCCACGATCGCTGCCCTCACCCTGTCATCACATATACCGTTGGAAAGCTCTTCAATGCTGTCGGATCCAAATATGGTCATTTCCTGCTTATCAGCAACGAATCATGAAAGTAAAATGGGCCATTTACTCAAAATGCGCAATCTTATTGGCTGATGCCAATTTCTGACAACGTGATTCGTTCAGAATGGTCACGTGACACGCTCTGACATTTCCGCAGTAGTTCAAAATGTGGAAACATATGAGTTCATTTAGCCTACTATTTGTATTTATAAGTGATTCTTTCTTATACGACAGGTTTAAAGTTTGTTGTCATACCTGGACAGTTTCGACTGCTGACTCTGCAGTCATCTTCAGAAGCGTAACGTGATGTTTCTGTGACGTCTACTATAGGTGTGATTATATTTCGTTTTTTGTCACTCCACCTGTGTGATGGACTGTTGATGTGTTGTTTTGATTTAGAAGCAAAATTAGTTTTTTCTCACACTCCTAGTGACGATTTTCCACGTCTGTAGCACCTTCATACACCAAACTTTACAGTCGTATTCCTAACTATATTGTGAAGGTTTGTTCAGAGGGATTTGTTGATATATATATGGTCTGATTAAATGACATTTTATGCCTAAAAATAGAGCAGAAATAAAAATTTATTAAGGCTATTGCCAGTATTTTCTGATTTACAGGGTAACAAAAGGAGATATTCATAATCCCCTCTGAAAATGTCTTTTCATTGAATATATCAACAAATTGCAAAAATAATTTTGAACCTTGTTTTTTTTTTCAATGGTCAGATTTGTCACTTCAAAATATATGCAAATTAGCAAATGTTTAATTAGATATAGCCTGATTAGCATATTTAAACATAAAATTACAGAAAACTTGCAATAATTTTTTTTCTCCTATTCGTAGTGAAGTTGAAGTAATCAACTGGTAAAGTTTCATGGTGATATCTGTAAGTTAAAATTTTTACCCTTTTCACCTGCAGTGTCTCGCCTTAAGTTGATTAAATTGCAACCTTTGAGATTTGATAATCACACTAAGACATATCACGATTTCATTTTTATTTATGTACTTGTTTGCTTTATCTGGCTGTATCACAACGTGTCCAGACCAGATGCAATGATAAAGTGACAAGCAATAAAAGTTATTGCTTCCATACTAACCTGAGTTTTTGTTCATAACCAGCCACAACCGCAAGCGATGAGCGGCAGGACATGTTGACAGTTGTTTGAATTATGTCACATTGCTGGAATCATGGTTAGGTCAAAATGCAAACAAAATTACTTCAATGCTGATTTGCATAGAGTCAGCTCTTCCCTTTAGTATTGCAGATCTGTAAGTGTAAATGCTGCTTTTTAGACCATCAGCACACTAAAACCCCATCTGAAGTGGCATCTCTAAATTGACTTAAAGTACCGCTCCTAAATGAAAAAAGAAAAAGAGTCTGTCATCCAACAACCAACTATTTGACCATCGTCCCCCATCCCTAATTTTAGTGCAGTCTCTGTTTTTCAGACACACCTGATAAAATTCTCACATATAGATTGTGACAGACCGGATGTCCTTACTTTAACAGGTAACAATAAAGCCTTGGGGTTGTTAAGTGATATCATCCTATGAACTCTAGGTCAAAGGTCAAACCCTTTTGTCTTTGATGGATTGATATATCTGTTCTTTATTTGGGCTTGTTTGATGTTTTAAGTGTTTGTAAGAAGGGAGGTGTCTTGAGCAAGCTTAGGCGTGCGCAGTCAGATGTGACTGATACCATGTGGTCTGTGTCTCGACCCTGCCATGCCTGTGGCGGTGTGCACGTCTGCCATTTATTAAATGGATATATATGTGTGCAGTGTGCCCGTGCAGCTTTCACCTCTGTTTCAACCTCTTTGCTACTTCATATTTTTTGTTATAAAGCCTCCAAACCTCAAAAACACATCATTTATTTATAAATCATCAGAGTTTTTTTTGTTCCTGCGCTTTCCCTCATGGTTTCATAAAGTAGCCTGGTAGATAAGGCTTCAAATCAAGCTGAATCTGCAAGAGATTAGGGCTGCACAATTCTTGCTAAAATGTGAATCAGGATTTTTCTTACGATCACGATTCTCTCTCATGTTTTCAACCAAAATGTATTGCACTCAAGTACGAAAAAAAAACCAACAACAAAAAAACACAGGACATTCAGTCTAATAAAATGCAGTAACAAAAAAAATTCTAAATTGTTTGAGCTGGTGTTTTTGGGTCGTGCTAGCCTATGTAGTGTAGCCTGTCTGTGTATTACATGAACTAAAAGAAAGTGTAGGCTATATATAATATTTTCTGGCTAGTTTACTTTAGCTTTTTTTTATATAATACACCATACTTTCACCCAAACTCAATAATTAAAAGCAAGTTTTTTGGGTAGCCTAAATCTTCTATAAAGATTTCTATAAATCTTCATTTTCTTTTTTTGCCTACTCCAGTTCTTGTTAAAACTGACTAGACATGCTTATTCTGTGTGAAATTACTTTAGTGTGAAATTATATTTATTTTGTCCATCAAAAGTGTGCTTTCACTTTAATTGAGCGTGAGCTGTGCAGTAAAGTAGACATGGCGCCGAAACCCGCTTCACTGCTGCTCGTGCGCCGCTCCTGCTCCCGGTGTGAATGCACTCATTGATTAACTTGCAAGCCGAAAAAAATATGCGCTGCTCATGCGCCGCTGACGCTTGCGGTGTGAAACGGCCGTATGATTGATTGGTGAATTAATATTGTTTTGTTATTGTGTGAGTGTGACCAATATAATGCGTGAATGCAGCATGATCTGAATGCAGGGAAATACACGGAAGTGAATCGCCATCATAAAGAAATGAGATCGCATTTATGCTTGAATTGAGATCGTGATTTTTTTTTTTTTTTTTGATTAATCGTACAACCCTACAAGAGACACTGGGATATTGATACAGAGGTCTGATTGGTTCCAGAAATCTCTTAGGAAAATGTTTGAGTGACACCGCCTAAACCCAAGTCATGCTTAGTTTAGTTTAGTTAGGACCAGATACTCATCAATTGTTCTAATAATACACTTGATGAGATTCTAATGGAGCTGGTGATGAATCGAGTCCGAGATCCTGCCAAAATGATGAGCGCAGCTCTTTACTGGACTTCTAAATCACACTCTTTTATGAGCCCATTTCTCTCCTTAAAGGGCCTGACTACATTTGTACTCCTCTAATGTGACAGATGAGCAGCTTTTAAAGCACTATGTGGTATGTGAATGGAGTTTTCTAATGATGGTGTAAGTAAAAGTGTGTGTGTGTGAGAGAGTAAAGTGTGTGTGTGTGAGAGAGAGGATGTTCCCTACAGACTGCAGCTGTGCTGAAGCATGTCTTCATCTCTCTTTACAGTCAACCGCAGCAGTAAACACGACACTGTGAGCGTGTCTGACGCTCTCCATCTGCATTGTGCAACAGCAAATGCATGTCATCAAGTTGATTAAAGCAACATCATGCTAATACATTCAGTCTCATGCATACTTTTTTAGGATTAGCAAACCAAATAATACTTTTAGAACAACCTATTGAAAACACATTGGTCAATCTCTAATCTCTATAATCCCTATAGGCTCTGTAATACGAATATTTAGCAAGCTACATCCACCGTAGCTACTTTGCTAACAATCCTGCATCATGTTGGATTTATTGAAATTACCTGTTTTTGAGTAGTACGTTAATATTTTGATGGCAATATGAACTGTGGAAGTATGGAAGCTATGTTGTATATATTCATTAGCTCAAAACAAATAGTGTGAGTGTTAGCAACTAAAGTTTGTTGGGTACCTTGATGCTTTTCTGGTTGAACAAAGAAACGTGCGTTAATATGATTTAGTACTGTATTTTGCTGCCAAGAACAAAGCTTCACATGGGTCTATTTTGGTGTAATGAGTGTTGCCATAGAACGAAACGTTTCAGAGTTCAAGGGCGTGAGCCGGTCAGAGTACAATCTGCTAGTTGACATCTTGTAATTGTGATAATCCAGACATGCGAACCCAGCGTTAAACTCTGACATTCATCTGTCTGGCAGGCTAAACATGCCCCAGCAAAACCCGATCAAAGCAGCATGATAAACTGTACCCTGCTCTGTTAGCACACGTATGTTGCAAATTCATCTGAAATATGTC
The DNA here is from genome assembly GCA_031834385.1 of Semotilus atromaculatus. Lineage (NCBI taxonomy): Eukaryota > Metazoa > Chordata > Actinopteri > Cypriniformes > Leuciscidae > Semotilus > Semotilus atromaculatus. The sequence continues at coordinate 25,865,029 of JAULUF010000044.1, forward strand.
TCAAAGTGGTTTTCATTGACAATATGTCAGATTTTAAGGATGTATGTTTTTTCCATAGATGCCTCAGTCAGGGAACCTACATGTATTTACTAGTCAGACATTATTATTACATGAGATTGTCTGTAACTTAAGCTCTTATAATAAGTGTAAATTGTATGTCCAGAGACTGGAACACAAACTGCATTAATTGGTCTCTGCTCTATAAAAACTTGTCAGTGACTGTTGACCTATTGTAGTTGGTCAAGCACATTCAATTCTTATCCAATCATAACAAACACTGTCAGACTGCGCTAACCTTATTTGTGGTTATTGGCACGCTTCAAATTGATCTTCCACGTTAAGATTAGGTCATTTGGCTTTTTAGACCTTTTTAGGAAGTCAAAATTTTTTTTGGGCGAGGTTCTTAAGGTTTTCGCCTTCTCATCATCATAAACCCCTTTGAATCTTCTGCATAATAGACTCATTAGTCTGACTAACTGACTATAAATATAGCACTGATGACTTACTGAAAGACTGAATACACTGATGACCGATTAACTGACTGACTAACCAAATATAATACTCACTGACTGACTGAATTTAGCAGTGACCCATCAACTGATTGATTGAAATATTGCTGGCTGGGGATACATTTTTGACTAATTTAGGCCTGCTGAGTGACATACTAGCTTAATTCAGGTCCCTAATTCCTCCTAGCGGGATGGATGGTTTAGGATAGGCTGTGCTCCTGCATGGATTTCTACAGCCTCTTCTTGACTAGGCTGGATGTCTGTGGCTGGAATTTCAGCGTTTTCTATGCCAAATCAAATATGGTTTTATAGATTCTACCTCCAACAGGGGCTCATTGAAATGTCATAAAATTACATTGATGTCCTCAGGGCTGCTGTGAAAGTAAACAAATATCCACCAAATCTCTTTATTGTTGGAAAATTGATGCATTCACTCAATAAATAATGAATGTTCAAGGATTTTTTTGGCCGGGTGAAGGTCTAGGATGGAAAATATTCTCTCTCCAGATAGAAGAAATTAAGTTGAAGTCTCTCTCTCTCTCTCTCTCTCTCTCTCTCTCTCTCTCTCTCTCTCTCTCTCTCTCTCTCTCTCTCTCTCTCTCTCTCTCTCTCTCTCTCTCTCTCTCTCTCTCTCTCTCTCTCTCTCTCTCTCTCTCTCTCTCTCTCTCTCTCTGAGAATTATATACTATTTTTATAGTTACTTAGTAACAGATACTATAGTAATGCGGTTCTTTTCAACTTTCTATTCATCAAAGAATCCTGACAAAAGTATAATGTTTTCAACAAAAATTATTTCTGAAGGATCATGTGACACTGAAGACTGGAGTAATAACTTTGCCATCATGTAAAATAATATTAAAATATAAAACAATTATTTTAAATTGTAATTATATTTCACAATATTGCTGTTTTACTATATTTTTGACCAATTAAATACAGCCGCTGTAAACAATAGAGACTTCTTTAAAAACATTAAAAAAAACTTAAACTTAAACCCTAAACGTTTTAATGTGGTAACTTTACAGAATATTATAATGTCAGTACAACAATAATCTTTACCTCTAGCCTGTGATCTGTTCCTCAAACAAAACCTACTGTGAACTTCACATAACACTAATGTAGATGACATTTGAACACTGGAATATAGCGCATTCATATGGACCACATGATACTTTTAAGGTGACAGCGCCTACAAACTGTTCTTGTATGATTTTTTTTTTTTTTTTGGCTGAACTATAATTTTAAATTGGAGTGTTGTACACTATGCGTGCATGACCCAGGATATGTATTGATAAAGGTTTGTTTGAGTGTAGCAGAACCTCACAATGTCCTGTGAAGGCCTGATGCTGATGCCCCCTTAGGACAGGAGAAAAGGGCCAGATGCTGCCAGGATGGAGGTCAGGTTGAGGGACTTAGAATTGGCCTCATTGGGTTCTTGTTGTGCTATGTGTGTGTGTGTGTGTGTGTGTGTGTGTGTGTCCGTTGGCTGCAGAGCTGCAGGAATGCTGGTGTTTGCTAAGTGGAGAGAACTACAGAGACTGTCCAAACACACGTCTGTTTGCCAAATGGGAGCATATTGCTGTCTCTGTGCTGGGAGCCTCAGTGGCGGGCCCCTGAATGGAGCCTCTTGTGCGGAAAGAGAGGAGAGCTGGCCACTGAGATTGGAAGACGACAACACTTGGTGCCACTACCCACTCCAGTATTCTGGAAATGCTACAAGACACTGTTACCCCGTTTGAAACCTAGAAACCTGTTATCTGTGCTGCAGCCTTCCAATGCTGTTCATATTAATGTAGATTGGTCAGAGTGCACGTTGGGTTATAGTTATCTGTTTTAGAATGAGGAGACTCTGCTGTTCCCATCTCTAGTGGGCCTGATAAATTGGATGGTATGATGTTTTGGCTTACTTTTAAAGGCATTCCTTTCCAGATTAACCCACCTGATGTCTTTGAATTTCTAATCACATTCCAAATCACCTGCTTTCCATGTACCCATAATCCCTGCCTTATGCAGTCTGTAAAATATTGTCCCATCCTGACATACATGTTTTTTTTTTTCTAAGCTCATGTAAATTTTAGTTTGAATTGAACCTAAAAAAAAGCATATTTGTGTCTGCACAGTATCCAGGTTATACAGGTTATAGGTCAACCCTTGAAGACCTTTTGCTACTTGCCCAGTGACTTAATTTGCTGATATGTGACACTATCAGTCAAAAGTTTGGAATAAGATCATTTTTCAAATGTTTTTGAAAGCATTTATTTATAGCTTGTTGTAGGGGATCATATCAGATGAAACCAGGTGATTTATAATTATTTTATAGTTATTAGATCATTAGTTGTTTATTGAGCAAAAAGAAAAGAAACAATGAGTGTTGAGCAAATAAAAATGTATATGAACTATGATGAGTAAATCAATTCACTGTGAATTAATTGGATTTTCCAAATGCTTCATATTGTTACCATAATATTTTTTTTGTTAGAAATTAGCAAGAAAAGCTAGACGATGTTGCTCGGCTGCATTGATTAAAAGCCCTACATAGTTCCTTAGGCCAGTTTACAGGTCCTTATATCCTTTTGAAGATCCCATATGAAAACCTAACCTGACATCCATCATTCATTCATTCATCCATCCACTCAAGCAAGCAATACTTAACCAGCACTGGAGTGTGCTTCTGACATGGAGCATGCTTCAAAGGCATTGAATGTTTTAGCTATGAGAATATATATGGATAGTATGGTTCAGATCTTTGGCATGCTTCTGGACACATGTTGGAGAGGAGATTATTTTGGTTCATTGCCGTGGAGTGGCTGAAAGAAAGCTGCCAGTGTCGGCTCAGTGTAGACTTCACATGAGTGCTCTCTGTATGTACAGTACGCCATCAGGGAGAGCAGGGCTGAAAAGCCGTCCTCTGTGTGCTCGGCATGCACTCCACCAGGCCTGACCGTGGCTCCAGGCAGCTCCCAGCCCCAAAATGAACGCTTCATTAAAGCATACTGACTCCCCTAGGCCCACATGTGTTCCCCATGCTCCACTGTAGAAGAAAGAAGAGATGAATAATGCATTTCACATTAAAGGATAGAGCCTTTCTCTTCCTCTGCGTAGTCATGCGCCGGACACTCATGGACTCTCCAGAGTATAGGTCCCTCATATTATACATATTTCCTGTTTCCAGTCTGTTCTTCTGACACACCAGTACAAAGACAAATTATTCTGGCTGTACTAGAGTACCATGTCATGTCAGGAGTATAAAATACAAAATGTATGATGAATGCACTGTTGTCAAATACTCACAGAAACAATCTTCCTCCTTGTGATATTGGTAATAGCATAGTACTTGATAAGCATATCCTTGTACCATGGTACTTTTTTATTAATAGCTATATGTGTCTGTGTAGTGATACATTTATGGTGATACATTTTCTGTGGTGACACCACAGCTCATACAGTTCTCATGTCGATTGGCGAGTGTATCTCATCTTTTGACAGTTTTGGCATTTCCACTTCTGGTGAGGTTTATAGCCAAGCCTGGAGAAATAAACCCTCCTCAGCACTATTTGATTATTTTTTTCCACGACTACTTGCCTAATTTTCCTTTGCCATGGCTTACAAATAAAGAAAATAATATCATTTATTACAACTTTCACAGAGATCATTTAGTTCTTGGTTCAAGATGTTCAAGATCCCCACACAGAGTTGGATTGAGCACAAAATGTGTTTCCTTTACGTCAGCAGGAATACTCTGAAAAAGCCACAGTTCTCCCTGTCTGTCTGCTGAGTTCATTATTTAACTTATTATGATGATCCTTACATTTGTGTTAGCTGTGTTTGTGTAAATACTAATGTGGGTGGGTGTACACAGGACAGACCTTGATTTTTTGTACTAGTTAAGTAAAGATGATTAAACAAACTTGCATCTACTGTAAACCCACCCACTTGCACACTTTAATTTACTCCCATACGCCCTGACTGGCAAACACCCACTCATTCGACTTTGCTCTGACTGACAAGCTGTTTGTGTTTATCATCATAGACTAATTTGTTCTACAAGGATTTGTTCTGCTAGCAAGGTCACTGTCTAGGGCCATTCACACAGGGTCCCTGTTGTGCAGCACTCTTACACGTACACACACTCACACTTCCAGTAAGGAGGACTCCTCTGTTCTCACCAGTTAAACAAAAAGGGCCTTTTGATGTCAGCTGGAGTCTAGCTGTTACTGGAAAAAAACAGCTTCTGAAAAACTCTTTACCCCTCCTGTTGCCTTGTGAGTTTTTGTGTTAATTATGTTAACCAGTTTTGCCTCACCAAGTTTTCAAATCACCTCACACTTTGAAACGGTAGCTTTTCAAACTACAAACTACCCCTGCTTTTAAACTGCAGTCATTCTCTAATCTCTACTCCTTTAAAAATGTAGTTGGCTGCAAACGACTATCGATAAGTGGCTATAGCTGCAGTCAGGCTACTGTTTTGAAACTAAACTCACTGCTTTACTAAATTAGTTCCAGCTAAATATCTGAATGTGTTACACCCATTATATTGTTCAGCGGGAAAATTTTCACACTTTACATGTGTAATATCTTCTGAGTAAGATTCATCCCTCCTTTCTCTCCTATTCTAGTGCCTCATTTATGAAAAACGTTCCAGTTGAACAGTTCTGGAATGTTCCTTCAGGATATGACATAGTAGTGCCTAGCAATGTTGTTGTGAACAGGCTTTGGCAGCTAATGAAAAATTAACTGTAGAATTCATTACAGTCCATCCTGTGATTTATACTGGCCAAAGCATTGCAGAGCTGACTTCTGCTGTCTGGGTGGGGTGGGGGGGGTGGGGGGGGGTGGGGGGGGGTGGGGGGGGGGGGGGGGGGGGCGATGTCTTTACCAGATTTTGCCAGACCTCCGCTACTGTGAGCAGAGAGAGAGAGACCGCAGTGGAAAAGTCAACTGCACAATTTGGATTTGGCTTGGATTTGAATTAGGGATGCACCGATTGGGAAATTCTGGGCCGATGCCGATACCGATGTTTAACATAACAACTTGGCCGATGGCCGATGCCGATGCCGATGTTTTTTATTTTTGTTATTTATTCCTTCTTTTGTGCCACGGAAACATACAAGTCTTTCGGCTCTTGATCACACTATCCTAGAATGAGCACAAATTCAATCAGACCAATTTATGAAACAAAAACAACCTTTAATGTCACTTTCTGGTTGACATTATAACCTTATTTTTGACAAGTTCTTTTCTGAAAAATAACATTCAAAAACCTTTGACTGCTAACTAATCAATGAAAAGATTGTTTCAGTACATTGCCCAACAAAATTATTTGAGTGGTTTTAGCCTGATAAACAAAAACTTACTCAATGAGATTATTTTCATGGCCCAATAAAAAAAAAAATTCTGAAAAAAATTAAATAAATACATCAAGTGTAAATGCAAAAACAAGTGAAATAAATAAATGTTATTAAAATAAATAAATTGTTATTCATAAATACAAACATAAATAGGGCTATCTTTCACCTTGTGCATTTCTCATAGAGAATAAAACATTACAGTGTTTCAGAACTCACAGGCTGGAACATGGGGCATCTTATAAAACAAAAACAGTACCTCCACTTCTGATCAAAATGACATAAGTCACCTGCTCTATCTCTGGCCTACTTCTTAATAAGATGCATGTTTTTCTTTACAAAGATAAGCATCTCTGCCTTGTCACAAGAAAGCCTATTTCTCTTTTCATCCAAGACATGAGAAACAGAGCTGAATAACCGCTCACTCTCGGTGCTGGTGCATGGCGCACTAAGGTATTTGCGTGCCATTTGTGCGAGTTCTGGAAAACGCAGGTGGTTATTTCTCCAATAGCAGAGTGCGCTCTCACCTCTGGGAATAGTGGTCTCTGCCAGGAAAATACCTAGTTGTTGGGATACAGAGGTACTTGTCCTCTCTGGTCCATTTTCTTCCAGAATCTCCTCAAAAACATCATGCAGGGAGGGCCCTGCTCTGTCGGATCGTTGCCTCTTGCGCTCTGTGTGATGTGCGCGCTCTCCTTCGCGCGTCCCATCCTCCGCAGCAGGCAACAGGTGTGCCTCAAGTATTTCTCGAGCGCGTTGTTTAACATCCTCATCGAAGTAACGATCCTTGTATCTGGGATCCAAATAGGTGGCAATGCAGAACATGGGATCGTACTGGATTTGATCGAAGCGTTTATTTACAGCCTCTAATAATGAGGTCTTTGTTGTTTTAACGCCGTGGTCTGTGTCAGCCTGCTTACTCAAAAGACGTTTCAGGGCTGTCACAGAGGGGATGACATCTGCAGCTGATGCTTCTGATGAGCTAACATCTCTCGTCAATTGTTCAAATGGGGAGAGGAGTGTTATAAAGTTTTCAATTAATTGCCACTGGTGCGCACTGAGAGTGGCCGGGAGGTCGTAGTCTGCGGTATATGTAGCAAGTGCACGCTTTTGTTCCAGCAAGCTCTCCATCATATAAAATGTACTATTCCAGCGAGTGGAAATATCTTGCTGTAACCTTTTTGGTTTCATTCCCAACTGGATCTGCACAGCCTGGAGACGTGAATAGGCGAGGGGAGAGTGTTTAAAGTGGCCGACGATTTTTCGGCAAATAGCCACAACGTCCGTTAGGCTGCGCTGGCTAAAAACACCGTCATGAATTGCCAGTTGCAGTGTGTGCGCCATACAGCCAAAACTAGCCAGACCACTGTCCATCATAGCTTTCGTCATATTCCTAGCATTATCTCTCACGACAGCATGCACTCTGGTTTTATCGATTTTCCACGTCTGGAACATTTTCTCAAATGCCTCCGAGATGGCAGATGCTGAGTGGGTACCTGCGAACTCCTGGGAGTGCAACACTGCCTTCACCAGGTTGAAGTCCTTATCAATCCACTGTGCCGTGAGGCTAAGCATGCTCACAGGGCTTACATCTGAACTCCATATATCTGTGGTGAAACTGATTGCAGCGATGTCGCAAGCCAGTAGCTCATGAATGTGCGTGGCCACAATGTTGTAGATTTCAGGAAGACAGACCTCAGCAAAGTGACGCCGGCTCGGCAGCGTGTAGCGTGGCTCCATAAACTTCATCAGACTCCGAAAACCCACATCCTCCACTACAGAGAAAGGTTGGTCATCTGAAGCGATGAACTCCATCACCTTGTTAGTTATTTGTTTCGCTCTGGCGCTGTCTGGAGGCAGCTGTTTGGCTTTCTCAAACGCCGTGTCAATTGAAGTCTGAGTCTTACCGGGGGTTTGCGCTTTCTTGGCGGCTTCATTTTTTCGTTTTTGGTCAGCTTGCAGGTAATCGCCGTACACCGCCTCATGCCTGCTTCTCAAATGTCCAATGAGATTTGTTGTGTTAAATGACTTTCTAACAGCCCCCCCTCTTGAAATTTCAACGGAACACGTATTGCAAACTGCAAAACGCTGATCTTTCTCAGAAACAGTAAAATATTGCCACACGATCGCCATCTTCTTTGTTTACTCTAAGTTACTGAGGACTGCGCGGCGCCCTCTTCCGTCTCGTATCTCCCCCCGCCCGAATAAAAAGAGGGGGAAAAAGTTTCTCCTGAGCACAGCGTTCATGACACATAATAAACATCGGCGAATGTCATTTTTATTTCCCGATGGCCGATGGCAGTTAACGAGGCAAATATCGGCCGTTACCGATGTTCAGCCGATGCATCGGTGCATCCCTAATTTGAATATGTTCCAGTGAATCTAAGAATGGCTATTAGGGATTTGCGTCTAGTTTAGACTAAATAGTGAATGCTTTCATCCTAGAATTTTAAGTTCAAACTGCTGACTCTGCACAGTATATTTGGAAACATCATCATTTTTATAATTCCATTATATTGTTAAAATGATACATTTCCCCATCCATTTCTTCTCTATTAATCTTAACACCTTTAGGGTGTAAACAAATCCACCTAGTTAATGTTTCTGAGCAAATAAAGTGAATGTTTATTTAGAGTAAAGTCTGGACTGGAGTTTGTTGCAAGTATAAAGACAGGTGTGTGACTTGTCATGAATGGTGATCCCATCAGTCATACAATCAAAGTGAGCAAGGGATCTGGAAAATGAGTGTGCAGTAAATCAGGCCTGATGAGAGGCACGCAGATCACCGGGACCGTTTCCATGCTGCTTGAATCCTTTCCAGTCCTCCACAACGCTCTGTCTGGACTGGTCTAGTTCCATTACCCACAGCCCTCTGTGCCGTGCCAAGTGAGGTGGCCTTTATTGGCCTGGTTGCTTTGTTTGTATGTTCTATCCCTTGCTAGTTGGTATCTAGTAGTTAGGCCGGTTGCCAATGAGGATGGGATTATATCTATATTTATAATCATTTTCAGCAGTGCATAGTTGGGTGCTCATCAGCAGGCCCAGTCAGAATCTGCAATTTTTTTATTTTTATTTAAACATGGCGAAATGTGTCAAATGGAATTAAGAATGCTGCACTCTAAAAGCATAGATCGGGTCAGCCAAAATATTTAATAACAGAACACGCAATGGCCAGTTCTGTGGAAATCTGTGGAGTTTTCTGAAGAAGACTGGGCCTGCTGACCAGATGCCAAACTTAACTTATAAATATTTCTACTTTGTTTTAACCAAAAGCAACAAAGCTGACGGAGACAACAATTATTCACAAATTAATTTTGCTTATGCCAACTTAAGTTTCTTATTTACACTCATTCTGGTTCTTGTTGTGCCCCTTTTTCCTCAAGTGTTTGTAAAATAGAAATGTTTAGTATACTTTATAACAAACTGATGTGCATTTGAATGTTTGACCATTTGTTTGTTCTTCTCTGTGTACAGGGCCTGCAGAGGTTCCGATGATGTCACCCAATGGATCCATCCCACCCATTCATGTGCCTCCTGGCTACATCTCCCAGGTGAGTGCAACATTTCAAGATAATATCGTTAATAAATATGTCTTGGGAAAGAGGAAAAAATATAGGAGGAATAAAGAACACCATAATAGAATCACAACATGACACATGTCCATACATTTTAAACTTAATTTAAATGTCACTACACATTATAAATTTGTTGAGTTGTTACTTGAGCATGTGCTTGTGGGACAGCTTCCATATTTTGGGGAAGAGAAAAAAAAACATCCAATAATAGGATCCTCTTACCTCTGTAAATGAGACCTGTGGTCTTTCCAGGGCTCCTACTTCTCTATTATGATCCATTAGACATTATTCAATAATATGTCATCATTCCAAACTCTGGCAGATGAGAGGAGTAATCCTTATGTAGTGAGTGCTGATCTGGAATGAGCTCTCCAAACCGTAATTCTTATCTCGCTCATGATCGGTCAGACATGAAAGCAGACCCCTGACCAGTAGCTGTTGGAGAGATACAATCAGCACGACAACGGCTCAGGGCTTGGAGCCTAGTGGTTACATTACATCTTCATTTATAGTTCAACAGACCTCACCTCAACATCTCAAGCTGGCAAATGCCATTTCTCTATGCTGGTGTTAGAAAGGACTTTTAAGAATATTTGCTTTGAATAGATTGCGATTTAAGAAAAGTTGATTTCCTTATTCACAAGATTATTTATTTAGACCTGTTGTTTTTAATCTCTATGTTAAGAAGAATCAAAAATGGTTTGTAGTGGGTCTTGTTTTCATGACTTTAATGGTGCCATTCGCTTATTATAAGGAGATTATTCCTCAAGGGCACAATTGTAATTGCTCATGACACTAATGTCAAAGATGCAAATGCCAGCTAGAATGTCATGGAGCGCCAAGCAGAGAGTAAATACATGTTAAAATGTCATGGATAGCCTAGCAAAGTTGGGGAGATATTCCCCAACTGGCCCTGTAACCAATGATGAGTAAAGGTTATTATCTGGTGATGCTGTTTACAAGAAAGGCAGATTAGAACGTAAAAAGATTAGGCTTCAGTTTACTTAGAGTGCAGAGTACAGAAAAATTAGGAAACCCACTATGAGTAGGAAAACAAAAGTAGTCATGCACCTATTTTCTTTTTGAGGGGTGCCAGTGGCAATCCTGGCTCATTTAGTCAGCTTGGTGAGATAAGACAGGACCAAAGGGGAAAAAATGTATTTAATTAATATGTTGCTGCAAGAGGGAGAGGAAGTTATTTTGATTAACTACTACAAGGGCACATGAATAATAATAATAAAAAAAAGATGTGTACAGATAAATCACTTATAATAAATAGTGCAATATTCCATAAAATAATAAGAATTGTCCGTTTGGATTTTTTTCTTAAAATCCACTTGACTTAAAAATCATGCCCTCTTAGTTGAAATGGGCCTGACTCTTCACCCCTCCTGTGGCGGTTGAAGGAATCTGCTAATTGTCCAAAGGTCATTGTATCTGTGTTTATTTTAGCCCAGTGCCAACTAGGAGCGGGAAGCGCGGTCAGAGCTGTGGGCATCTACCGAAAGGAGACAGACTTTTAATCACAGCTTTTCTTTTTCAGACTAATTCATTTTTATTGTACAGTACAGCTCTCCAAACTTGATGGCCAGCTGAGAACACCACTGTTGAGTAATATGAAATCATAACAACCTCTGATATTTAGCATTCATATTGTCACCCATGACCTTGTTGTATCTGGCAGTGTCATTGCATTCTCCTCCATATTGTCTCCATAATTTTGTTTCTAATAGCCTACTGCAGTGGGGCTGGACAGTTGTTTTATAAGGACTAACATGTTAATGAGGACATTTGTAAACTAACACTGACCCACTCTCAGCTCGCATTCCTCGTCCACAGTCAATCTGATGTCTCTCATAGACATGCATAATGAAACAATATCTCTCACCGTGTGCACAACATCTGAATGCACAGCAAGCCTGAACTTGATCTAAGCTTCGCTGATCACTCTTGACACTGCTGTCTGCTTATTGATAGGCCTGTCAAACAGGCTGTCATACACACACACTTAAACTCACTCTCAGGGTCAGCAGGTCAGACAGGATGTATTGAAGTATTGAAGGGGATTTCACAATACAATGCATTATTTCCTGACACTGACTGTAGTATTATGAAATAATAATGCTTGTTATTAATGTTTCATGATTAGCATTGATATTTCACATTTACCACAGATTTTTAGCTCTGGAAAATTCATTAAAATGATTATGAAATAAATCTAGTTTGTTTCTCATTAAAGGTGCTGGAGGACAACACAGGGGTCCGGAGAGTGGTAGTCACCCCTCAGTCTCCAGAATGCTATCCTCCCAGCTATTCTCCAGCCATCTCTCCAACTCATCACTTACCTCCATACATGGCCCCACCACCCTTTATTCCCAACTCACACACGGCCTTCTACCCACCCGTCAGCCCTGGGGACATTTCCCCCCACCAGTACTACCATCATCATATCCCGCCTATGTACAATGAAGGTAGGAGTGCATATAAACACAGCTTACACTCCTCTTATTCTGGTATTGTCACGATATCAAGTGAAATCTCATGATATTTCAGTTCCACAGCTAAAACCGATAAGCTTTTGACCACTGTGTGTTACCTTATGAAACCCATAAAGCAGTGGTTCTCAACTCTGGCCCTCTAGGCCCACTTTCCTGTAGAGTTCAGCTCCAACCCAGATCATGCTCATCTGCCTATAACCTTTTAGTAATCCTCAAGACCTTGATTATCTTTTTCAGGTGTTTGATTAGGGTCGGAGCTGAACTCTGCAAGAGAGTGGACCTCGAGGGCCAGGGTTGAGAACCCCTGCCCTATAGAGACATGTGATTTTAAAAAAAGAAAGAAAAAGAAATGGGATGGAAATTATATTTCAATGCTTTGCGTTTTCTCACAAAAGTTTTGCACTATCATCGCAAAACCTTTGTACTCCACAGACAAACTGCGTTCGCTTGCAAAACTTTTGTGATGGAAATTAAATTTCGCGTTTTTTATTATTTTTATTTTTTACGTTTTTTGGGGAACCCAATACTTTTGCTAGAGAAGACAAATTCTTTGAAATATAATTTTCCCTCTCATCTCATTTTTTTTTTTTTTCATCACCATATCCCCACAGGGGCTCTGTAACTTTTCAGTGTATTTGTAAGCGTAATGCTGCATTCCATTTACTTCGGAAGAGGTATGTCGGAGCTGGGAATGACGTCACACCTGAGTTGACTGCAGTCCAGTACAAAGATCAGAAATCTAAGATGGATGCATCCAGGCAAACCTTTGTTGTGCTTGCTTATTCTGATTAAAAACGCATAAAAAAGTGGTATCTGCACAGATAAAGCCGAAGTATCATGTCTACAAATAGAGGTTGCATAATAGTGTGAACATCACTGAGTTTGAGACACAGACAAACAGAAGTACTAATAAACAATATATTACTACTGTTGATATGCTGAGAAGCCATATTGTATTCTGAAATCAGCGTTGAGTTTCCCATTTACAACTCTGAATTGAAGGGCATTCCAATTAAAAGTTCTTACTGGGGACTAGGAATATCCCACTTCCGAGGACAAATGGAACGCACCATAATTGTTCCTATTCCTAAATGGAATTTTATATGGAATTTCATGGTTGAGTGATTGTTTTGTTGACACAGAGATAATTCCTGTGTACGGGATGAACTACCTTGGGCGGGATGAGCCATACAAACCGCCACCAAAGAAGATGAAGGACAGACTGGAGCGTCAGAATCGCCTCAACAGCCCTCCCATCATCTATAAGAGCAATGTGGGCTGCAACAACATGTACAATGGCTACGGCAAGGTCCACGGAAATCTTGGGGGTGGTGGAGGAGGGGGAAGCAGTCCCGGAGCTAAAAAAACAACCCGTGGAGCTCGGAGTAGCCCCAGATCCAGCGAGCCAGACTTACAAGGTAAGGACTTTTGCAGGAATCGAGTCAACTGGTCTATTTGTATGTTCATCTCTTCGCTTTTTTGGAAATAATTTTTTTATTTATGTACAGCACCATTCGAAAGTTTGGAATCAGTAATGTATTTTTTTAGATAATTAAAAAATGTATTGAAAATGACAGTAAAGACATTTATAAAGTTCTTTTGAACTTTATATTCATCAAAGAATGAAAATCATGAAAAAAAGAAATGCAACAGTTTCCATTAAAATATAAAGCAGCACAAATATTTTCAACATCCATTCCTGGACATTCCTGAGCACCAAATCAGCATATTAGAAATGTATTTTTTTTTAAGGATCATGTGACATTGAAGACTGAAGTAATGGCTGCTGAATATTCAGCTTTGCCATGACAAGAATAAATAGCATTTTAAAATATATTGAAATATAAAACATTAACATGTAGCTGACCACAAACTTTTATACATAATATTTATATTTATTTTATACACAAAAGTTTGTGGTCAGCTTAATGTTAATGTGAAATATCAAGCAGGGAAATGACAGTCTGTCATAATAAATATACACTCACCGGCCACTTTATTAGGTACACCTGTCCAACTGCTCGTTAACACTTAATTTCTAAGCAGCCAATCACATGGCGGCAACTCATGGTAGACATGGTCAAGACAATCTCCTGCAGTTCAAACCGAGCATCAGTATGGGGAAGAAAGGTGATTTGAGTGACTTTGAACATGGCATGATTGTTGGTGCCAGAAGGGCTGGTCTGAGTATTTCAGAAACTGCTAATCTACTGGGATTTTCACGCACAACCATCTCTAGGGTTTACAGAGAATGGTCCGAAAAAGAAAAAACATCCAGTGAGTGGCAGTTCTGTGGGCGGAAATGCCTTGTTGATGCCAGAGGTCAGAGGAGAATGGCCAGACTGGTTCGAGCTGATAGAAGGGCAACAGTGACTCAAATAACCACCCGTTACAACCAAGGTGGGCAGAAGAGCATCTCTGAACGCACAGTACGTCGAACTTTGAGGCAGATGGGCTACAGCAGCAGAAGACCACACCGGGTGCCACTCCTTTCAGCTAAGAACAGGAAACTGAGGCTACAATTTGCACAAGCTCATCGAAATTGGACAATAGAAGATTGGAAAAACGTTGCCTGGTCTGATGAGTCTCGATTTCTGCTGCGACATTCGGATGGTAGGGTCAGAATTTGGCGTCTACAACATGAAAGCATGGATCCATCCTGCCTTGTATCAACGGTTCAGGCTGGTGGTGGTGGTGGTGTCATGGTGTGGGGAATATTTTCTTGGCACTCTTTGGGCCCCTTGGTACCAATTGAGCATCGTTGCAACGCCACAGCCTACCTGAGTATTGTTGCTGACCATGTCCATCCCTTTATGACCACAATGTACCCAACTTCTGATGGCTACTTTCAGCAGGATAATGCGCCATGTCATAAAGCTGGAATCATCTCAGACTGGTTTCTTGAACATGACAATGAGTTCGCTGTACTCAAATGGCCTCCACAGTCACCAGATCTCAATCCAATAGAGCATCTTTGGGATGTGGTGGAACGGGAGATTCGCATCATGGATGTGCAGCCGACAAATCTGCGGCAACTGTGTGATGCCATCATGTCAATATGGACCAAACTCCCTGAGGAATGCTTCCAGCACCTTGTTGAATCTATGCCACGAAGAATTGAGGCCGTTCTGAAGGCAATAGGGGGTCCAACCCGTTACTAGCATGGGGTACCTAATAAAGTGGCCGGTGAGTGTATATGTATTATATATATTTAATTTTTTTTTTATTTACAAATGTTATTTTAATATTAATTTAATAAAAAATACATAAATGTTATCTCTTGTTCTTTCATAATGTAAAGCAAATAAGTTACATGGAATTTTAAGAGGCGGAGCAGAGGGAGATGGTTACGTTCTGCTTTGTGCCAAAAATTCTCAGCAACGTTTACACAAGACATTATAGATGTTATTGTGGTTACATTAAATCATCTTGTACATGGCTAGAATATTTAGCCTCTGATGTTTCACGGCTTCCATTAGACATCTGTAATGCATGTTTCCCTCAGTGTGCCCACAAACCTTTTCTCTCTCCTCTTAAAAAAAAAAAAGAGATAAGTGCATCAGTAGAGGTAAAGGGGGTCATCATGCCGCGGAAACTGCATAGCTGGGAATCGCCAAGGTGCTATCATTTTTCCAGCACCCACAATGTGGCCCTTGTATCTCAGGTTGGGCCTCTGCTGAAAGGCAGCCCACATACCTGTGGAATCACATTCTCCCAATGAAGGGGTCCTTTGAGCATGGCCACCGATCCCCACCAATTCCACATGTGCCTTATCAGGCCCCCTGCAGTGCCGATTGCAGAAGAGCTCCGTTTAAGATGTTCACATGCTGTTTTTCTGCTCTCAAGAACATTTTCTTAATATAAACATTTTTCAGAGCATACATTCATAACTGTTTTAAATTATTTAAACACATGCCTGCACTCCAGAAGGTCACTGATTTTTGCTTCTGCCAAATTTTTTTTGTTTTGTTTTTTGTTCTCAGCCTTTAGTGTCCTTGAAGTTTTAGCTTTAAATTATGTATGTGCCACTGATCCCAGGTGTTTCGTCAATGCATGGACATTTGCAAGTGCTGACAAGTTGGGCAAAAGTAATGACCCCATTCAATTTATCTACCAAAAAGTACGTTTTGACCCTAAAAAAATACAAAATAAATCCACATTCAATGATTTGTCTGTGTGTACAGTATTATGTTGAAGGCAGAACATTTATCATTATATGCAGGTGTTGTAAGATTTGACTCCTTGCACACTGACATCATGGAAATGTCATTTGTCTGCTGCAAGCCGCCCATCCTTTGATCAGCTCACGATAGACCTTCCCAGTTAACAAGCTAAGGAAGTGCTCATACATCCATATGGTGTATCTGTTACTCACACTTAGAGTATCTTCAGAATCAAAGGCGAATGCTGACTGTGGCTGAATTCCCAGCAGATAAGACCTTGAAGCTGCAACTCAATAACTGTGGCTGTTGTCTCACTTCATACATGATAGTTAGATTATTTTGATGATTATTATTGACAAACTGAAGAAAACATGAGATTTTACAATTATCAGTTTTTTTTATAGAGTTTTGACATCAATATGAAAATTGGGGGGTAAAGGAAATTGGGACAATGTGCAAATTTTTTTTATCAGGAACTGTTCATGATCCAATAAAGTTCACCCAGGAATGATAATTTAGGGTGTGTTCACACTTGGCATGTTTGGTTCAATTAAAATTAACCCTGGTGTGAGTGCTCTGTTAGTGAGGTTCATTTGAATAAGTGTAAACTCTGCCATCCGAACCCTGGTGTGCACCAAACAAGCAGACCGAGACCGCTGAAAAGATGGGTTAAAAATGGCAGTGTGAACACTGAGTGAACCAGGACTAAATGGATTGTTTTCTTTTTTTGGTCTGGACCAAAATGTATTGAGAACCTAACTACAAGTGTGAACACACCCTTACGCACACGCATGTTGTTCAAAACCTTGTGTTTGTGGAACACAAAATATATTTTTATCGTGTTTATTTTATCGTGATATTTTAAAGTGTTTTTTTGTTTTGTTTTAAAAAGTCCCATTTAGTTTTGTATTTCAGTATTGACAAACAGTTCAACATTCAAAATATTTTTTTTTGTTCCACAGAAGAAATAGTCTTACAGATTTGTGAGGATGTGAGGGTGAATAAATTATGCCAACCTTCTTATTTTTGGCTGAATTATCCCTTTAAAGCATGCAAAAGACCTTACATAACATTGTTGAGTTATCAAGCATAATGTGGTGTAAAATACTGCACGTAAATGCACTCAGTATATGCTAAGCAGATGAGTTTTATGGAGATACCAGAAGCAAGGCGCTGGGGTTAAGTCTCAAGATACCGCAGCCCTGTGGAGTCGACTGAATGGTTGATGAAGTATAGAAAACAAACTTGAGGCTTCTAGCTCACGTCACTTACTGAGGGCTACGGCCATCTGGGCTTCACTGCAGCCTTGCTCCTAGGCATAAATCATCATCACCACATATGCAGACTACTTGGCTCCCTAGATCACGCCGGAGAACAGGTTAAGATAATTTTTTTTCTTTTTGAGAGGAAGCTGCAATAGTATGATCAAACTCTCAAGACTAAAGAAGAACAAAAAAGAGAAATGGAGGGAATGTGAGAGAGACGGACAACAAAAGGGTAGACATTCCAGCTGTCGATAATACGTTGTTGGCATAGCAGCTTGAAGATCCAGGCCTGGCTACCAGACATGACTGGAGCTGTGAAAACAACTCTACTTGTTCTCTCTCAGAACCTCACCTGGATGGTCTTTGCTCAGATCACCCCATGGGCACAAACACACTCACCTCCACTCATGAAGCTCGATTACATAAGGCAGGAAACCACATCCCGGGGCCCATCAGCTCCTTAGTTCCTAAGCTGCAAGGTTTTTTAGTGCTCCACCTTCATTAACTAGATTAGGCTGGGGCTAAACCTGTGTGCAGAGGAATACTGGCCACTAGATTAACCTTCTCATTGTCTCAGGCTTGCAGCACTTCAACCTTAACTCCTCTCTATCTCCAGTTCTCCTTGTGTGTTTGCATGGACTCAAGCAGAAACAGATGTTCACTTCTGATCCTCTTTGGCACTGTGTATTTCCTCCAGCCACGTGCTTTCACTCCGTCATTATCGACCAGAAGCAACAGATGTTAGTTAATCTTGGCTTCGTGTCTTTGCCACATTGGTAACGGTTTCCCACATTCACTCTCTCACAACATATGAGTCACTGAGAAAGGTTATGCCCCAAGGTCACTTCGATAACAGCATGTGATTGAGCAATGATGGGTGACGCAACTTGGGGAAACTAAATAAGATGACAAGGTCGAGGGCTGCTAAGACCTGGTAACAGGATGCCAGCTCTTCAGCTAATTAAACATGACCTTTCTATTATCTGCCGGTGCTTATTCTGTCATTCACAGTTGGCACGCCAGAACTCTCACCTATCAAGAGATTCTTATGAGTCTGTGTAGGTTGCTTTTCAAGAAGTTGCCATAGAAGGCACTGAGAAACTGGGCCAAAATCAACATTTGTGTGTTTTTCTGGGAAGTCCCTCTTACAGCTCTTACAGCAACACAATGCACAAACTCCATCTGTTTCAATGAAAGTGTTTGTCTGTGACAGGATTATTAGTGGTGTCTTTTGATAGACGTGCCTGTTAAGACAACTCTGAGATAGCTGGAGTTCTACTGTACCGGTCAAATCAAATAAACTTATCATTAATCCATTATGTACACACACATAATCTTTTTTTTTCTTTCAAATAGACATACAGTACAAGATAAAACATAAAATATTCAGGGACAACGCAGCAGTGGCTCAAATGGGCAAGTTTGACAACTAACCCAAAACTCGCATCAGTGGGTCATCCTTATTGTTGAGCCCTGTTACACATGATGACAATTTAAAAATAAATAAATAAATTAAAGAGCAAACGCATTGGATACATTAAGATAAAAACTAAATAAAAAGTTGGAGTGATGTAAATTGAGATTTAGTATTCTTTTTTTCTTTTCCCCCAGCTCCATATATTACTTATTCACATTCAATAAGGAGGTACAAAGTAAACGCAAAAATACCTGTGGAGATTGTGACACTGGGCATCCAGAGCAGGTCACCCCGGTTCAGTCACTCTGCAGCTCTCAGCAGTCTCGTTCCCTCCGCCTCCCTCCTTTTCCCTCTATCCCTACTATCTAGCCTCTGCCAACTTTCTCCATTCTTTCCAGTTCCCTTCCAGGAAGCGCTGGCGTATCCTTGTGTCCCTTGGCAGTAGGGAGGCCATGCATCTCTGCTGTGAGCGAATGCCACTGAGAGTCCCTCTGGAGATAGCTAGAGACATGGAGCTAGCACACTAAATGCAAGCGACTGATGCCAGCTTGGCAGTTGTTGAAAAACAAGCATCCGTTCTGCTGATGGGGCTAAAATGAAAGCAAACAATAGTTTCTCAGACGTTTACACACATATACAGTACACTTTTTATAGAAAATCAAAGAGGAGGTATGAGCAATGCTAACGTCTTGAGCTGTCTTGTCCTCATTTCAACTTCTCCAAGGTAGACTGACCAGTTTAGTCTGCTAAATGATGTATAGTGGAAGAGGCAGTGTATTGCTGATGTTTAAAATATGTAATCAATATTTTACTTCTACAGTATGGTTTTGACAGACTGAAATGCAAATACTGTAGATAAACTGACTGATAGACTATCAAGAACAGATAGGTATACTTAGACAGACAAAGACTAATAATAATAATAATAATTCATTACATTTATATAGCGCTTTTCTAGACACTCAAAGCGCTTTACATAGATGGGGGGAATCTCCTCAACCACCACCAATGTGCAGCATCCACCTGGATGATGCGACGGCAGCCATAGTGCGCCAGTACGCCCACCACACACCAGCTTACTGGTGGAGAGGAGACAGAGTGATGAAGCCAATTAGTATATATAGGGGTGATTAGGAGGCCATGATAGACAGAGGCCACTAGGGGCAAATTTGGCCAGGACACCGTGGTTACACCCCTACTCTTTCGAAAGACATCCTGGGCCTCGGTTTAACGTCTCATCCGAAGGACGGTGCTCTTTGACGGTATAGTGTCCCAATCACTATACTGGGGCGTTAGGACCCACACAGACCACAGGGTGAGCACCCCCTGGTGGCCTCACTAACACCTCTTCCAGCAGCAACCTGGTTTTCTCATAAGGTCTCCCATTCAGGTACTAACCAGGCTCAGCCCTGCTTAGCTTCAGTGGGCAACCAGTCTTGGGCTACAGGGTGATATGGCTGCCTAGATTCAGGGTGATATGGCTGTCTAGATTCTAGACCATAGACTGTAAAAAAAGATTGACGTCACACCTTCACTCTCTACCATTGTAGAAAAGTGAAGCCACCAATGTCCAATTATTGCGCAGTAGTGAACTCGAAGGCTGAGTCTGCGCAGTAGTGAACTTGAAGGCTGAGTCTGCGCAGTAGTGAACTTGAAGGCTTAGTCTGCCCAGTAGTGAACTTGAAGGCTGAGTCTGCGCAGTAGTGAGCATGATGTGAGCATGAGCAGCCGTGGCCCTCCCTCCCGTAGAATCGGTTGGTACATATATTACTGCAGAACAACACATTATGTGAAATAAACAGTTATGAAAATGTAGAAATTGAAGTTCCCAAAAAAAGTATGTAGGTCCCTCAGTGACTACTTCGCTCAGAGAAGCTGTCAATCTCAGCTGTCAGTCATGACGTCAACCCCCGGTTTTATAGCATCAAATAACCAACTAAACCCAAACTTATTTTAAAAAGCGAACTCTTGAATTTATATCCGCGTGATAAAAAAATATCTAAAATGACAGACATTATTTGAAGTGTAATTTGATTGTTTAGTTTGTCTCATGTCTCGTTCGATTACATGAGAGGGTGGGGTTTATGAGCTATACTGCATCCATCAACCTGGGCGCGATCTAAACGTTTTGGCTTCACTTTTCAGGACTTGTGTGGCACACTTGATCTCTAAACAGACAAGAATGCAGATTGACTGATAGACTATTTAGACATGTGTACACAGATAGACAGACAGACAAGCAGATAGGTACGCTGATGTCTATAGATTATCTGTCTATCTATCTGTGATTGATAGATTATAGATGGATGGATGGATAGATAGAATGTCTGTTCATGTTCATGTCTGTCTTGAGCGCGAGTGGCTGTGTCAGCTGTGCTGTGTTCGTGAGAGTGTGAGAGCGAGTGCACCGTGGCAGTGGTTCTCAGGGAGGCACAGGTTTGTGTGAGAGAGGGATTAGACAGCCAGCTGTTGAGCAGATGGAATGTGTGCTATGCGGAGATGAGAACGATTGGGAGCCTGCAACTCTTTCTCTCTCTTCCTCCCACACTCCCTCCTCCCTCACAACTCATTATTAGAGACTTTTTTTTTCTTCAGAGATGTGTATGATGAAGATTTCTTTGTTTTTTATTTGATCACCTGACAATATACTCTTTCCTGTTGTGCCTTGTCTATATCTGTTTTAATATAATGAAGTGTGTATTACAAAGTGCTTAAAAAGAACACGCCAAGTTTGATTTCCTAGCTGTAACGTTAGTCATCTTGACTCCGATCTGTTAGTATAGCCACAACCTCAGTATGTCTTTCCTGATGATTTTCTGGTTGACTAAGTATTGCTCTGTCATTTTGCACATTTTTGTATGGACTCACAGAACCTCTCTGGCCCTGTAGGCTACTTGTGTTTAACAACCGTCACTAATCAAGAATGTGTTGTTTCGTCTCACTCCACCAGAGGGGAGTAACTAGCAGATTGTTTGTGCCTCTGCGCAAAAGATGGAGTCCACAAAAGAACTCTTTATTTTCTGGATGAAGTGCATGAAAAATTCCAGGAGGTTTTAATCTAAAAGCAAGCAAACAAACAAATCGAGCCCACTAACAGAATTTAGGACTGTGAAACTTGTTTATGTCTGACTGATCAGGCCTCCTGATAGTTGCAGTCTGTTTCTTTATCTGTAGCCCTAATTCAGGATGCTAGCTAGAGGATGTGAGCCTGTTTTAAGTGCCTGTAGCAGCTCCACAGTGCTCCAGCACTCGCACACATTCACAAACGCATGTGCAGACATGTGGGTGTAGTTACTGGCCTGACCGTTTGACGTCTGCAGTTCTGTGGGTGTTCTTAGAGACTTTTTTTCCCCAATAGTCTGCAAATTCAGTTTTGGATGTTTACCTAGCACCTCTTTATATACATAGGCACACTCATTCACATAGAGCTAAACACCCAAACACTCCACTCACACTGCAGCTCTAGTCCACTGTCATAAAAAAATAAAAAAATGCTTCCTGAAGTCCAGAGAGAGATTTTCATATTGATTTATTATGGTTTTATGGTCAAGTGTGAGCTCTCTCATGACTCAGAGCATAGCCTTTAAAACCTTTCACCATCACGTTATTATCTATGTATGCCTAGGTGATGCTATACAGTTGGTAAGGTGTCCAGAGTGTTTTTTAGCATTTTTCTATTTGGTTGCTAGGGTATTATGGTTGTTTGTTACTTAGTAAGAGTTCAAGATGTCTGGTTAGCTGGTCCGACAGTTAAAAAGCTGACTATAGCACGCCTGACTATAGCAACTCTTCATAACAAGCAGGAGCTACACACCACAGTTTACAACTTATAGTTAGGGTTTGATCAAATGTTTCTCTTTCCTCTCATTCTGTCACTTCTATGTTGCAGGTTATATTCACTTCAGCTCAGTCCCTTCTTTCACATTCCTTATCCCCCCCCCTTTCCGTTCTCCCGTCTTTGACCTTGGCCTATAATTGAAGGCAGAAACTCCTCTCCAACCCAGATATCCAGAGAATACACAAGAAATAAAGAAGGAAATTAACTTTAACATGATGCAGAATAGAATACAGCTCTACTTTTAAAATGAGAGGTGTTTGTTTTTTCCCTCCTCTTCTATCATCTTCACTTCCTTTATTTATTTTCATTTATATATAGTGAAGCAGCGGTTATTCAGAACGTGGCAGGAGGGCGAGACAGAGAGTGAGCAGTTAGCCTCAACCATCCGCTCCCTATGGAAACTGCATGCGTGAGAAACAGACGTGAAGCTTTGAAAAGTCAAGTGTTGTGTTTGGAAGCAGCAATAAAAGAGGTTCCTCAGAGTGCGGGAGCGGAAGGAGAGGAGAGGATGGACACACTGGAAGTGGACTTGATGGCTAGTATGAGTCAGTAGAGATGACTTACAGACCCCATGAAACTGCTATATGAGGCCAGTCTTGATGTATTCCCTTGTGAAATCGGAAGTTTCATTAGGACATATCAACATTCTCATCTATTTTTAAATTGATTTATTCCTTTTTTCTTTTTTTATAAATGGGCATTAGTTACAGCCATGCACCATGTGCTGCTACTTGCAGGTTGTATTATTACAACATTCTCATTCAGGAGACATTAGATTGGACAAAAAAAAAAAATCTGTGTAGTGCGGGATAAATCTTCAAAGAAACCTTAATTTTGTCAACTTTTAGTATATTGATGATCTCAAAGTTGAAACCTATGGACTAAGGGCCTGTTTATACCTGGTCACTTCATGCGTTTTTTTACTGATCGGATAGTTATCTGATTTGTTAAAGCTGTTCCATTTATACGTGGCCACATAAACATGTTTCTGCAAAAAGAATATAAATTCGATCTTCAATTCCCACCCTATAATAACGTGTTCAAGTTAACTAAAAAGACACTGAGCAGTTAGTCTGCGGCGGACCGTATCTGTAGTGATGCTGTAGCGCTTTCATACCTGGCTATAACATGTCATAAACCCTACAACACACCCTTACACGTTTATTTTTTCACACATGTATATTTTGGGAGCAGTCAAATTTACATGTCACCAGATGCATTTACACTTTCCAGTTTCATCCTGAAATGGTTTGAGTGATGGGATTTAAATCTTTCTCGAAAGCATTTTGGAGGGCATTTGAACCTGGTCTTTTCACAATTGGATGGATATCTGATCAGAGAAAACGCATGAAGTGACCAGGTGTAAACAGGCCCTAAATGTTACAAAACACCAATCTTGCTACCGTCTAGACTCTAGACCAATTTCGAGCCGACGTCACAGTTACATCACGGCGCTAGCTGGAGGCAAAACAAACGGAAAACTGGAGGCGGCAAATTAAACAAGCACAGATTCGACTACATAATAAGGAGCTTAAATTATTATTATAATTATTATTAAATCTCATCTTGTTGTGTTGTTGGGTACAAGAATCGATGAAAAATGAATATGCTGTATCTGGTATTTTTATTTCTAGAAAATATTCACATCATTAAAATTGCACAGTAATGTCACTCTTTACATTGTCGTCGTCTTGGCGCTGGCAGAACTGCGGATCGTACCACACAAGTCTTGTACATGACCATGCAGCACATAGTTATTGGCATCTAAAGATTTATATGCCCTCACTTTCTTTTTATGCTCGGTTTCTCTATCGGATAGGTGTAGAAGTCAGGCCACTCAACCGGAGGTAGCGTTAACGTTAATCCTCTCAGATCATCCATCAATTGACGTCGTGTACGGGTCAGCCAATCTGGTTCCGTCCGTTAAAATTAACTTTTGCAAATAACAATCACGGTCTTTGACAGTGAGTGACCTTAGTGAGTGACATTAAGATAAAATCGGATTTTCTCCAGTCATTGTTAAAAAAACAAGCTAACAAAACTGGCAAACTAACGTTAGTGAAGTGGCCAGAGGGATCGTTCTGCCACCACCTAAGGCACGAATCTTAATAACATCGTGTAGTGTGTGATGCACCGCGATTTTCAAATCTGGTAGTGTGAGCATGTAAGATTTGAGGTAAGAAAATCTGCAAAGATTCTCCTTAAGTGTGTGCTGCAAGCAGATTTCTAAATCGGTTAGGATTTTAAAACTCCTGTAGTGTGAGCCAGGCTTAAATCTTGCTCATCCCGATAAATATCAACCATGTTTGATATGATCGGGGCAAGCCCGATTTGTGTGAGAGCAGAATCGGGAGGTGTAAGATTCGATCTGTGAACGCCTCACATTACCAGATAATCTGTGCCGAACATCGGAACCAATCGAGGTCCTCGACAAGATTTTTTCTCCGATTCTCGGGAGGGGGAAATCGTCCTAAAACTCCTGTAGTGTGAGCCAGGCTTAAGCTCTGCCCAAAAAAACATCACTATGTTTACTAACTGAAAAGGGGTCAATATAGACTGTGTCTCTACCATGATGACTCCATCTTTCGTGTTAGGGTGGGTTTAAATGAGCGCTCTATTTATTCCAAGATCAAGGCCACCTTATATTCTTTCACGTCTGCACAGTTACTCATCACTTTTCAGTAAAAGCTCAATTTGTCACCCACACACACACACACACACACACACACACACACAGAGCATTAGTTTTCCGTCTCTCGGGGAAGCCTGCGTTCCCTGTGCCTACCTCCTGGGGTCATGTTAAGGTGATTGTGTATGACATAACTGTTGCCATGACTCATGAAGGCCCAGAGGTGCTGTGAACTCCCAGTGTGCTCTCTACTCTAGCAATAAATACACACATCAATCATACACATGTTGTGGATTAGGTTGGATGACAAATAATGTCTTTTAACCTGTTTTTTCAGCATCAGGTTAATGTTTCTGGCTGTAAATAGGAAATTTTATCTTATTGAGAAATAACATTTTTCACATTATCACAGTTTATTCGCTATAGTTTAGAAAATGGTAATGACATATGAATACATAAAAATATGACTTGAAGAACTTGAGTTATCAAAGCAGTTGATATTTCACTTTTCTTTTTCTTTCACTTTTTATCTGTTTCACAAATGAATTAAATTTAACAGCTGACAACTATTCAACCTAAGTACACAATTAGATAATACCAATTTAGGTCAACCAATTACCAAGTAATGCTTAATTGTGTTCGGTCTGTGGTGTAAAAAGGTCGCATAGCAATTAAACAAAAGATACTTAAACAAAATATGGTCAAGTGTCTGAATAATTTTTGGTCCCAAATCTTTATAAATTGTATTGGTAGTCCACTGTATGAAGAATTCGGTATAAGGGTATAATATGTCACAGGTAACTTTTTTATTTAGCTGTTCTCAGTACAATTATATATACATACAAGTTACTGCCCAGAAGAGAAGAATATCTGCTCATGTGGATTCTGTCTGTTTGGGTCTTCAGTGGAAATGATAAATTAGGTGTTAGTGAGCAGTTGTGGGTATATGTGTGTGTATCCACAGGCCAATAAAGATTTAAAGGTATTCTGTCAGACTGTCTATCGCTAATGATCTGGTAGATTAAGTGAGCTAATCCGGCCTTGGGAACATGAGGTAATTGATCATTTTTTCCACGTGCAGATTTCAAATTGGCATGGGAGTTGCATATACGAGTTATGGATGTGGTTCAGTAGAGAGACATAGAAGTGCAAGCTTCCGACAGATCATGTATCCGCTGTGCCAGCGCTCTTTCAGTGGCGTCTGCGGTTATGTAATATATATTTTTTTCAATGCCTTGCTAAAAAGTATTGACAGTAGGTGAAAAACACCTTCTGTTTCTCCTCAAATTTATATTCTATTTTCAAACATAATTCTGTTTTCTCCTCAAATATGTTTATTTCTGTTTCAGAGAAGTGGTTACAGGAATAGTTCACCCAAAAATGAAAACAAATTAAATAAGTTGTCATTTGGGTTTGGACTACATGAGTGTGAATAAATGATGACGCAATGTTCTTTATTTTTTCTCCTGCTCTGTTTCTGACTTAAGCCTGACCCCTGCTGATTCATATCGGAATAACACCCTTTTATTTTTCTCTCTCTTCTTTCTTTCGGCTGCAGATCATGATTCAGAAGCTAAGAGAGTTCAGGATGTTCTTTCGGGAATGGAAAAACCACAGGTGGGTCTGGAATTTGAGTTAAAAACATCACAAGTGATAAATACTAATGGTTTTTATGTTATCAGATAAACATGATGTCCTTTCATGGCCAACAGAATGTACAGGCTGCAAATACAAGTGGGCATAAAAACATGACATTATTAATTAAATGTATATGTCATAAAGAAACATTCAGCAAAAGTCATCAAGATCTTATCACATTTGTTTACAATTACAAACTGTTCCCATTGCAGCCACATAGGGGCAGCATTTTCTTTTATTTTTTATTTTATTTATTTTTTATGTTCCACTGTCAAGCAGTTGAGGACTAGGTAAACATTTCCATCAAAACAATGTTTTCTGACCAATGTTTGCTCTGTTCTTTCCCCATCTGTTCACTCAGCCTGCTGCTCTTGATGTTGTTTAGTTCAGGACTATCTAAGGACACCCTGTCACTTTAAGTGATAAACCATTAAGTGAAACTAACCCATAGTCATCAATCATCTGTTCTGTTTTGTGTTTTAGTTTGCATGCATTTGTTAGTGTGTGTGTGACATTTGAACAGCTGTCTCATTTACTCCCTCAGCGTAAGATTAATCCCTCATTATCATCAAATTTGTGACATTAAGGAAGTAAATAAGTTCAAATCAGTTTAACACTGCTGACTCAAAGATCATATTTTATTATATTATTTTAATAACAACAAACGTGCATCTGTCTGTGTCTGAAAACTACAATATTGTCTGTCTGTATATTACATTATAGAAAAACTGACATTTGACATCGAGTAGTCGTAGGACGTTCTGCAGTACTTCCTCTCCTACTATACACTGTTTATAGTACATATAAATGGCATTATATACACTACCGTTCAAACATTTGGGATCAGTAAGTTGTTTAAAAAAAAAAGAGAGAAATGAATACTTTTATTCAGCAAAAAAAATCATCAAAAGCTACAGTTAAAATACTGTCACATTGCAATTTAAACAATAATGGTGTTTTAAAACTTTTTATTGATTAAAAAAATCCTGATGAAAGCATCATGCTTTCCACAAAGCATATTAAATTGCACGACAGTCTTTAACATTGATAATAATAAGAAATGTTTCTTGAGCAGCATGTTAGAATGATTTTTGAAAATGTCACCACAGGAATAATTTGCATTTTAAAATATAAAAGTTACTTTCAATTTTAATAACATTCCCAATAGTACTGTTTTTACTATTTTTGATCAAATTAATGCAGCCTTTGTGAGACTTCTTTCAAAAACATTGAAAAATCGGACCGATCCCACAGTTTTGAACGATAGTGTATACTTGCTTAATATACCTGCAGCTCCATGAATGGGAGTAAATTTGGCATATAACATGGAGTGCAGAGGGAATATAGCCTGATGGGTGCAGGCAGGCAGTGTGGAAAACATCTGTGGCGCAATGTGTCCCAAGATGAGGCAATCTGGAAGGATGTGCAAGTTTGGAAGTTAATTGACTTAAATTTGCCCTCATACTCATCTCTGCAACAACCTCTAATGGAGCTGCCTTTCTTGTTCAGTTGTTTCATGAACCTAAAATTGAGTGTGTCACAGAGTAGAAACGCAGGGGCCAAATCCTTTGTATGGCTGAAGTTTAGTGGCAAGTTAGTGTTCTCATTTTCTCAATATCACAAGCTCTCTACCACTTCATGCACTCCAACTTCTCATTATAGTTGATGCAGCCCAGAATTGAGTCATGGACCAAAGAAATACAGCACTAAGATATTGATGATAGTTTTTATAAAAAATAAGCAGATTTAATCATAATGTACAACTTTGACCAGTTGGTGGCACTGCATCCTAAACACACTTTACCCTAAGGGCATGTTTTAGGATCATATACTAAATTTCACTTTAGTGTATGAAAGTTTTGTCAAGACAGAGCATCACTTCCTGTTTGATGTCCTTACCATGAACTTTGAGTCACTTTTTTAAGAAAAATACATGCATGCATACATGCACACACTATCTTTCAAAAGTTTAGGGTCAGTAAGATTTTTTATTTATTCAAAAAGGATGCTTTAAATTGGTCAAAAGTGACAGTAAAGACAATTATAAGTTATAATGTTACAAAACCACTTATTTTTAAATAAAAGCTGTTCTTTTAAATGTTCTATTCACCAAAGAATTAATGTCCACAAAAATATCAAGCATCAACTGTTTTCAGCATTGATAATAAGACGACTTTTTTCAGCATATTAGAATGATTTCTGAAGGATCATGTGACACTGAAGACTGGAGAATATTCAGCTTTGCCATCACAGGAATAAATTACATTTTAAAATAGAAGTTATGTTTTGGTCAAAGAAATGCAGCCTTGCCGAGCAAACATTTAAAAATGTTAAAACCTATATTGAATGGTATAGGTCGCTGAGCTTTTCAGTATCTCTGTGAGAAAGCCGGGTCTGATGGCAGCCGGTTTGTTGAGAACATATTGCTGTAGCTTCAGAAGTGCCAGTGGCAATCCTAGCTGTGCACATCCGAGAGCAACAACCATAGCTTTTCCACAGACATACTTTCACCTGCAGTTACTCTTGCCACAGGACAGATTACGTTTGAGAGATTTGCTTCTGCCTGACTGAAGGTATAGTCTACAGCTCATTCATGTCAGCGTTATACCCTCATACACAGTGTTACACTGAATGACCTGTTATAGACGAGGAGTTATAGCCGCTCTGCCTCTTTACGTTTATACCTTCATTTCTGTGTTTGACATATAAATAGTTGTTTTTGCAGAGCTATAGAGTGGTTCAGATTGCAGGCCTATAAACGGAAGGTAATTAATATTACCCATTTGTTCCCAGGTTGGGTCTTTTGGAGGAGCAATTTTTGTGTTACGGATTAAATAAAGTCTGTGGTTAAAGGTTGAGGAGATGTTTGTTTAGTTTTTTGTTTGTACAACATTACACTGTCACATTAAAGTCCTCGTTTAAAAATAAATAAATAAATCTACTTGTGTGGATCACCCACCCACAGATTCAAAGACACTTGACATGCTTAATAATATTGTTTCCAGTTCTACAGTTGATGGTCTTTATGTGTTTGCTTGACAGGTTCTTAATATCCAGGCCCGGACAGCTCGACTGACTTGGGCTCCACCAGCAGGCCTCCAGAACAGAGACAGGCACAGTAACGGACACCCCTTTACCTTCAGCTACGAGGTCACTCTGTCAGACAAAGGTCGTAACGGCCAGTACCGTGTCATTTATAGGTAAGATAGACTGGAGTATATAATCACAGAGGAGATGTGTAGTCTGCTCTGAATCCTTGAGGAGTCTTTATGTTCTCATAAATTAACAGTGTTCACCACAAGGGAGCAAGTTAGATATGAATACATCATCCATCGAGCAGATAGAATTATTGGATGCAGCCTGTTCTCTCACCAGGACTTGTGTTCAGTATCCAGAGAGCAGACAGGAAAGATAATCAGACCTCTCACACCCTGTCATCATCTGTTTGAAGCATGAGTCTCAAAGCATGACTCCAGACTAACATATGAGCAGTGGTGCTGGTGGAAATGATATGGATGTAATGTATTATATTATATATTATCATTCAAAAGTAGTTAGTTAGTTAGTAGTTTTAAAGAAACTTTAAATACTTTTATTCTGTAAACATGCATTAAACTGATCAAAAGTGAAAGTAAAGACTTTTACATTTTTACTAAAACAATAAAAAATGTATGGTAATAATAAATTATTTGAATAAATAATTCCAAATAAATGCTAGTCTTTCTATTCATCAAAGAATACTGGAAAAAAAAATGTGACATGGCTTCCACAAAAATATTAAGGAGCACAACTGTGTTCAACATTGATAATAATTAGACATTTTTCTTGCGCAATAAATCAACATTGATTTCTGAAGGATCATGTGTCACTGAAGACTGGAGTAATGATGCTGAAAATTTTGATATGCCATCACAATATTAAAATATCTTTTAAAATATATTTTATGAATTGTTTTTAGTTGTTATAGCATTTTACAATATAACTTTTACTGTATTTTTTTATTAAATAAACAACTGGTGAGCATAAAAGACTTCTTTCAAAAACATTAAAGGTGGGGTATGTGATTTCTAAAACGGCTGGCTGATTTTGAAAATACACAACTCAAAAGGTCCTAACTTCTTTCCTCCCACGCTGGCCCTGACTCCACCCATTCGAAGAACATGGACGCGCAATCATGCACGAGCAAAAACTCCGATGCACGAGACTCAGCCCTGGCGTCTGTACAGCGGTCTTCCATTCAAAGCAGGATTCCAAGGGGGTAATCCATCAGCCGGAAGTTGAAGCTGCCTCCGGGGGCCGCCATTGTAGCTGGCTATCACCCCCTTTTAGCATCCCATTGACTCCCATTCATTTTGGCGTCACTTTGACAGCGAATAACTTTACATCTGAGGCATCCAAAGACTCCATTTGTCCATTATTTATTTCTAAAGAAACACGACAATGTATAAAAGGCTCCATTACTTTGTATCTTATGTTATGGCCCCGTAGAAGCCGTTTTTGTAAAAATAGGCTAATGATTGCGTCATAACCACGGGACTCTCTGTCCCACAGTCGAGAAGTTACCATATAGACAGAAGGAGAAGCTCGTAGCAATCTTTTACTGTCTAAAGTCAGCACATACTTCGACCTTGGAAACTTCTGATCATCATTCAAGACAATTATTGTGTTATAGTTGGTTGTTGCTCCAGGTCACGCTTCGCCGTCTCTGCAAGATTAGGTGATTCAGATTTGTCTTGGCACAGCTACTAGAAGATTTACAACTGTCAGTCAGGTTGCTCACGTCACATCTCCGTCGTCCAGCTCAGTTTGAGCCTGCGCAGAACGCTTGGCTATCAGGAAGTGAGTGCCCATGTTGGGCTTCAACTCTCTCCGTTGAAATCAACGGGGTCGCTGTGTCCATTTCTTTTACTGTCCATGCAGGATTCATAGCAATGTTCTTTGAGTATGCGCACGAAGGGGTCACGGCACGCGCGCGAGGGGGGTATGGTGACCGTTTGATTGACGGACTTACTGTCCAATGATTCCAGATTATTAGTAGCCTTTTTTGTTCTGTCCTATCTATCATATGTTTCTGCCTCATTAAACAGCTATGCTATACATTTAAAAAATGTCTTAATTTTATAGTAGACTATATAAAATAATTGATCTTTCTGATTTTATCTGGTTTTTCATTAATGTATTTTACAACAATACAAAGAGCAATGTGTGACGTTTGACCAGATTTAGTGCTACACTTATTGTCTCATATTTGTCCCCCACTAAATCAAAATTTTTTTTTCACTAAATGTTCAGATTTAATACAATTATTGTTTTTCTAGACTAAATTTTAGTTATCCACTAATCTAGTTTATAATATAATTTTTGTCATAGGTTATGATCATATTTTTTTTGATTTGTTGTTTTTCTTTATAATGAAGATGTCTGTATTAAGTAGATTGTGTGTTGAACTGATAATCACTCTTTTGTGTGTTAAACACAGAGTTATAGAAATTCTACTTGATTTAAAAAAAAACTGCACTGGTATCGAATCGGTATCGGTCGATACTCAGAATTTTTGGTATTGGATTGGTTCAGAAATTTTTTTATCGGGACATCCCTAATATTTTCTGGTCGGCTATATATCTAAGTTACCCAGGAGCTCTGTTGACATAGGCTAGCTTGATGAATAGAGACGTTGAACACAGCAGGAGAGAACACAACGTTAGCCAGCTAGCTAAAGCTCTGGTGGAAAATTATCAGCTAACGCTACGGAGGCCATAACATTTTTGACTCATGGATGAAGTTAAGTTTCTCCAGCTCTCCCCAGGATGGGAACAAATGCATCTCAAAATGCATCAGATTGATGCTTTAAAATATGGAATATAAAACATTTTCTTACGGGATATCCTTCTTACCTTTTTCACCCCTGACCCGTTTTCATGCCTGCGTTCCACAGATGATTAAATTGATTCATTTTCATTTCAGTGCTTCTAACTCTGTGGCTGTAAGTGGGTTAGGAATAGAATTTCAAGTGATTTTGAAAAAATTTACAAAAAAGAGAATCACATACCCCACCTTTAAAATATCTTATGATATTTTTCCTGTTTTCTTCACCAGTGCTGTTTATAATGTCATGGATGTTTAATATGGTTTCAACTTTCATATTAAAATAATTTGCTGTTCCATAGAGGTTTATGTAATAGAATTGCTTCGCATTTATCGTAGGATGAAATACTCATGCCACGTTTAAATTTGGTTTGTGCAGCACCGTTCAATTTGTCCTCACAGTTGGGTAGTGCTGGTCCAGGCCACTTTTGACTTTTTGCCTTTGTATGTTTCCCACACTAAAAGAAAATGACAGAGCATAATCTAAAAGAATGGGGCAATTTTGAAGTTGCACAAAATAGTCGCACCAGCAGGAAAAATGGTTAACGGAAACCCTTAAACCTATATGTGGCAAAACCACTCAAAGTTTTTCCCTTGAGCAGTTGTGCTCAATAATAACTGAACAGCATCCTTAATGAAAGTCAATTTTGCACTTTGAACAGCACAACTCTGTTGCTGGCATCCATTAAGGTCAGTAACCATCGTGTGTGTGTGTTTTCAGTGGAGAGGAGTTGGAATGCAATTTAAAAGATCTCAGACCAGCAACAGATTACCACGTAAGGTAAGTGCAGCTCTCAGCTTTATTTCTTGCCATGTGCAAGAACATGTGCTTAGAGTAGTTTAAACTATTACTGTTATTAGAGCCCATTATCCCAGAAATGCATGCTATTTCTGATGATCAGTATTGTCATTACAGTGATCCAGTTATCAGCATTTTCTTTTTTTACGTAATCGAAGTTAACGTTAATGGAATATAAGTCATACATTTTTTGTTTAATGACCTCAGCTCTAACTAAATGTCCCTCTAATGGTCTGCCTGTTACCTGCTATTAATGAGCCGAAGGTGCTGTGCATCACAGTGTTGGAAAGGTCAAGCTTAAATATGATGCATGTACTGGTCCTCAAAGAACCTTTCAAGCCCACATCTGCGGTAATCTTTGCAGCCAAAGATAGGCAATGCAAGTCTGTTCTGTCACCGGGAGCTCTTGTTAATGGAGAATCCAGTGTTGGGGGTCGGTTTGTCTGGATCCTCATTAAAATGCAGTGAAATTGTCAGTTGAGTTTCCGTTTGACCTTTGAACCCTTGTAGCAGTGGGACTAGTACCTGAATATAATGTTCTGGTTAAGGGATAGTGGGAGACTGTCTGTCTCTGCAGTCAGATGTGAGCCTGAATGTTCCATTTGCCCCTAAGAGTGGTTTATTTTTTTTGCTCTTTATAAATCTGAGCGACCTGTTGGGTAATGGCACATGTGGCCAGATTAATTTTGTCCCGCCTTTTCCAGCACAGGAATAAGCAATGAGGTGAAGTAAAGTGCTTTAAGACTTTTTTAGCACATCTTTAAAAAAAAAGAAGATTTTTTTTCTTTTTTTTCTAGAATTGTAAAAGCAATGTGCACTCAATCAGAAAATACATTGAAAAAGGCACAGCTGGTACTAGAAGGTCATGTGTTTGATTACTGATAAAATGTACACCTCGAATGCACTCTAAGTTTTCTCTTTGATAACACAAAAAGGTTATTTTCCCCCTCACTGTTCCTGCTTTAAATGTAGTATAGCTCACTTTAAACGAACTATGTCTTCTAAATGTGTGTGTGTTTGTCTTTCTCAGAGTGAATGCTGTGTGCAATTCTGTGAAGGGTTCGTGCTCTGAGGTGGGGGCCTTCACCACCCACAGCAGTACCCCAGACTGCCCGCTGCCCCCTAAACTATCCCATCGCACAAAGAGCACGCTCACCCTACAGTGGAAGGTGAGACTGCTGTTTATCCCATACTAGTAGTATGGAAGTTATCAGTTCCCAGGCGTCAGACATATAGGACTAATTCTGTTAATTCTTCAATGAAGGTACATTTAAGCTTAAAGGCACTGTATGTAACTTATTTTACATACTTCTTCTAAAGCATAAAAATACCATAGCATGTTTCCTTAATATCTGAAAACATATTAAGTTCACATACTCATTTCTCTTAACACTTTTACAGCCAGTTATTTTACTTATTATTAAACAACGATCTCTGAAATTTTGAATTTGGACTGCAGTGCCTATTTCAGTGTCATTCTTACAGACTGCACCTTTGCTTACAGTTTGTAAAGTTTTATTACAAAAACTCCGGTTATAAAAATACTCGTGTCCGTGTGGACTAGGCCTTAATCACAGTTTAAATAACAGCTTAAATAACATGAAGTTGACCGTTTAGTCACTGGTTTGATTTACTGACACAGACAAAGAACATCTGACTGTACATGAATCCACATATCAGAAATCACTGTTCACAGATCAGGCATTAGAAATAACACGGTTACTTACATGTTGTGGCATTACTGTCAAGTCCATATCGTGAAAGTCTGTTTGCAAAGCATGCGCCGAAATTGCGACTGATTTACCAAAGAATCCTCAGTGAAATGTACCGCATACAAATAAATAATGCTCAACTGAGACATTCTCATTGTTGAAAAAAATAACCACATTCTTAGCATCAGGATCCTTTGGAAGGTAATGTTATTTGTTATCAATCTTGTATTTCTCTTCCTCATCTCAGTATGATGACCTCTTATGTCAAAAGCTTAAGGAAATTTAGATTTCTCAGTTCATGACCCCTTTAGCGGAGATGTTCCATCATCCTGAATTATTAAAGAGATCGTTCAGCTAGAAATGAAAATTCTGCCATCATTTACTGACCCTCATGTTGTTCCAAACCTGTATGACTTTCTTCTCTGGAACATAAGAGGAGGAGGAGGAGGAGAAGAAAGATTTTCACGCTGCCCTTTTCTATACAATGAGAGTGAATGGTGCCCAGGGGCCACAACAAATGGCAAAAAGCACTATAAAATATCCCATATGACTCGTGTACTATTTCAAGTTTTCTGAAGGTGCACAATTTTTTTAAATAAGTCTTAAATAAGTGCTCAGTAAGGCTACATTTATATGATAAAAATTTTAAAAATTGCAATATTGTAAAATATAATTCCAATTTAAATTTATTTTAATGTATTTATTTTATTTATTAAGACCCATTTCACATCATGATAGATAGCATGTGAGTATATAACAAGTCATACGGACATGGTTTTAGTGGCCACTTGACAGTCCCTGATCCCCAATCTTGTTCATTGTACGACAAAGAGAAGCATCAACGTTCTGCCATCTCTTACTGTATGTGTTCAGGATAAGAAAGAAACTTTAAAAAGTTTTGGAAAAACATGAGTGTGACTAAATGATTGGGTATACTTCTTACTTTTTAGATTTTAAAGGTCCAGTACACAGACAGTGCATCTTGTTATATAACTAAGTAATTTTATTATGAAATAAGGTTTTCTTTCAGTTTTCCTTCTTTATATGTGCTTCTCATTTGCTTCTTTTTATTTCTCTCCTCACTTAGGCACCAGTTGATAATGGATCGAAAATCACAAGTTACCTTTTAGAGTGGGATGAGGTATAAATATATTTTTTTGTTCAAAGTAAAGACTTTACACATTTTTTAATTATCATTAGCATTCAGTTTCTTTTTACATTTTTGGTAAAAGGGCCTCCTTGTTGAATTGCATTTTCAACATGTTCAGCACTAATGACTCCTCTTTTATATCAGCATTGTTCATTCACTCTGTTTAAAGACTCATATCTGAATGATGTCCCCATTTTCATCAAAGACCACAGCAGACTGTTGTCACTCGTACATTTCTCACTCCAGCCATGATTACAGTGGTTTTGAGAAGTTGAATGGCTTCAGTGATTTTATGCAGTGACTATGTACTGAATGTATGTGTTATTCTACTTTATCTATTAGGGCAAAAAGAACAACAATTTCAGAGAATGTTACTTCGGAAGCCAAAGGCACTACAAACTCACTCATCTGTGTCCAGCTATGGCCTACACATTTCGAGTGGCGGCACGCAACGACATAGGAATGAGGTATCACTGCAGAATCATATACATGGACTTGGGTTGCTTTCACACTAGCACTTTTGGAGCGCACCCAGGTTCGGTTGACGTCAGATTTTGATTCGTTTGGATGATTTGAACGCTGTTTTCCAAAATCATATACGCACATGTGAACCATACCCAAGTCCGCATAAAAATGGTGGTGTGGGGTACGGTTCATGTGAACTCTGGTATAGTTCGCTGCTGATATTAAAGCAATTGTACTAAATTGTGGAAGTGAACTGCTATTTATGACGTATGATTTGATAAAACGGTGTGTTTGTGTGTTCTTACTCACTTTCCTAACACGCTTGACTGACGCACTGCAAGCAGAGAGACAAATTATCTCATAGTGCTGTTATGTAATGATGCTTTGAAAACAAAACCACAAGTTTAAAAATCAGGTGAGCAACGCTATGAATTTTGCCACCTTCTCTTATATCGTTGTTACCAAGCAACAAGGGTAAACGGCTATTGCTTTAATGATGCAAACGTACCGCTCGGTTCAGACCCAAATAATATAATTTGAACTCGGGGGGAGCAATCAAACTCTGGTTCGGACCGTGAAAGCACCCTTAAAAAAATACACAGACACACTTTTGCTAAATTCCAGTTTACCTACTCCCACTAAAACACATTAACCTTTGGTCTTAGTATGGATAGTATTTTGTATGGATTATGTGCAAGTTGGGATACAGCCAAATATTCAAAAATTGTTTGACGAACTATGATTTGAGTTTTGAATTAGATGGAAATATTAGTTGTCGTACAGGATGCATATTAAACTCTTTGTGTGTGACAAAACAATCCCATTATCCCTCTGTAATCTGATCCTATCACCATCCCTCAAGTCGTAATAGAGGAGGAGAGCCATAAAGTCACCTTGATGCAGAAGAACAGACAGCCAATGGAGCGTTCTCTTTCTTTCCCCCTCTCTCTTTTCATTTCTTCATTTCAACCATTTTAACACAGAGAAAAAATATTTATACAAAAAATTATTTATATTGATATTTAATTATATTGTTTATTTTATGAATATAATAATTTTTTTTAAGAGAAAAATAATCATGATTTTGGGGGCAGCCAATGCCCCCCGCCCAAACTATAGAATATCTATATAATATATTTATAAAATAAGTAATGTTTGGTCCAGTAGGCAGACATGTTAAGGGTCATCACTCTGAATACAGCACCATCCCTCGTCTACTCCATCTCCTGACATTAATACCGTAGACGCATTCAGAGAGTGAAGCAACACTGCTGAAATATGAGACTCCACCTCCAGCAAACCACCTTTCACCCGGTCTAAAGGGATATTTTTTATTACTTCCTTAACTGAAAGAAGCTCATTTAACATCTCCTGTTTCCCAGTGGCAGTTATAGAGACTCTCAAACAGTAAATACTGAGGGCTCTAGTAAACTTGTCACAACCAGTTAATTGGAAGAAACTAGATTTAAGGCCGCTTTCGAGAGGAGGGGAAAACTATTCAAATTACATAAGTCAGCCTGTAAGTTATATATATTAGAGCTGTTTTTAAAAATAAACTCAATCAAAGTGTCAGCACTGTGAGGGGTGCAAATGAACACCGCTTTTGCAATTAGATGTTGAGGCTTTTGCAAAGTTTATACAAATCACATTTACACGTCCTTCCTGGAGGATACCAAAAAAAACCCCCGAAAAACCCTCGTTCCTGGCTGCTTTACGGCTTCATTTATTTGAGTGTGTGTATATATAATTTTCTGTCTCCTCTCTTGTTTGTCAGTGACTTTAGTCCTGAGGTGGTCTTCTACACGACTGGAAGTCTGCCCCACTTGCCCCACGCTCCTCGTCTGGTGCGTGCCGGCATCACATGGATCACGCTGGAGTGGAGCCGGCCAGATGGCTGTACCGCAGAGGAGCTCGTCACATACAAGCTGGAGATCCAGGAAGAGAACTGTGTATGTCCTTTAGATGGCATGACTACCACATACTCAAGTCCATACTTAAACCCCATGGCATTTGGTTGTGTTGGCAATTTTCAAAAATTGAATTGAACGTTTTTATAACGTTTGACTCCATTGTTTCCTGGACATTTGCATTGTTCCACCAAGTAGGGCCTCCAACTGTGTCTTTGAAACGGTCCTTGTTATCGTTATCAAATCATTATTTAGAATCTGAATCTTTAGGATTCACATCACTACTTGCGTAAAATGGTGACGTAAGTTCACTCTTTTTGTGCTCATTTCTACAGGGAACAGAGTTTCACCCAAAGTACACTGGAGAAAACTTGACATGTACTGTAGAGGGCCTGAAGAGAAGCACGCAGTATAAATTCAGGGTGAGTGAATGCATATTTGTCTTCTTATAGCTTATCACAATGTCATAAATAACTACAGTGTGTGATTTACAGAGTTCATAAGTTTGAACACCCCTAGCTATAATCTGTTAGATGCTTGTCATAAAATAAAAAAAAATCAACAAACATAACAATTTTCTTATTATTTAAATTAATTATTTTGTATAATACTGTTGAGTCCCTTTTGTGCCGAGGGACAAAGCTGGATCACATCATCATTGTGGGACTGTGAAACATCAATGTACAGTGCATACTGGGAATTGGGCTGCTTCACTGCTCAGGATAAGCCAAGGACTCATACACGAGTATCACAAAACGATGCAAACAGGTCTGCAGTGAAATCACAATGGTCCAAAATGTGTGATGTTTTGGAGTGCAGTCAAATTTTGTCTCTCACCTGGTTAGGACATAAAATATTGAGAATAAATGAGAAAATCTTTTAAAATTATTCTGCGACAAAGTCCCATTCAA
Source organism: Semotilus atromaculatus (assembly GCA_031834385.1). NCBI lineage: Eukaryota > Metazoa > Chordata > Actinopteri > Cypriniformes > Leuciscidae > Semotilus > Semotilus atromaculatus. The sequence goes on from JAULUF010000044.1 coordinate 25,904,715, forward strand.
GGAGAGTCTGTTCACTCGGAAGTCTACGGGCAGATATTTCGGGCATCCAAGACTAATGGGGGAATCCTGAAATCTCAAGAACTGCTTGCCGAACTCACAATTAAATAACACATTTCATATCAGCAAAAAAACATTGACATGAACTGTCCCATAAATCATGTTTCTAATGCTCAAATAGTGGTAAAAATATATTTAGAAGACTGGACTTATTCTGCCATATTGTAAGTTACACTTTCTCCCATATGAGTAATGCGAGAGCATCATCTTTGTATATACAAAGCCTTTGTTCTGTGAGGAGTATGTAAACTTATTATGTTTAAAGCTTGTTGATTTGGTATGATGTGTGAAATGAAAGATGGTTTGTCAAAAGGAAACCTCAATAAATATTAAATAGACTTAAAGCGATTTCAAAGCTCACATTGCAATATTGACATGCTCAAAAATAACGAAGAGGTGCATTTGTTTTGTTGTGCAAGTGCTGGTCAAATATTAATTGCCATGTCGTAGTGACCTCATCATGTTTTGGTCAAGTGCTTTTGTACTAGTTATTAGCTGTGTTTGACACATGCTCTTCACAAGCACACAGGGTGTTGTTTGTTTTTGTTCTGTGTAGGTGTGTAACTATATGTGCAGGAAGTGTGTTTGTGTTACAGGGACACCTGACAAATTGAGGCTAGAGTCATACATTGTTAATTACAGTGGCAACAAACTGCTTTAACCTTTCTCTGTGCTCCACTGACTCATACCACAGTTGTTGTTTTTTTTATCATCACAAATATTTTCTTCTGTCACGCTCATGTAGAGAACTCTCCTATCCAATTATGAGTGAACCGCAGCCCACGTTAAACGCTTCTGTAATGCAGTGAGTGGGTCTGGCTTAAGTGCTTTCACAATTAATAGTAATTCCTCTGAATGGTGCGCACACCTCTAGGGTTTGAGTTTTGTCTTTTTTTCAAGTGAAGGCATCCATTAAAGCGGCAGGTGAAAATAATGGGTGTGTTAATGTGTTATGTCATTACCTCTGCGTTTGTGATTAGTTGTTTGCGTACAGAAGCTCTTTAGTAGGCTGTTTGTAAAGGTTTCTATTTTGGGATAATCGTACATATTAATAATGTCCATGAAGATGAGTCTAAATCAATAATTAAAATAAAACAAACCTGTCAGATTTCTCAGTATTTTATATGATTAATCATGTATCATGCCTGTCTCTTATTTGCCACTTTTCGAAACTTGTAATTGTTTTGTAATGATTCACTGACAAAAAAACCTTCCTACACCTTTAATGTTTTTTCAATGTAAAAATTAGGGATGGATTTAAGTACCCAAGTACTTGAAAATTACCATGATCGTAAAAATACAATAATTGTGTGACTATTTCTATTTTATTTTTATTAAAAAAAAGTTTTTTAATAAAATTTTAATTCTAAAACATTTTACACAAATCAAAATCCAGTGGCTTGAGTGCAATTTTCATAATTTGGGATTTGCCATTTTTGGGATTTAGTGTAGCCATATTTCAAGTATCATTATTGACCCTTTTCACAGACCGATGATGCATTTGCACAGTTATCAACATCTCAAATCTAGTAACGTTTTTCATATCTTTAAAAAATGTAATACACATTTATAACCTTGTCAATAAATGACAAAAAAGGAAATTCAAATACAACGGCTCAGGGAGTGACAGTAAATTTGACATCTTTTTCTCTTCTGACCTACGTCAACAATCGATCTCTTTATATATTTTTTTTCCTTTTTTGGTTGTGGAAACTTAATCACTGATTTTTTCTTTCTTTTGATGGTAATACAAAAGAGACATTTGCTGTCGTCTCCAGTTCACTGCTATAGAAGTTTACTATACTGTGACGACTTCCACTTCTGAGAACCCCGGAAATGTGAAAAGGATCCATTGCTCATAGTTAGACTTGAAGATTTGAGTTAATGATATCTCAAATTATGAAATTCAACAAAAGTTCTTGAGCTAGTTGCTCTTTTCTTAGCGATCAGACCTATGATGTTCACTGGACAAAAAACGTGGCAAAAAGTCATTACTGTACAGAATTAATTCTGTCTTGTTTTTGTGTCTTGCAGCTCATAGCCTCCAACTTGGAGGGCAGAAGCAGTCCCAGTGAGGTGCTGGTGTGTAACACTAGTCCAGACAAACCTGGACCCCCCTCCAGACCCTGCATCAAGGGCCCTATCAGACCCTACAGCTTCAGTGTCAAATGGGGTATGGCTGTTTGTGCAAACAAAAATATTCAGTTGGATTTGTTGCATTTTCTGAATTGGTTTCTGGCTGTGAGGGAAATTAGTTAATTAAGTTGATGTATGTAGGCAAATGCAACCTGTTTTGCATTTGAGCTCAAACTTTGGGTTTCAAAGTTTGAGCTTTAATCTTGGAAATTGAGAAGAAATATCAGAAAAGATATAATATTAATATTAAAAAATAAAAATAAAGTTAATATATATACAATGTAATGTCTTTTATATTTATATATATATATATATATATATATATATATATATATATATATATATATATATATATATATATATATATATATATATATATATATATATATATATATATCAATCAATCAACTTTTATTTATATAGCTCAATAAAAGCAACAGTAGTTGGCCACTGTGCTCTACAACAGAATAAACATCTAAAAAACAAGAAAGACCGCAAAACAAATGATAAAGTGAGTTTACATCAAAACCATTCAACATTAAAAATCAAGGAAAGTTGTAAGCCTATGAAAAGAGGTAGGTTTTTTAATTTCAATTTAAAAAAAGACTCCGTGGATACTAATCTTAGGGATAGAGAAAGACTATTCCACGATTTCTGACCAACAATAGAACAGGTATTGCTTCATCTCTATCTGCTGTGTGAGTCACACTACACCTCATTTTGATGTCTTCCTTTGTGATGCGCCGCTTCAGTTCTGCCACTTTCCAGTTTAGTTCTTTGTTTGCAAAGGAGAGTAGGATGAGGTCTAAGGTTGTATTGTGCTCTCAGCATGATAAATCGCAATTCTATTTCCCCACAGTAATGAACCAAACGGTAGATTTCTGACTGCTGCAATAAACTTCAAAAGGGCAAATCCATAAAATTGAGTTTAGACTTTAGAGTTTTTGCTCAGTCATACAACAGCGTCATAAAGGGTCATACCTGAAGGGTCATATCATGAGAAATAAAATGTTCCTTTATATCTTTTTAAAAATGAGTTATACTATGCACAATACCATGCTGTAGGTTTTTAACAGTAAAAACAAACTACTTAATGTTGGCTCCAAAAAATCTTGTGAAACCGTAAATTACCAAATAGTTTTTTTTGGCGCAAACGACATTACTAACATTTTAAGTGGACCTCAGGAAAAAATAAATGTAAAATAATATTGCTTTATCTGTTATGTAGGGTACCCTATTGTACTCTTAAATAACAGCTAGTAGTCAGTCACTGTTGTTTGGGTACTTTTGTATGCATTTTATGGTAAGCACATCTCCATATATGCGTGTATATTTATAATATCCAGTCTGTATGTCACACTACAGATCCTCCACAAGACAACGGAGGTTCAGAAATCTTAAAATACCTCTTAGAGATTTCAGAAGGGCATTCTGATGGTATGTATTCATGTATGTCATTTTGTTCTTCACTGTCATTCACCATCTGCCTCCATGTTTAAGTATGCTTTTGTCCTTGGTTAATTACATCTCAATTTTATTTCAAAAGTAGTCTTTTTTTTAAAGCTTTTCTTTTTCTTTTTTCACATTTATTTTTAGAAGAACATAACATAATCTCATAATTAATCTTCTTGTGTCCTCACGCTGTCCCATCTGTTCTTCTATTCTTACACAGATACTCCATTAGTGCTGTCAGAGCTTCTATTTCTCTAAAAGGAATTTCATATAGCCTCAAAATACTCAATGCTTGAATGTTCATTGATACCTATGTGTTTTATCTCACCATGGATTAATTAATCTTTGGGAACAGTTGAGGGTTTACATGGATAACTGACTGACTGGGTAATTTCCATGCAAATGTTGAATTCTTTGACACTTGTATTCGGTAGCCAATCAGTGGGACATTGCATACAGCGGGCCTGCCACAGAGTGTGAGTGTGAGGATTTGAAACCCGGCACAATGTACAGACTGCGCACCTGCAGCATCAGCACGGGCGGCCACAGCCAGGTAACTCAAATATATTACAACAGCTGTACACCACATCTGTCCCTATGGAGCATTTAGAAAGAATGAGAGACTATAGCTGTACATTTGTAGGAATTATGTGGATTTTAGTTCACAATAATAGAGAAACAGATGATAACACACAAACTATGAATTCATTTTTCTGTTTATTAAAACACAATTTAAATATTCATAGTGCAGAGTGGGGAAATTATGGATTTGAATAACCCTCCTTTGACAGAATTAACTTCCATGTTGCACAAAGTTCAGGAGAAATCTTCAAACCGTTTCTGTTCAGCAGTGTTCTCGGGAAGTCTGCTGTGAATTGCGCTTTTACTGTGTTAGCAGTAAACGAAATCAAAACATATCATTGCTTGTTTGATGTTATGACTTTTGAAAATAAAGATTGGATTACATTTTATGACAAATTTTTGAAGAAATTCTGTCAAAAACGCACTATGTACACTACTGTACAAAAGTTTGAGGTAGATAAGGTTCGTATTCTTGAAAGAAGTATCTTATGCCTGGAAAGACTAGTTATTTAATCAAAAAAATATTACAATCTAAAATAAATGTTAATTTATTCCTGTGATACCAAAGCTGAATTTTCAGCGTCATTGGTCTAGTCTTCAGTGTCACATGATTCTTCAGAAATCATTCTAATATGCTGATTTGGTGCTTAAGAAAAAATTCTTATTATTATCAATTTTAAAAACAGTTGTGCTGCTTAATATTATCGAAATATTATTGAAATTGACATTGTTTTGTAACAACAAAAGCCTTTATGGTTATTATTGGTAAATGTAATGTGTCCTTTCTGAATAAAAGTAAAACATTTCTTTCTTTTTTTTTTTTTAAATCTTACTGACCTCAAACTTTTGAACAGGAGTATAAATTACATACTTTTTGTTACAGTTATAGATACATAATTGTTATGCTTGTGTCCCTGCAGTGCTCTGAGAGTCTGCCTGTGCGTACACTATCTGTAGCTCCGGGATGTTGCCAGCCTCCCAGAATTGTGGGTAAAGCCAAGCACAAAGAAGTGCACTTACAATGGGGTAAGATTCTGAATACGTAAACTCTCTGTCCTTCATCATACTTCTGAGAGTTTTTCATTCCTTAGCCTCTATTTCATATTCACATTTATGCTTTTATACAAAGCAACATACAATGTATTCAAGGTACATTTTTTAGGACAATTTCCTTGGGAATTAAACCCACACTAACACAATGGTTTATCAGTTACGGGATAAATAATCATTAAGTTGGTCATTTACATTGTCCCTATACAGTTTCACATTTATTTCTGATGATGTGAAATTAAATTTCACCAAGCCCCTCTGTGGCATTCCACAAAATTAAACCCTTTTGTCATATCCAGAAACAGCATAAGATCAACATTTCCGCCATGTTTGCTACATATCCTCAATGTGTACATGTTTCCCAGTAGTAGACTAGAATGATTCTCTTAAAGTGCTGACTCACTGACTTCCTGTGCCAGAACTATCGGTATGTAGTTAATAGCTAAAGGCCATAGCCGAGTGAGTTAAGTTCTGGGTCTGTGGAGCTGCTGATTCCAGACTTTCTAAGTGAAAACTTTGGATTCAGGCTTTTGGACAAGAAACTTTGAACTGAAATTGTGAAGATTGGTAAAGCTTGATGTTGTAAAGAAGTGGTCAAATGTGCTTTGTCTTAGAAAAACTTAAACCCCTTACTTTTGTTATAAAAGATGAATTGAACCTGTAATTTCTGTGGTGCTGAAGAGCTTTGTCTCTGTCCCTCGTCTCAGACTGTCCCTCCTCTGAGGGGGCATGTGAGGTGAACGAGTACAGTTTGGAAATGAGGGAGGGAGAGTCGGAGCCCACGGAGGTCTATCACGGCTCTGATCTGGAGTGCACCGTGGGCTGTCTGCTCCCCGGCGCCACCTACAGCTTTCGCCTGCGTGCCGCCAACGAGGCAGGGGTGAGTGCTCAACTCAATAATCGAATTGTGATTCTTCATTTGTTTTCTGAAGCACTGCCACTAATAATAATAATAATAAGCAATACTTACATTACAGTAGTCAATAATGACCTATTTTTTTCTGCTAAAGTCATAATTTAAACTTTGTATTGTACTATATTTGTATTGTACTATATTTCATAGTTTCAAATTTGTCAGAATTACAACATTTTTAATCTAATAATTATGACTTTTTAGTCTCTTTTAGAGTTTTGATTTGATTTTAGAGATTCAAAGCATGATTTTTTTTCTTTTTTATTTGGCTGAAATTGACTTGCATAGATCTCTACAACGTCAAGGATTTCTCCTTGATTCTTCTCTCAATATGCTCGATGTTCAATCCAGCAGTGTTCAGGGAGGCAGAGATCAGCTCTGGCTGTCTTTTTTTTTTATCCTTTATCTTTTTCTTTGTTCGATTTAAGTAGTTTCCTGTTTCTTTTGCAGGAGTGTTAATACAGCATTCAGAGTCAGCTCTAGAGCCAGAAGACTGAATGTAATCACTTTCTCTGTTTACTTTTCATTGTTTGTGTGAGGCAGACTCCCAAAAGTGCGGAATCGATGCGTCTCGTATCCGATTGCGGTACCGGAAACATGCTTTGATTTCACAGGGGTGTAATGCAAGATTGGCTCGGTCTTAATTGTTTTATTTGTTTTTCACATTGTATCCTGATAGAAATACACCTATGAGACATTTCATGTCATGTATTGAATATTAATTTGCTCTCTCTCTCTCTCTCTCTCTCTCTCTCTCTCTCTCTCTCTCTCTCTCTCTCTCTCTCTCTCTCTCTCTCTCTCTCTCTCTCTCTCTCTCTCTCTCTCTCTCTCTCTCTCTCTCTCTCTCTCTCTCTCTCTCTCTCTCTCTCTCTCTCTCTCTCTCTCTCTCTCTCTCTCTCTCTCCCTCTCTCTCTCTCCCCCTCCCCCTCCCCCTCCCCCTCCCCCTCCCCCAGTATGGGCAGTTCTCTGAACCAACAGAAGTAACAACCGCAGCTGGTCCTCCAAGCCAATGTGCAGCCCCATCCCTCACCTTAATGTCCAGTACCTGTGTGCTGGTCAGCTGGGAGGTAATTTATCATTTTAAAATCAGGCCCATCAATCTTACGGCATAGATCGTACAATAACACATTCAACACAGAAATACTGTCAGTATTGATGGTCAGATGAGCTGAAGTATAAACAATCAATGCACTTCCTCTCTCAGAGTCCAGAGAGCTCAGGGGCCGACATCTCTGAGTACCGTCTGGAGTGGGGCCGAGAGGAAGAGCCCATGGAGCTGATCTACTGCGGCCCTGACACGCAGTGTGAGATCTCAGACCTGACACCTGCTACTCATTACTACTGCAGACTACAGGTATTACTGTCACTGAAGGGCTCTTTTCATCTACACCATGTTTATTGTTCAGCAATTACTTTACAGTGTGGAACAATTTATTGCTGATGGGAAATGTTTTGTGGAGTCGGTTCTACAGACAGTGACTCTAAAGTGCACCTTTCTTACACTTTCATAATACCTTTAAATTGTATTAGAAATGTGCTGTGACTTTGACTTGATTTGTAAAGAATGATATGGATATATCTTTTATTACTATAAGGCGCATTGCCCTTACTTTTACATGGCTGCGGTGTGTTGCTCTGCTGCAGCCTTACGACAAACCAAAATTAGAAAAGTTGGATTAACTTTGGAAAGATTTTTGTGCCATACATAGCATATTTGGCATTTGCTCTTGGCTATTTTAGCCCAATTAATTATGACTAGAGTAGTAAAAGTATGACAGGAAAAGTTGAAAAGAACAAGGCAAGTTGCCGCTTCATTAACTGTATCATCTTGAGCACTGAGGCTGTAAAAAGGTTCTTGTCATTATGCTGTAAATAAATGAGCTAGTGACAGTCATTTCAAGATGATATTATATGGCGTTAACATCATAATGATCACTATAATCATTTTCATTTATTAGGAAATATTGTCATGCAGCTCAAAATGCTGTATAGAAACGGAATAAAATGAATAACTCGTAATTTTTAGGTGACATTTTTTTCACACTAGGGCTGTCAGTGGATTTAACTATTTAATTGTGATTAATACAATAATTTGTATAGGGAAAGGAAACTAAATACCAGGCCGAAATGTAATTATGTTTGGCAATTTGTCATAATTTGTCATTTGTCGTCATTTTTTTAAAATGAATAAAACATCATAATGTTGAATTAAATAAATTTCAAAACCTTTTACAGCTAGATTTTAACATTTAAATATAAATTAAATGTATTGACAGCCCTAAAACAAATATATTAGTAAAAGCACATTATACTGCAAGTTGAACCTTGTCCCTTTCTTTAAAGGCGGCGAATCAAGCAGGTGCAGGACCGTACAGCGAGCACACAAGCTGTCAGACCCCTGCCACCGTTCCCGACCCGGTCTCAGCGCTGTGTGTACTTGAGCACGATGCCACAGATAGCGGCTTCTACTCACCTTCCACATGTCTGGCTTTGAAATGGGACGAGCCCTGCAACAATGGAGTGGAGATCACGTCCTACACTCTTAAACTGGGAGAGCAGCTCATCAGCATGGGCACCAGCACCTGCCATGTGCTGCAGAACCTACAGCCTGACAGTGAATACAGGTGTGTACATACACACTTAAACACACAACCATGAACCATTCTGACACCTCCAGGTTGTCCACTAGATCACATTTATCTGGTGATTTGCATAAGCACTTCTGTGATAAAGGACAGTAGTCTTAATTAATAACCGCTTGGCTTACCGATTGCCTCCGAGCCAAATCTGGGTCCTGCTGGGAGTAGTTACGCTCCATCTCGGGTCTTATTTGCATTCAGCAAAGTTGTCCATTTCAGCGAAGCGTGACGCCACAACCACGTCACCCCGCTGCGTGTTTCCTCCCCGAAAATAGAAAACAGGTTTTTTAAATTGTAGTAATATTTTTTAATATTTCTGTTTTTACTGAATTTTTTTTTATCAAATAAGAGATTTCTTTCAAAAACATTAACAAAATCTTACCAACCCCAAACTTTTGAATGGTAGTATAGGTCTCATTACAGTATTACCATTTTTCCCCAGGTGTCTTAAATTTGTTGTCATGAAGCTTATTCTCAATAATACTGTATTTGTCTGCTGTTGGACTTCCTCTCGGTTATTATTCTTCTTCTTTTTTTTGTCATTGATTTGCTTTTTGGAGTATTTAAAAAAATAAATAAATAACGACGGCACGCATCCACTCACAGATTTCATTATCTGATAGCAGGCTATCTCAGTAATCTCCTGCCGGTGTTCTGACTGACCTAATGGCAGTGTAACCTCAGAGAAACGCTGCTTCTTTGGATGAGCAGGCGGAATAACAATGTTCAGTATATTTAATACCTAATATTCACACAAATGGGTCAAGGTAGTAATATTTTGTTTAAAACAGATTTACTTAAGTGACCTCAAGTAATATAGAATCTATAAATTAAATATCAATTCTCATTGATTCAGAGGTCTTCAATCCTGCTCCTGGTCTTCAGAATCCCTTGAAAATCACAAGCTGATATAAACTTTGCTGGGCAGTGGATCTCCAGGAGGGTTGAAGACGTTTTATGTCATCATAATTTAGTTCTAGGTTAAAAATGAAGATACGTTTTTGAATCTCCAGTTAAGACTTTTGAACCACACTGTATGTGAATCAAGAACCGTTTTTTTGAGCCCGAGCTGGTGTGAATCAGGCTGTACGGCCATTTGATCGCTCCTAGATCGATTATATCATTTGTCATTAGGGGCGTACAGACTAATGAAATCTTGTGAAAGGTTAAAGTATGTTTTGTTTTCAGTTAAATGTCAACCAAACAGTCTGGTGTTGTGGGAGAGCTGCTGTTAATTCCAGTCCAGACTCCTCAACCCTCCAATTTTTTTAAAAACCCAGAAATTGATTTTGGTTCCGTTTGATTTACTAACATGACAAGGCATTATCCTTGAATGATGGGCTGTTACCCAAAGCACTTTCAACCGACAAATATACATTTGATTGAGCTTAGCAAGGGGAGAGTTAAGGAAGTTATTTGCATCCTCAAGTGAGTGAGACTTAGCACGATGTGGCACAGTGGCAGTGTGTGGAGAGATCGACTGCATTTCATTTCATATCAAGGTTGAGTCAGGTGAAGCTACAGATTACTGTGTAAAATGAGAAATAAAACATTATTTTGGTTTTACTACAGTCAGTTCATGAAGTCTGCCAAGTTTTAATAGTTTAGTATCATGACTCAAATTATATTTTACTTTATGTCTTAGAAATAACTAAGAAATTGTATTTATATCATTTCTACCACTTCAAGTACTGATTAAAATGTCATTTAAAGATTTTGTTTGTGTGTTGTGCCATAGAAATACCATGAAATGTTACACTTGGTTAACAGCAAAACTAGGGTACATATTTCGGCCTGTTGAAACCACCTGCTCTCCATCCATACATGCATATTCAGATGAAGCTGCTCATTTGAGTGTCATCTGCCTACTGCATGAATGTCAGCTATAAATGGAGGGAAATGTTGTGGTTTTAACACATGCACATGAATCAGTGTAGTGTAATGACTCACACATTAGCTCTGTTATAGTTATTTTTGGAGGAAATTCTGCAAAAATAACAATGTGATTTATTCCTGGTGGTCCATTTGATCAAATATTTACTTTTACATAACATGAGGAAGTCCTGCTCACTGATATCAGCAAAAATATAAATGGTGTCTCTAGCAGTATTTCTACCATTGCACCATTTAATATGGTAAAATTGCCCGGCCCTAAAGATCACCTGATGTACATGGTTTAAATGAGACTCTCTGTGCTGTCAGTCTGCAGATTCAAGCAGTGAATGAGATTGGTGCTGGTCCCCTCTGCCCTCCCCTGCTGGCCCGCACCAGGCCACTGCCACCTGTCCCTCCCCGACTGGAGTGCACTGCTGCAGGACCCCAGAGCCTCAAACTCAAGTGGGGAGACAGCAGCAATGCCAAGAGCCTGCTTGGAGAAGAGATGGTCTACAACTTGCAGATGGAGGACAAGAACAGGAGGTCAGTTCATTTCAATCACACTTCATAAATGGCAATAAAAGCACCGCTAAAGGGAAAATTGAATTAATTTTGAGAGCACACTGTGAGCAATGAAATCATTTAGTCAAGGTGAAATGTCATTAGGTGGCAGCAATATTTTTTTAAAAACATTTTTAGAAATTCGTGCTTTGAGGTCTGATAAATATTATAGGTTTTTAGTCCTTACTGTTATAGATGTACCTGTAGATTGGTCAGGTCACTAGATTTTTAACCTACCCAAGTTTCAGTTTGGCTCACTTTCTAATTTAATTGTTACTGTTGATTGTTTTCCTTGGCAGAGTGGCATGTTGGCAGTATTTGTGAGTGGGCAATAGGCCTGACAGATGGGCATTTAATAGAAAATATAATGAATTCCCCAACCAACACTGTCAAAAATCCTTTTAGTGTTAGACTGGTTAATTTACTAATTCTCTTTAGCCAGTAGCCGTTTTGCTTCAAATGGAGAGCATATACAAGCATTTATCTTTAACAAAAATGCACCAAGGGTAGTTTATATGGTTTACATATACAGGACCAAATTTTAAAGGGATAGTTCACCCTAAAATTAAAATTCTGTCATTAATTACTCACCCTCATGTAATGAAATATGAGAGCTTTCTGTCCCTCCATTGACAGCTACGCAACTACCACTTTCAAGCCCCTGATAGGTAGTAAACAGGCCTGGATTGGCTAATCGGGAGCACCGGGAGAATTCCCGGTGGGCCGGTCTATTTTATTGGCCAGGAGGGCCGGTGTTGTCATGGCACTGGGTTGAATGCTTTCCCTATAGGCTTCAGTCACAGCGCAGCCCCACTATTTTATTATTATTATTATTTTCTCGCAAGTCAGTTGTTAGAGATGCGACCAAAAAATAAGAGATACAAAACATGGATAATAGTACCGCCTACGAGTCAGGGCCGTACCCACCATATCGTGACGATAACCGACCTCATCATCAGCACTCAAACACCGCTCGTCGGCAATGGCAAAATGTTTGAGATGACCAATAGAAATAGAAAATTATAATTTTGAAAAATACAAGGCTGTACAGAACAGTGCATTATTGAAGACTTACACTCACCTAAAGGATTATTAGGAACACCTGTTCAATTTCTCATTAATGCAATTATCCAATCAACCAATCACATGGCAGTTGCTTCAATGCATTTAGTGGTGTGGTCCTAGTCAAGACAATCTCCTGAACTCCAAACTGAATGTCAGAATGGGAAAGAAAGGTGATTTAAGCAATTTTGAGCGTGACATGGTTGTTGGTGCCAGACGGGCCGGTCTGAGTATTTCACAATCTGCTCAGTTACTGGGATTTTCATGCACAACCATTTCTAGGGTTTACAAAGAATGGTGTGAAAAGGGAAAAACATCCAGTATGCGGCAGTCCTGTGGCCGAAAATGCCTTGTTGATGCTAGAGGTCAGAGGAGAATGGGCCGACTGATTCAAGCTGATAGAAGAGCAACTTTGACTGAAATAACTTGTTACAACCGAGGTATACAGCAAAGCATTTGTGAAGCCACAACATGCACAACCTTGAGGCGGATGGCCTACAACAGCAGAAGACCCCACCGGGTACCACTCATCTCCACTACAAATAGGAAAAAGAGGCTACAATTTGCAAGAGCTCACCAAAATTGGACAGTTGAAGACTGGAAAAATGTTGCCTGGTCTGATGAGTCTCGATTTCTGTTGAGACATTCAGATGGTAGAGTCAGAATTTGGCGTAAACAGAATGAGAACATGGATCCATCATGCCTTGTTACCACTGTGCAGGCTGGTGGTGGTGGTGTAATGGTGTGGGGGATGTTTTCTTGGCACACTTTAGGCCCCTTAGTGCCAATTGGGCATCGTTTAAATGCCACGGCCTACCTGAGCATTGTTTCTGACCATGTCCATCCCTTTATGGCCACCATGTACCAATCCTCTGATGGCTACTACCAGCAGGATAATGCACCATGTCACAAAGCTCGAATCATTTCAAATTGGTTTCTTGAACATGACAATGAGTTCACTGTACTAAAATGGCCCCCACAGTCACCAGATCTCAACCCAATAGAGCATCTTTGGGATGTGGTGGACCGGGAGTTTGGATGTGCATCCCACAAATCTCCATCAACTGCAAGATGCTATCCTATCAATATGGGCCAACATTTCTAAAGAATGCTTTCAGCACCTTGTTGAATCAATGCCACGTAGAATTAAGGCAGTTCTGAAGGCGAAAGGGGGTCAAACACAGTATTAGTATGGTGTTCCTAATAATCCTTTAGGTGAGTGTATATACTGAGGTTTTAATTACATTATTTTAATATAGTCAGTCGGGAACTAAAGTGGGCCGGTCTAAGGCATGAAACTCCAGGGCTGAAAATGAGTCCCACTCTGGCCCTGTAGTAAACATCATTAAAGTAATCCATGAGACTCTTATTTTTGTTAATTTTATGAAGTGACGTGAGTGCTTTGTTTGCACATAAAAACATAATTTACAACTTAACTTACAAAATAGTAATCTCCAACACGCGTTCATGAGAGCACCACGACGCATGCGTGTTGTTGACGTGAGAACAGACGTTGTTGCGACTGTACATTGGAGATTAATATTTTGAAACTAAAGTGGTAAATTGCGTTTTTATGTGCAAACAAAGCACTCATGTTGCTTCATAAAATTGAGGCTAAACCACTGGATTTACGTTATTGATGAACAGCATCTATATCTTTTGCAATATTATAAATGTCTTCACTGCTTCACAAAAATCAAATGAATGCATCCTGTCAGAATAAAAGTATTACTTTCTTTAATAAATTCTTACTGACCCCAAATGTTTGAGCAGTGGTGTAGTTTTTGTAAGTGATAATCCACAGCTAGCTATGCATTAAACTATTTTATTACATGGCTCTGTGGAATACTTGATTTTGATTGGTCAATCGCGCCATAACAACCGCTCAAAACAGATAACACAGGCTCATCCGGGTTACTGAAGTCAGCAGTGCTATACGCTTGCTAGGAACGTTTTTATCTTCGTGGAAGTTTTGCTTTTGGTGAGCTAATAAAATATTAAAACTCAGTCAAATCAATATTTTGTGTACAGTTATTTAATTATGCCATGCAGTATCGTTGACTCGCTCTCTCTTGTTTCATACAAACGCAGCTCCTGCCATTTTGTGACTATTGTTTTGTACACTGTTGGATTATAAGATACAAACAGGTACGATTTTAAAACAGTTTATTCTAAAATCAATATCTCTTATCTCCATAATTATTTATGTGGCGAAATGCTGTGTAATAAGTGGTATGACTGTATACCGTATCTCTTAAATGTCTGTCTAGTTTGAACTTGCCGCATTAGCTACTGCTCTCTCCGCAGAAGCTTTCCATTTAAATACCTAATAAAATATTTCGACTCAGATCAATATTGTGTGTGTAATAAATGGGATAATTTCTCCGCTTCGCGTCAGGGTCTTCATCACCCTTTCAGGGGTTTATTTTGAGATGAGAACCAGCTGGATGTACATTATCCCTTACTTAATGCAGGACGTGGAGGCAAAGAGCCAACTGATGCGAAGCTAGCCATGGATTATCCCGCTTAAACCATGGTCATTTGCCAGCATTGACAAGTTAAAGCTGTTATTGATGTTTGCAATGCAGTTATTTGACAGGATTTTTATCAGTTATGGCTCATTGGATCTAGCTTTCTGCCCGCTTTAGATTAGACATAGAGATAAAGTAGTGTGGTAAGTTTACAGTTATTTGAATGAATAAATGAATTATAGCATTTATTTGAATTAATTACCAAGAGAGAGAGAGAGATGTGAGTGTGAATTACCTGCTTCTGTGCAGCCTCTTTCTACTAATAGTGAAACTGCGGGTTTCAAAAACATAAAAACCAGAGTGCAGCGTTGATAAGTCTCCGATCTCTGTGTGCGAGTGGTGTGTGTGTGTGCGCGCTCTTCAGTAAAAATGTAACACATTAATATAGAACAGGCATTAAAACTGTTTTCATGTACAGGTTTTTCCAGTCAGTTTAACCAATGCCTTCAAGCCAATCAGAATAGAGTATTCAGACAGACCATGGTATGAAGTAAAAATATTTTATTAAAAAATATACTGCGGTTTATATTAAAGATTTTAAGTCTTCAGATATTTTATAATAAATGTTAACTTTTGTGATGTTAAAAAACCCTTGGCGGTTGACCCCTGAGGACGCCCAATCGAGCGTCGAAAGTGACAGGGGAAACACGACTGGCCCTGGCACACACTAAAACGCTTCCTTTTGTGGAAACGCGGCTAGTGAGGCTTTTCCGGCATTCAGTTGTTTGTCTTATTCTGTGCAGAGACTGGAAGTCGCAAAATGAAACGTCATAGTCATAAACAAAGGACTATCAATTGGCAGCATAATGTCCCCTTGACTTTGTGTCTTAGTTCTGATCGAATTATAGAGATGAGCATATTTACTAAAGGCCTAAAATCCAATTGCCATCATCAGTGTGCATTAGAGTTCGGTAAACATTTTTTTCGTTTTTTGATTATTTGCTATGTTAACAATGATTGATTCAGCTGCTTAATCAAAATTAGACGCTAACTGTGGAATCGGGAGAGTCTCGATTCAGCACGGCTGTAAATGGACTCATACGTACTCCTTCTGCTATTACACATTTTATTTCTGTTCAGATTACCATAGTAACCACAGATGTACTGTCCAATTCATCAACAAAAAAATAGCAGAAATTATCGGACCACTTTCCTATGAAAAATCTTCTTTTTGAAACAACAATCCTTTCTTTTGGATTTTATTTGATAATGTTTAGTGCTATTCCTTCATATACACATAAAGAACCTAGGATCCTTGGTAGAATCCCAAAATAGACCAGCCTTGGATGAAAAGAGCATGAAAAGGAGAGTTTGAAAGGCTTCAATGAAAATATTAAGCATAAACTGCAGGTCACTGGTCTGTTACCTTGATATAATTACTCTGATGTCAAGCTGGCAGGAATCTTGACATTGGCAAAATACCTCTGTAAGCAGTCATTAAATAGCAGCTGTTGCTTTGTTCTCAGTTTTGACCTGAGGTGTTTGTGCATTAGACGGATGGTGTTGTGCAAGGACAGGACATGGCATGAGGATACCCAGAGCTCTCTGCCAATACCAGAAATTTCCACCTAATTTATTGTAATTGAAACCACAAGAGGTTAAATTAAATGTTAAATGTCTGGGGCTAGTTAATAATGTCATTGTGTCCTTTTTTTTTGTCTTAGAAATACTCAAATGGGCATAAAAGGGCATTCTTTAACATTTTGTTTTATGGTTTTATTGACATTTTTGTTTTTTATTTTAGAAAAATGTAGCTCATTGTTAAAACTGGTGACAATTGTCAGCAAAATATTCACGAAGCAGTTAATGAAATAAATTGCTTGGATGTAAAAAAAAAACAATAATAATAATAATTTAAAAAAGATGTATTTATTTATTAATTTATTCATTTAAATAAATACTTTTTTTTAGGGCTGTCAAATGATTAATCACGATTAATCGCATCCAAAATAAAAGTTTGTGTTTACATAATAAATGTGTTTGTACTGTGTAAAATTATTTTGTATATATAAGTACACACGTGCATTTATATATTTAAGAAAAATGTGTTATTTATATATAACATTTATATTTATATATAATATAAATTATAGATAAATCTATATATAGTATATACACTCACCGGCCACTTTATTAGGTACCCCATGCTAATAACGGGTTGGACCCCCTTTTGCCTTCAGAACTGCCTCAATTCTTCGTGGCATAGATTCAACAAGGTGCTGGAAGCATTCCTCAGGGAGTTTGGTCCATATTGACATGATGGCATCACACAGTTGCCGCAGATTTTTCGGCTGCACATCCATGATGCGAATCTCCCGTTCCACCACATCCCAAAGATGCTCTATTGGATTGAGATCTGGTGACTGTGGAGGCCATTTGAGTACAGCGAACTCATTGTCATGTTCAAGAAACCAGTCTGAGATGATTCCAGCTTTATGACATGGCGCATTATCCTGCTGAAAGTAGCCATCAGAAGTTGGGTACATTGTGGTCATAAAGGGATGGACATGGTCAGCAACAATACTCAGGTAGGCTGTGGCGTTGCAACGATGCTCAATTGGTACCAAGGGGCCCAAAGAGTGCCAAGAAAATATTCCCCACACCATGACACCACCACCACCAGCCTGAACCGTTGATACAAGGCAGGATGGATCCATGCTTTCATGTTGTAGACGCCAAATTCTGACCCTACCATCCGAATGTCGCAGCAGAAATCGAGACTCATCAGACCAGGCAACGTTTTTCCAATCTTCTATTGTCCAATTTCGATGAGCTTGTGCAAATTGTAGCCTCAGTTTCCTGTTCTTAGCTGAAAGGAGTGGCACCCGGTGTGGTCTTCTGCTGCTGTAGCCCATCTGCCTCAAAGTTCGACGTACTGTGCGTTCAGAGATGCTCTTCTGCCCACCTTGGTTGTAACGGGTGGTTATTTGAGTCACTGTTGCCCTTCTATCAGCTCGAACCAGTCTGGCCATTCTCCTCTGACCTCTGGCATCAACAAGGCATTTCCGCCCACAGAACTGCCGCTCACTGGATGTTTTTTCTTTTTTGGACCATTCTCTGTAAACCCTAGAGATGGTTGTGCGTGAAAATCCCAGTAGATTAGCAGTTTCTGAAATACTCAGACCAGCCCTTCTGGCACCAACAATCATGCCACGTTCAAAGTCACTCAAATCACCTTTCTTCCCCATACTGATGCTCGGTTTGAACTGCAGGATATTGTCTTGACCATGTCTACATGCCTAAATGCACTGAGTTGCCGCCATGTGATTGGCTGCTTAGAAATTAAGTGTTAAGGAGCAGTTGGACAGGTGTACCTAATAAAGTGGCCGGTGAGTGTACATGCAAATATTTCTTAAATATATACAAGCATGTGTATGTATTTATATATATATATATATATATATATATATATATATATATATATATATATATATATATATATATATATATATATATATATATATATATATATATATATATATATATATATATATATATATATAAAATAATTATACACAGTGCACACACTGTGTAAACACAAACTTTTATTTTGGATCATTTGACAGCCCTACTTTTTTTTTCACCAAGGACTTAAATTGATCAAAACTGACAGTAAAGACTCTTAAATTGTTACCAGAATTTTTTTTTTAATTATTGCTGTTCTTTATAAGTATCCTGAAACAAAATGTATCACGATTTCCACAAAAATATTAACTCCACAACTGTTTCCAGCATCGATGACAGTAAGAAATGTTTCCTGAGCATTAAATCAGCATATTAGAATGATTTGAAGACTGGAGTAATGATGCTGAAAATTCAGCTTTGCCATCACAGGAATAAATTATTTTAAAATGTATTATATGAGAAAACATTTGTTTAAAATGGTAATATTATTGTTCAATATTACTTTTTTTACTGCATTCTTTATCAAATAAACGCAGCCTTGGTGAGCATAAGAGACTTTTAAAAAACATTAAACCAACATCTTACCAACCCCAAACGTTTAAATAGTATGAAATAAATTGGTAAATTACGCACCATTAACATAAATAAAATATGTGTTTTAGGTTTGTCACCATTTACAGAGGCCCAAGCCACACGTATAAGGTACAGAGACTAAGTGAGTCGAGCAGCTACTGTCTCAGGATTCAAGCTGTGAGCGAGGCAGGAGAAGGGCTTTTCTCTGAAATACACACCTTCCATACCACCAAATCTGTTCCTCCAGCTCTCAAGGGTAAAGTATCCTTGTACAAGAACATCCACATATTGCTTCATGCCACATATATGCTCATATACTGGATGGATACTTATTGGCTGTTTATATACAGTAGCTAAACTTGTATATTGTCCTTTAGCTCCCAAAGTGGTACAGTTGGAAGGGAATATGTGTGAGGTCAGCTGGGAGAGCATTCCACCAATGAGAGGAGACCCCATCATCTACATCCTACAGGTGCTGGTGGCCCGAGAATCCGAATACAAACAGGTGAGATTCCATTCTTCAAATCTGAATTGTCTATAGATCAGGACTATCGATTATCCAGTGATTTATCTCATGACATCTAAAATGTATCGCAACTCTTTAACACATTCAGTTCATTTCTACAGAAACATCTTCACATTCTCTTTACTCATCTCATTTGCATAAAAAGTAGGTTGTATATTTTTATGAAACTGTGATTGGAGAATTTTTGTATGTTAAATTTGATAGCCATTTTTAGATTATTTTAGCCCTTTTATTTTGAGACATCCATTTAGTTTGTATTTTAGCATTTTTATTTATTTATTTATATGTCCATAGCTTTGACAAACGCTATGACTAACACCAACACTGTGACAAATGAAAAATGCATGAAGTTTCTTGCTACTCTTTGCAGTGCATTGTTATTCAAGGAAAGGGAAAGTGTTGGTATATATCATCATCCCCACAGACTAAGTCTGAGATGGGAGTAGAATGTTAGGTTTGTGTTCTCTGCCTGAGACTATTAGTATTCTGCGACTGATGTCACCGCTGATGGCTTGATAGTGACAACCAGCTCATCTATCATACTTGATACAATTAAAGGATACAACAGCCCTCATTTGAAAACATATCGTCTTTCGTCTTTTTGTGGTTGTTATTTTTGACTTAAATGCATTGGTTGTGCTCATAGGTTTAGCCTGATAACACTATTGAACATAACAGGGTATTTACACAAATCCTTAGGATAACTCAATTAACACAAAATATCCTGTTCAAAAGTTTACACATGCTTGTTCTTAATATTGTATGTTGCCTCTTTAAGCATCAATGACTGTTTGCCCGGTTACACTTTATTTTAACTTTAGACATTCTACTAATTATAATAACTTTTCAAATACATGTCAACTAAATTTCATTAAAGGCACAGTGTGTACGTTTCACCGCTAGAGGTCGCTTATTCAGAAAAAGGCGTAGCTTGATGACGCTGTGAATGAGCGTGGAATCAAGGTAGTTGTCACCGTCACCTCCTATTAAAGTTTTATTAACCTCACTGTGGTATGAAGCAGGGCGCAGTCGAGAGCCTGGGTCCTGATTTTATTATCCTTATATGCAGCAATTAGCCGCTGCCAATTATTTTGGATTTTTTTTTTACAATTAATGTTGTTTCAAGAGGACCTATTATGCCCTTTTGCAAACTCTTGATTTTGTTTTTGGGGTGAACTAGAATATGTTCTCATCATCACGCTTGATTGTTTAAAAAACACATTCTTTTTCACATATTTTAATTACAGCACCTCTTTCCCCAGTCTGGCTCGAATGCACCGTCTAGTAGCCCCTCCTTCTGAAATTTTCAAAAATGTTAGGCAATATATAAAAAAAAAAGTACAGAGCCTCTGATTAAAAAAAACAAACAAACATTTTTTCTAGCTTCATGCTTTCTTTCTTTTTATCAACACTTGAATGTGGGTACGTTTAATTAAAAAACATTTTGAACAAAGGGTGAGAATTTTTTTTGGTCAAAAACCAAAATGTGCATAAGCCATTCTTTTATCGCTAGTTATGGTACTGCATTTTTTGCTTGTGTTTTCATTCAGAGATTCTGTTCTTTTTCAGAAGATGTGTAATAGCGCCCCTACGGTATAACTGTGAAAACACGGAAAGCCGGAAAATTCCATCAATGGCAGAGAATCGTAGTCTAATAAATGACGGAAAATTCCATCAATGGCGGGGAAAGAGTTAATTTGCAACTGCATGTCAACTAAGTCTCAGTAGTAGACCGTTATTAGACAGTAGAATAAGTTGACATGTAGTTTGCAAAGTTACATATAGTTAGTAGAATGCCTAAATTGGACTGTTGAAATAGTGTAACTGTTTGTCCTTTTGTGATAGTCGTGTTTGAGTCCCTGCTTTGTCACAGAGGGAGGCGTATTATTATTCACTGCACATATCTTTGTCAATTCTGTTACGAATGTGCTGTCATTTGCCGTTTAATGGCCACATTAGTAGATCAGCCGGTGATTCTAAATCCACTGAGCATTGAGCGGCTCTGAAGGCCACAAGGGCTCTCCATGGAGTTCTGCATGACCGCTACTGTCATGACCAGAGCAAGCCAATCAGTTCCCTTCCTTCTCTCATATATTTCTCTGCTAGGGCTGAGAGCACTGTCTAATGTAGCTGGCATGGTTCCTATTACTGTGCTAATGTGTGCCTTGTCCTGTCAGCTGTTAAAATGGATGCGATTCAGGAGCGGGTTGTTTGCATGTAAAGAAGTGAGAGTTTAATGGCTGCAGATGCTGTGTTCTGTTTGCTCTGGTTCTGATGTTTCTGTGTGAACTCTGTGCTAAGGGGGCTAGGAAGTAGTGTGCATCTCAATTTCACCAGCTTATTCCACTATATAAAACATGTCAAAGTTATAGACAGAGCAGGGATCCAGCACAAATCCCGTGTACATCTCAGATCATTTTCACCCAGCTGTAACTGTACTAATGCATGTTCACTATACATTACTGAATTAAAATGATGTAAGTACAGACTTCTTGCCATTTAATGTTAAAGCTAGTTTCAATTTTGGCCTATAATATGTTAATGTTATGGGCAATAACTTATAAAAATGGGCAATTAATAAAATTAACTCATAACTCACTAACTTTTTTTTACTCAAAATAAATCAAATTTAAAAAACACAAAACACTTGTGTATTAAATGCTAAAAGTTAGTTTAGGAATCACCACATTATAATGTACAGTATGGATATTCATTTTGAGATTTGATAAAGAATACATTTAACAGTGTTGTTATTAAAATGTGTTTTGCTTTGATAGATTAATTTGAGCAACAGATAATGTAAAGAGGAATGAACAATATTCAGTATTGACCCTATATCTAGAATTGAACTGAAAACATAGACGCTTAGTGATACAAAGAGTGAAATCTTCCTGTGCTGTTATATGAAATGTCAGCACTCATGTTTATTCAATAATTTTTTTTATTTGTTTTAGATTCAGCTTGTTTTTAGTTTTATTTTAGTTTCATGAGTAATTGACTTGTTTTTGTCAACTTTTGCCATCAGGATTTAACGGACTCCATCAACGTCTCCGTTTTTCATGCTCTTCTGAACTCAAATGGCATTGGTTTCATTCCTCCCTGTTAATGGAAAAATGAAATAGTAGCTATCAAAAAGGGTTGCCAGAAACAACTTCTATTAAGTTTATCTTTTTCAATGCATTATACTGCTGAGAGGGACAGTTTCCAAATGTATTTTTTGCATTCCTTGTGTGTATCTTTGAGACTTTAATGTTTTCAAAACAAAGTCTGGTGTGCACTTCTACTTTTCCTCTTGGAAATCAAATGTTTAGTCCTCTCTGACCAGTTTTTGTACAGCCTCGTGCTGTGCCATACATCTGGAATAAACAATGAAGGTCTTAATATTCAGCCCCTGCTTTGCTGTGCTATTAGCGCTGCATGGTGACATGAAACTTGTTGGGACGTGCACGTAGTGTTTTTTTCTCCATTTCTTTTGTGTCAACAAATGAAAATGTGTCCATAATCTTAGCAGTGAGTAAGGAAGGTTACAAATTGTGGGTGGCTTTCCAGTGAAATTGAACAGCTGTTGTTTGGCAACCAAAAGCAGCCACATGTGAAAAGCCTCATGCATAGTAAGTGCTCTGTGTTATGTCAGTTAGAATGGGATATTCTTCCCACACATGACCTATTCTGCATTTTAATCAGACTTCCTTCAATGTTTGTTGAATGTTAGTATCAGCATATCATGCATGTAGTGTAATTGGAAGGGATGTTTTCCTGGTGAAAATCATCTTTTCTGTTTAGGTTTCTTATCTAGACTCTCTTTCATACCTTATATATTTTTGTGGCACATAATGGCATTGTAAAAACTACAGGATATGAAAACTCTCGCTCACATGAGGAATGCACCATATTGACCACTATCTGTCATATTGACATAGGCTTCCCTATGCTCTTTAATAAATGTTGAAAGCTCATTTTCCTAATATTATTTTTTGTGAATTATACTTCATCCTGATAGATAGAATCACTAGTTATATCCAAACGTTCAATGTTATTCATACCTTTATACTGTTTTTTGTTTGTTTATAATGTTTTGATTTAATACTGATTATTTTAAAGCATTATGAAATACTTTAATAATTATAATAGTTTATTATGATTATTATTATTACAAATAATTATTTTAAAAAGTACATGCTTTAACAAAAATTTACTTCATAATTATTTTAATAATGCAAGTTTTAGTTTATTATTTTAAAACAATTCCATATATTTTATTTAATAATTATTAGTATTTTTAAAAGTATTAATAATTAAGTATTTTGTTAATTACATATATTTAATAATTATACTAATTGATAACTTAAATTTTCTGCTCTTAAACCACAGAAATTATGAAATGTGTAACTAAGATTATTTTCTGTGATAATCAACATTATGCCACAAATACAATAAACTCAACTTGTATTGAACCTGTAAATTCCTGTTGGTGACCAGTTGGAGGTTGTAGTGAGTTTTATGCAGTTTGAGAACATAAATCTGTGTTTTTCACAAACGTACTTTCTTTCTTTCAGTTATATAAGGGAGAGGACACAACCTTCCAGATCTCGGGCCTGCAAAACAACACAGACTATCGCTTCCGTGTGTACGTGTGTCGGCGGTGTCAGGACAACACGCAGGAGCTGTGTGGACCCCTTAGCCCATCCTCGCTCTTCACACTGCGGCGTACCGAGCTCGCGCTGCCTGGAGAGCCCAGCTCCACCGACAGCCTGAAGCCCAGCGGCATGTTCGCCACGGACGAACGCTTCGCGGCCGTCTTAGTCGGGGCTTTCGCGGCCCTATCCTTCCTCATCGCTTTTGTGGTGGAATACTTCTTCATGAAGTGAAGAACGCCAAACCAGCAGCCAGCCAAGAAAGAAAACATTTACGTTTCGAGTAACGCACGAACACTTTAAGTGTACATCCGATGCGACGTACTGTAGGCTGAGTATTTTATACAGGCTCTCTTCTTGTCTTTTATCCCCTCTCTCTCTCTCTCTCTCTCTCTCTAATGCCTTCCAGCCTGCCTGTGCATCACTGTGTCACTCGCTCTTTTACTGCGTGTGGATTTTGCTCTGAACTCTTGGGGAAGCAAAATCACATCATCAAGCCTTACGAAGAGTTGCGCGACAGCCTGTTTTTGCATGCTTCGTTTTTTGTATCCCTTTAAGTGTACGTATATGTTGGGAGGAAAATGTATCGGTATTTTCTCCACGTTCATGGCCTTACTTTTTTTTTTTTTTTATCAGTGTGCTTCACAGCATTTGTTTCACAGCCATATACAAGTTGTTGGAATCATAGCTTTATAATGGTGTAAATCCCACAATCACAGTCCACCCAGTGCCGTTTTAATATACATGATCACTTGATCTTCACATTTTGTTTGTGCGTCACAGTTACGCATCCTTCTCAGAAACACGAAAAAAACTGTTACCGTAGTAAGACTGTTGTAAAGCCCCCTGCATTAAGCTGCCAAAGCAAGTGTGGTTTAAGTGATGCTGCTATTGTGTTTATATTTCCTATGAACGGAGTCAGTTATCTAATATAGATATATATATAAATATAAATCTTTAAGATTCTATAGAGCTCTTGTAATATAAGTAACGATGAGTTTAAAGTAGATCTCTCATTTGGAGCGTGTCAATTCACAATCTATGGTGCTTTATCTGTGGTCAGTAGTGTTGGCGGACGAGGGTAAGGGAAGTTTGACGTCCTCTGCAACCACGCTCCCTCTTTCCGCCATCTAGTCCTAGGGTGCAGTGACAGAGCTACTTCTCGCCTTCCGGCCCCCCCGAATGGCTTGGCTGGGCTAACGTCGCCCTCTCAGACTGATTTTGGGCTCTGTATGGTCTCAATAGTTTCCTCACTCTGTGAATGGCGTTCGTCCCCAGGACTTCGCCCCTAGTGTTTCGTCTGCGGCCTGTGTCAACGCGTTGAATGTTTCGTCTTCTTTGAACCCGTGAAAGCCAGTTGGACCGTTCTAAGGTGCTTTTACCAAGGTTATTGTCAAAAGCAGCAGTGAATTCCTCCACCCGCTGCACCTGATGTTCATGCCAAAACAGCCTGATGTGCTTGCAGTGCATCTTTAGCCAAGTAAAAGGTACAAACCAGCAGTTCCCATCGAGCCAAAGAGTTTCTCCCGCATTACACTCGCAGAACCGGTTTGGTTTCTAAAAAGGAGAAATAAACTGACAGCCTGTATTGTACCTCAGGGACCTGGACTTTTCAGAGGTGAAGAAGTAAATACTATGTTTCTGAGAGGGTGCTGCGAAACACTAAACGTTGCCGAATGATTGTGATATTGCTGTCATCAGTAGCGTCATTCCGTTGTATCTGCCTCCGCAGTTTGAAATGCATTTATTTGATCTGTTTTCTCACCTAAGCTGTGCCTTGCTCCAGTTGTTCGTAAGCAAATCGTTTACTAGCTCAGAATACCTTTGCCAAAGTTAATGGGAAAGTAAGGTATCATTCTTTAGGGTTATTTATACTATCTATTGCATACAGTACTTTAAATGGCAATTAAAGTGCAATCTTCATTTATTTATTTTTCAAGAAATTAAGAGATGTAGTTATGTACTATTTTTTTTTTTCTCTCTCTCTTGTAGCATGTGTTTTTTTATTGTTTTTTTTTTTATTTGTTTTTTTTTTATGTATTGTAGATTAACGATAAAGGCCAGCATTCCTTTCATTCAAAATTCTGGTTATGTTTATGTCTTTCTTTAATTGGGAACATGTAGCATATACCATGCTGAAACATTTATATATAACCAAATATCTGTTCATCTCCTATTGCAAAGTGCCGAACTCCAGTTAGATGTCTTTTCATAGAGAATCGTAGCAAATGTAAAAAATATATATATTGTTTTGTTTTTTGTTTTTTTTTTATTTGTGAGTGTTTAAGGGGACATACAGTACATACCTACATTTGGCATTGCTAAAGAGTGTTATGACGCTTATTTTATCTTACTGTTTGCCCAAGCGGAAGCTTGTCCACTTTTATGTTGCTTTTTATTGTTATTTAAAGGGTTACTTGAGAAATCCTTTGTGACACTAGAACATCATTTCTTGAAAAGGAAAAACATAAGTTTAAGTTAAACTTAATCTGTGACTACACTTTTTTTAGTAGTAAAAATTGTGCCATTTATTTGAATAATCCTTCATAGGTGAAATCTTACATGCCGTTTCACGCCGAAAGGAAAGCAAAACAATCAAACTGTTTTCAGGCAAGTGACATTTCTCATTTCCTTTTATTTTCCAGACATGTCATAGCGCAATAGTGAATTTATTCCAGTGTTTTTGCTAAGGATATATATAGATATATATATAGTATGAACTAACAGAAATGAAGCACTTTTTAAAGTGAAACATTAATCTTTATTAGATTTATCTTGATAAAACTGTATTTCCTAGTCAATGTTGCTATTGCTTTCACATGGAGAGTATCATGCAGTAAGAAATGTCTGTTAAACTGGCCCACACAGGCTTGAACATATTTAGTGAAAAGTCTGAAAGTACATTGGGGTCGTTTTATTGTTAGTGTTTTTTTGCCCATTATGTAAGTAGTGTATGGTCCTAACCGGTGATCTAAATTTTTATGTTTTCTGTTTGTTTGTTTTCTTATTGGTAAAAGAACACACAACAGTTTTGTGGCCCAAGTATAGTTTTGTATTTTTATATTGTATTTTATTCTGTTTTATCTCTGTTTTGTTTGTGCTCCGTTTTAAATATGAAAATTAATTTGAAAATGATGGTTTGGAGATCGGTCAGCTCTGTCATCCCAGAGAAATGTATAGAACCGTAAGTGTTTTCAACTATTTTCCAAAAAAAAAGAAGTGTATTTTTACCTCAGAGTAAAAAAAAATAAAATAAAAAAAAAGACAGAAAAGGAAAGATATAAAAAAAACATTCCAGGCTTTTCATGATCTACAATTTTTAAAGTCATAAATTTTTCTTGTATTGTAAATGTTAGACAAATTCATATGCATATATATAAAAGAAACTGCCATATCAATGTTAATGTATAGATTTTTGCAAATACTACCCTATGTATGTAAGACTTATCTGTATCTGTAGCGTGTATGTAATATATTTATACCCAATAAATGTTTTAATTTTTTCTGACAGATTGTATTCTGTACTTGAGATGTTAATAATTCATAGAGCTTATGATTGAAGTCCCTCACTAGTTCTTGTCTGTTGCAGCATGTCATGGTTATTAAAGTACAAATACTGATCATAGCACAATATCTTCACTGTATCGGCTGTTTTACATTTCTAACTTCAGATTATGTCCTTGTTCTCAAAACCCCACCAAATTGGAATAATTGAAAGGCTGTTCTACAGTTGAGCTGATGTAGAAAGATGTTGCTCATTGAAGCTGCTAGTCCAATTTCATCCACCACCAAACGTACTTCGTATGAACCTGTCGAAGCATGTACTCATTCATAAAAAAGGGTTAAGCCGGTGTAAAGATTCATGTTGTAGAATGAAATGATCAATTGCTTTATACAGAATAATTAATCAATATTGAGTAACTTAAACACCATCAGAATGGCTAAAAAGCAAAGGATTTATTTTTCTCCTTTTCCAATAATGGTAGATGTCTGCTTTATATTTGTTTGCTTCAAGTCTGTCTTTGTGTTCGTGTTACATTCTGTTGCTGCGTTGTTGTGGTAATTGCTTGACACTTCAATGCTGCAAATGTCAGTTTTCTTTCACTGTCTGGATTTTCCATTTTGTCATCTTTATTGGCATGACCAGTAACACTACTTTTGTATTATCAAAGCATTTGCAGCTTACATCTAGACAGTTATGTATGCTCAGGGTTAAACTCTTGTTAGTCTGTGACTGTCTTACCAAGTGAAGACTAATGGGTCACACTTTAGATTAGAGTCCAATTCTCACTAATAACTAACTATTAACTACGAATTTTCCCTTAGTAAACTCCTAATTACAGCTTATTAATAGTTAGTTAGCTAGTTGTAAGTTTAGGTATGGGGTAGGATTAAGGGATGTATAATAAAGCCATGTAGAATAAGGCATTTTTGTGCTTTATAAGTACTAATAAACAGACAATATCCTAGTAATATGCATGCTAATAAGCAACTAGTTAATAATTAGAGTTGGACCCTAAACTGAGAAAGATGCTTTTAAAAGTAATGCGTTACAATATAACATTACTCCCTAAAAAAAAGTTAATAATTGTGTTAGTTATTTTTTTATGGAAAGGTAATGTGTTACGCTACTTTTGCTTTACATTTTCTCACCTGGGCTGATCCTGCTTGTTTGTTTAAAAACAAAAAACTAAAGTTCTATGTTTGACAAATGTAAATGAATAAAGCCTCATGCTGAAAGAAAGGCAATTTCACATCAGTACAGTAGAGGGCACAGCTCAAACAAACCCTTCAGATTAGGACACTGGAGAAGAAAGCTCTCTTTCTTCAATTAAATAACTTTTTTTTTGTTGTTGCTTATTGGTATTGTTGGATTGGATCATCGAAGATCAGCAGAAAATACATTGGTTAACAAAGTGAGATTAAATACATAAAGTAAGCTATATTTGTGTTATTTAACATTTAATTATGTCATGTTTGCATTTCTCTTTTTTTATTTTTTATTTTGAGGAATCTGTTTTTGTACAAGTGAGATGAGTAATTAATGAGTTGCCTGATCACAACTACAATAACCCTCATGTTCACACAGCGCTCAACACTTCTGCACCGCTCATGATTTCTGTCAACCTGTGACAGGAGAGCTGTCAGTCAAATGGGAAAACAAAGTATCTTGCATTACTTATTTGAAAAGTAACTCTGATATTTAGTTGTAAGGTAGGCTACAGTGAATGTGTGGAGGTGATAAGTGAACTAGAAGAAGTGAAGCCTAATTGCGCGCGCGCGAGTGGATACTTCCGGTGAACTAATACGCGCTTCGTGCGTGCATTAGCTGCTAAAAACCTTCATTTTTCGTGTTTGGTTTTATTGTATTTTCATTTGATGCAGTAGAACAACGTGTGATGAACACAAAATAAAAATATAAATAGAATAAACTGAAACTCGTTTTTTATGTCCACGAGAATGTTTGAATATGCGATAAACTAACGGTTTCTTCGTTTTTCCATTTTTTAAACAAAAACGAAAAAACAAATTATCCGAAGGTACACGGACCCTAATGCATTTCCCCAACACTGGTGTGGACATTTAGTTATGTTTGTGGACATTGATTGCAATCACTAATTAAAATCAGACTTTTATATAGCCTGCAAAAGCCTTTTAGCTGAAGTCAAACATTACATTTAAAAAACATCAAACATTTTGACCAGGTTTAATTTTTTTTTAATTGACCATTGACACTTTGAAGAGTGCTTACACTCCCCCTCTCCATCAGGGCTGTGGTATTTTATTTTTTAATACATTTTATGGTTATGGTAGGCAGAAGTGGGATGTGTGAATGGTGGACAATCTCATTTTGCAGCGTCACCTTCTGCCTCGTGAGGAGATCGGACTGATTTATGAAACCATTCTCCTCTGTAATCCTCTTTCTCTGCAGTCTGGGCACTCTGACCTTGATTTGACATCAATACAACACCAACAACCAGACTTTACATATGGACATAAGAAAGCAGGATTTCTAACAAGATATAAACCGATAAACCATTGATCCTGAGGAATAAGAGCATCTCAAATTAACTATCACTTTCCCCTTATTATTTAAAGCCCATTATAGACCGCTGCATCTGTTTTGGGGGTTATGTAAATGACCACATAGTCCTGAATCTATCTATCGATCTATCTATCTATCTATCTATCTATCTATCTATCTATCTATCTCTATCATTCTATCTCTCGCTCTGTCAATCCATTCGTCTATCATTCTATCCATTGTTCTATCGGTCTGTCGTTTTATCCATTTACTGAAATAGGATATGAATAGATTTCAGTCTTACAGGACAACCATTAAAAAAAGAAAATATATATTGTTACAGTATATTCCTATATATCATAATTTGTTTGTCATACTGTCATTGTTCTTACAAAAGAAAACCTTCAACACAGCAGATATCCAATTAAACATTTTTATTTACATATATATATTTACATATTTTACAAAGTACAAATATGCCATTTTATGTACTGTACTTCATTTTAGAACACAAGACAAGCAGTTTCCACAACAGATATTAATGGATGTAAGATATACGGTCACATCGGTTATTGCAGTGGTTTTAAATGAAACTCTTCTCAACAACTGGGTAATTCCGTACCAATAGTTGATACATTTAGCACATGAAGCACTGAAGCACATGTTCTAGTACTTAAATGCACCAATGCAATTTTTACTGTTTTATATACCTTTGTTTTAATGAACTTTTCTCAAAAGCTTTTGAATTCTGTGTATTGCTTCAGGGCGGGTGCTGAGCCTGATAAAAACACGCACGTGAAGAAAGACAACACTAGCTAAAAGAGCATGACATGCATTGAGGCACGAGGCAAATGATCGGCATCACCTCTGCGGTCTCTGTCATCAGGCGCGTGAGGATGCTGCTGTATCTACAGTGCTCATTTTGTCTTCCAGATTTCATTTAGATTTAAGGCAACTGGAGTTATGTTTTTCTCTCCATTTACAAGCATATTTTTTTATAAAACATCAAGGTATCTAATGAAATGTTTTGCTTGGATAGACAAATGGCTGTTAACTACATCTTTCTAAAATACTCCCTGATCTGTCTGGACATTTATGAGACCTTCATATAAATGTTTTGTCTAATTAAGAGACTATCACCTTATAAAATGATGGCAGCATTAGATGAGGTCTGAAATGGCTGTTAATGGCAAAGAGAGTCACACGCTGGCAGTGGATTCCGTCCAGCACGGTGGGCTCTCTCCTTTGGCCACCGATGTGCTTCTTCGTGGGTTATTACGCAGTCCGAAAAGTTTGTAAGCTGCCATCCTGTACTTCTTGGACATGATGTTGTACAGAATGGGATTGATTGCTGCACTAAGGTAAAAGAGTACAAATGAGATGAGATTACAGTACTGGCTGATGACAGACATGACAGGAGAGCCCATCTCCGTGGATTTGGAGATCAGGTAGCGTCCAACATGAAAGGGAAGCCAGCAGAGCACGAAGGCAAACACCACCACAGCTGTTAGGGAGAGAGGTAATGATGGTAAATGAACACTGAAACAGCACCTTGTTCCTCACTTTGTTGCAGAAAGCAAATATTATTAGTAAGAATAAAACTAACCATGAATCACAAACTTAATCATGTGTTAATAATAACAAGAAGGCTCACGTTTTTACTGTTATTCTAAGCACAGAAATGAATAAATGTTTAATTTTATTCCACTGATTTGTTTAAGTATCAAAAACAAGTTTTTTCACATTTTAGTAGACACTGTTTTGAAGTTGTGTCAACCAAACCCAGTTACATCTCCCTTTATTAAAATGATGATCGTTTTCATTAAACAAAAAAACAACACCCTTTCACAATGCGAAATGTACATTAACGAGTGTATCCTCTTTTTATCACTTAATCTTTCTTGA
Source organism: Semotilus atromaculatus (assembly GCA_031834385.1). Lineage (NCBI taxonomy): Eukaryota > Metazoa > Chordata > Actinopteri > Cypriniformes > Leuciscidae > Semotilus > Semotilus atromaculatus. Next base: position 25,936,641 of record JAULUF010000044.1, read on the forward strand.
GTTTGTTCTTAAAGGACAATTTGGTAACACTTTATTTTACAGTGTCTTTGTTGCACGTTAGATGTAGTTACAATTTACTATAAATCGTCCATAATTACATGCACCTAACCATAAATCACACATTCTAACCTTAAAGTTATTACATGTAGTTAATTATTATTACTCAGTACTTAAATGTATAATTAAACTTCTATGGAATCTTAAAATAAAGAGTAACCGATAATTTTTGCCAACCCAGTGACCTTTATTTAGTTCAATAATGACCTTAGGGTTTCATGACTAAATGAACGAAAAACTGTCACAACTTTACCTTTATAAAATATATTCCTTAACATGGCACGCCACATTTAAATTCAGGCATATTATCACTCAAAGAGATCCGATAGAAATGTTTTAATTCTTTTAAAAAAATCTGATTGAAAATCACCTTTTCAACATGGATGACCCATTTTACTTGAATACATCGTTTAAATGAGGTGTTACCACATTTTTAGGTTCCCTAACAAAACCATTTTAGTGTATGCAGGATTGTACTGCTGTTTTGTGCCAAGCACATCCCGTGCGTAATGGGTGCGCTTGTGCGTAAAGTGCGCAAATGGTAAACAACTTAATCCTGATATACTGTGATGAAAACGAGCTCTTACCCAGCATTTTCACTGTCTGTCTATTGCTTTTATCGCGACTCGAAGCGTTTTCTCCAATCGTCTCCCTCTTTCTCTTCCAGAGCTTTCGCCCTATGAGGCTATACAAAACAGTTAAGCAGAACACAGGCAAGAAGAAAAAGACGCTGGAGACCCAAACCATGATGGTTAAAAGCCCAGACCTAATGGCATATTCCGTCGCTTTGCATTCGTTAGTTTCCCACGAGTTTGTCCCATTTTCATGCTCGACCCCGACTAGCACAAATACAGGTCCTGCACTAAAGAAGGATACTATCCAGAGGACCAAAATGACCCCTCGCACGCGACCCTTGGTCACGACTATCTTTGCCCTAAGAGGAAAACAAATAGCAAAGTATCTCTCCACACTGAGAGCGGTGATGTTCAGAATAGTCGCGTATGTGCAACACTCGCTCACAAACTGAAAGAGTTTACAAAGTATGTTGCCGAAATTCCAAGGTCGGTACTTCCAGAGTCTGTACAAGTCCAGAGGCATGCAGAGGAAAATGAGTAAATCCGAAAAGGCCATGCTGGACAGGTACAGGTTAGTGGTGGTTCGCATATCCTTGTATTTTGTCACCACCAAAATGGTCATCAGATTCCCCGTTACACCTACAAAGAAGAAGAGGGCGCATGTGACGGTGACCCCGGTTAGCACTGGAATTGGGAAAATGGTGACCGGGGTCTCGAAGCCCCAGTACGTCGCGTTATCATCCCAACTGCAGTTGAAGGAACAGTTGGACCGGTTCGTCCAGGCAGGCATGCTGAGAGATCATGGAGCGTCTAGATCCTCCTCTGAGAGAGAGCTCGGGCAGGACAGTCTCCCCACCGACTCCCCATCGTGCTGCGCTCAGGGCTGCCCAACATTTATAATTCAACTTATACAACCCGAATTATGGGGGTTTCAGAGAGTAGCCTACCTCCCTAATTACGGCTTCAAGTCCCATAAAATAGGCTAAGTCAAATTAAGTCTTTAAAACATGTTTTTTTTTTACATATAGGCTACGTTTCATCAGCGTTTCTTAACAACGTTTCCGAAAACACAAAAGTCACATTAGTGCGCTAAATAAAAGCTCGCGAACAGAAGTCGCGTCAGCCTGTGGAAGTAACCATAGAAACAGCAAACTGCTCGAGCGATTCGTTCAGTATCGCGCGTGAAACGACAAACATGGCATTATTACTTTAATATAGATTTAATATAGATTTGAATATATTTGTTGTTTTATTTAATAGTTTACCTTACTTTCAGAGGCGCAAACATGCGCTGACAGCGAATTTCTGACAGAACTTCCTCTAAAGTCTACTTCCCTGAAGGTCATTCATTATTTCGCACCCTGTTGTATGCTACAGATTTGTAGTTGTCCAGTAAATGTCCTTATGACGTATCTTTTCCATCCGTTCCACATCTAAAAATGGTTCCAACTGATATGAAAACTCAGGGGATTTAAGGATGGCGATCCAGCTTTTTCTGCCAAGTTATCTGTCTACATTAGACAGGAAATCGTTAGTCTTGAAGCTATTTAAGGTGTAGGAAGAAAGATAAGTGTCGGGTCGGATTGATGAAATCACCTCGCGAGGATGAGAGAGGCGCGCTGCGCGTCACTGTGAATGCTGAAGGACTCTTTCATTACTGATGTCATTGATTCATCGTTGATTAGGTGGATGCGGAATATGGGTAGAAAGTTTCTGAAGTGGATAGAAAATACACATCCACGTTATTTTAAAGGAAAAAAGTAACGAGCATGTTACGAATGGATACTTGTTGAACAGTGCCATCGTGTGATGATAGGATAGAATGCATTGAAACACATCTTGTAAAGTTAATTTCAGCTGGAACCTACATAACAGACTCAAATAATCTGAAGCTATAGGCCTATATCAGTCTCGAATAAAGGATAATCATGAAAAGACGATTTTTTGATTTCTAAAATTCTTTCCCTGAGATAGGCTACGTTGTTGCGTCAGAGGTGTGTAACTTTTCTCTCAGCTGAGTTGTCCGATATCTGTTTGCAGAATCTGTGTAATGTGCAGGCTAGGCCTATATACTATGGCTAAACCTATTTAAACCTAAATCGGCTTTAGCGGGTCAAAATGAAACAGGTGTTGTCTAATCAGTTAATGTTATTGATAACTTCATTACTGTTTGATGGTATTTTTTCCAAATATGAAAAATATTTTACATAATTGCTGTCAAATGAATACATGTAAGCATAAATATGACTATTTTAAAACATATTTTGAATGTTTTTTAAGTCTTGTTCTTTGAAAGAAGTCTCTTATGCTCATCAAGCCTGCATTTAGTTGGTCAAAAATACAGAAAGAACAGTAATATTGTGAAATATTACAATTTAATGGGTTTCTGTTTTAATATACTTAAAAATATATAGAGCTGTCAAATGATTAATCACGATTAATCGCATCCAAAAATAAAAGTTTGTGTTTACATAATAAATGTGTTTGTACTGTGTAAAATTATTTTGTATATATAAGTACACACACGTGCATTTATATATTTAAGAAAAATGTGTTATTTATATATAAAATATTCATATTTATATATAATATAAATTATATATAAATCTATATATAGTATATACATGCAAATATTTCTTAAATATATACAAGCATGTGTATGTATTTATATATATAAAATAAATATACACAGTACACACACATTTATTATGTAAACACACACTTTAATTTTGGATGCGATTAATCGCACAATTAGTCATTTGACAGTCATAATATATATACAGTATATATTATTTCTGTGATGCAAAACTTCTCATCAGCCATTACTCCAGTCTTCAGTGTCACATGATCCTTCAGAAATTATTCTAATATGCTTATTTGATACTCAGTTTTCATCAATGTTGGAAACAGTTGTGCTGCCTAATATTTTTTTTGGAACATGTGATATTTTTTTCAGGATTCATTAATGAATAAAAAGTAAAAGAACTGCATTTATTCAAAATATAAATATTTTCTAACAATATAAATCTTTACTATCACTTTTTATCAATTTAAACACATCCTTGCAGATTAAAAGTAAAAAAAAAAAATCAAATAAAGAAAGGGGGAAAAACCTACTGACCCCAACTTTTGAACGGTAATGTAATGTTCCAAAATATTTCTATTTTAAATAAATGCAGTTCTTTTATAAACTTTTTATTCATCAATGAATCCTGAAAAAAACATCACAGGTTATAAAAAAATTTTTTTGCAGCACAACTGTTTAATACATTGATAATAAAATAATTGACAGAATGATTTCAAAGGATAATGAGACACTAAAGACTGGAGTAATGTCTGATGAAAATTCAGCTTTTCATCACATAAATAAATTATATATTATATATAGAGTTTACTATTTATTCATATATATATATTGACCAATTTAAAGCAAAAATCCATCTCATGCAAATTAGATTTTGATGTTGACTGAATATTGTGGAGACGTGAATTAAGATATAGGTCATTAACCTAATTTATGTCTGGAAAGGGCTGAGCTGCTGATATTGAGCCCTTCTGTAAATTGCCATCATCAGTGTCAACAAACCTGAATCTGCAGAATTTCAACTAACCTTCTTTCTTTCTTCCTTTCTTCCTTTCTTTCTTTCTTTCTTTCTTTCTTTCTTTCTTTCTTTCTTTCTTTCTTTCTTTACTCAGCTTTATCCTCTCTTCTGTTAAATTAAAGATGCAAGGTATTCATTTTTATTTGTAGTTTGTGCATTCGTGTAGGCCTATTTAATCTGTAACTTAGTGTTTCAACATGTGCTGTAAACAGTGTTGTTGTTGTTACTTTAAAGGTGGGTGTTACGGCACAAAGTACAGGATCCAATTGCAAGTAAAACAGCTTTAATGATAAAGCATGAGGACAGACAAACAGGAAGTCCGATCGAGACAGACAGCAACAGCAGACACTCAGCAGCGAAGACTGATGGCAGTGGAGGAAGAACAGGAGGACTGACGAGAGGCAGGGAATCCTTCCAATACAAAGCCCGATCAGGCTGGCAGAGAGAAGCAGTAATCCGTGAGAACTGGACAGCGAACGACACTGCAGACGAGACACAAGACCAGGACAGGACCAGGGAACACAACGATCTGACACAGAACATGACAAACACCGCACTACATATAGGACTAGACAACGAGGTACACCTGCAACTGATCTGATTGCTCATCATAGGCAATCAGATCAAGGCAGTAACGACAGAATGAACAAGCAGACCCGCGAACCGTGACATTACCCCTCCCTCTAGGAGCGTCACCTGACGCTCCCAGAGGGACCTACCTGGTGATTGTAAGCATCGATAAGGGAGTGATCCAATATGTCTCGAGCAGGAACCCAACTCCTCTCCTCCGGACCGTAACCCTCCCAGTCCACCAAGTACTGGAATCCACGCCCCCTCCGCCTAGCGTCTAGATTACGATTAACCGAATAAACTGGTTCCCCATCTACGATTCGCGGCGGTGGAGGAACCGGGACCGGCGGATTAATGGTAGAACGAAAAAAGGGCTTGATTTTGGAAACATGGAAAATGGGATGAATTCTGGAGGAATTTGAGGCGGACCGTCACCGGGCTAAGGATCTTGGTGATGGTAAATGGGCCAATAAATTTGGGAGAAAGTTTTCTACAAGCGGAGCGGAGAGGAATATCAGTAGAGGAAAGCCACACCTTTTGACCAGCGACGTAGACGGGAGGCTTTGACCGGTGGCGATCGGCCTGGGCCCTGGTGCGCAAACCCACCTGAAGAAGGGTCTCCCTGGCCGTTCTCCAGGTGTCTCTGCACCTCTGGACGAATTCGTGAGCGGAGGGAACCGCGACTTTGGATTCCAGCCTAGGAAAAATCGGTGGCTGGTAACCTAAACTAACCTCAAATGGAGATAGGCCCGTGGACGACACTGGTAATGAGTTATGTGTGTGCGTACTCAACCCAAGAGATATGCTGACTCCAAGAAGACGGATTCTGTGACGCTACACATCGCAACCTCCGTTCTAAATCTTGGTTGGCCCTCTCCGTCTGTCCGTTGCTCTGGGGATGGAACCCAGAGGAAAAACTGACATTCGCCCCCAACAATCGACAAAACTCACTCCAAAATCTGGAAATAAACTGGGGACCCCTGTCAGAGACCACGTCTGTCGGGAGGCCATGAATCCAAAAGACGTGATCTATGACAGCTACCGCTGTCTCTCTGGCTGATGGCAATTTGGGCAGAGGGATGAAATGAGTGGCCTTCGAGAACCTGTCCACCACGGTTAAAACCACTGTGTTACCCTGAGAGGCAGGGAGACCTGTAACGAAATCTAGCACAATGTGTGACCAGGGTCTCGAAGGCACTGACAACGGTTGAAGGAGCCCAGCCGGAGGATGAGTGGAGGTCTTACAACTAGCACAGACGGAGCAGGCCAATACAAAACGACGAGTGTCGCGAGCCATGGTTTGCCACCAGAACCGCTGTTTAATCAGAAAGATGGTGCGATTGACTCCTGGATGACAAGCTAGCTTGGAACAATGACCCCACTGGATAACGTTGGACCGTAACTTCTCTGGCACAAACAAACTACCTGGTGGGCATCCGGGCGGAGGCACTACCCCCTGTAAGGCATTGCGGACCTTCGACTCGATCTCCCAGGTCAGCATTGCCACCACACAACTCTGTGGAACGATGGACTCGGGAGAACCCGGGCATTCAGATTTGTCAAAAATACAGGACAAAGCGTCCGGTTTGATGTTCTTAGAGCCAGGACGGTAGGAAATGGACAAATTGAACCGACCGAAAAAAAGTGCCCACCGAGCCTGCCTAGAGTAAAGTCGTTTAGCGGACCTGATGTATTCAAGGTTTTTATGATCGGTCCAAACGATAAAGGGTACCCGCGAGCCCTCCAACCAATGACGCCACTCCTCCAAGGCTAACTTGACGGCCAACAATTCTCTATTACCAATGTCGTAATTGCGTTCAGCATAAGACAAGCGATGCAAAAAAACACGGACGGATGAACCTTGTCGTCTGTGGGGGAACGTTGAGAAAGAACCGCACATACCCCCACCTCTGATGCGTCAACCTCCAACACAAGCTGACGAGATGTATCAGGGGCAACTAGAATGGGGGCTGAAACAAAGCAACCCTTGAGTTCGGAAAATGCAGACTCAGCTGCACTAGACCACCTGAACGTAGTCATGGTGGAGGTCAAGGCGGTCAGAGGCGCGGCTAGTTGGCTAAAGTTGCGAATGAAACGTCGGTAAAAATTGCCAAAGCCCAGAAACCTCTGCAGGGCCTTGCGGGAATCTGGAGTTGGCCAATCCACCACTGCCTGAATCTTGTCGGGATCCATACGCATCCCCTCAGACGACACAATGTATCCTAAAAAAGGAACAGACTGTGCATTAAAAACACATTTCTCCGTCTTGACATAAAGCCCATTCTCCAACAGCCTCAGAAGCACTCGTCGAACGTGTTGAACGTGTTCCTGGAGAGACGAAGAAATGATCAATATATCATCCAGGTAGACATAAATAAACTGATCGACCATGTCTCTCAACACGTCGTTGACGAGTGCCTGGAAAACCGCGGGGGAGTTGGAAAGCCCGAAAGGCATAACCAAGTATTCAAAATGCCCCCTGGGGGTGTTAAAAGCGGTTTTCCATTCATCCCCCCTCCTAATGCGGACCAAATGGTAGGCGTTACGAAGATCCAACTTTGTGAATAAGGAAGCGCCCTGCAGTCTCTCGAAGGCTGAAGACATCAACGGCAAAGGATAAGTATTCTTTACAGTGATGTCGTTCAGCCCCCGATAGTCAATACACAGGCGCAAAGAGCCGTCCTTTTTACCCACAAAGAAGAATCCCGCCCCTGCAGGAGAAGAGGAGGGATGGATGAACTTGGCTGCCAGAGAATCCCTCTGAGAATCCAGAGAATCTCACCAGAGGCCTCCCTCTCGGGAACAGAAAGAGAGTATAATCTGCCCTCAGGCGGAGACGTACCTGGCAATAAGTCTATCGCACAGTCATAAGGACGATGAGGAGGAAGAGAAGCAGCCCGAGACTTACTGAACACCTCCTTCAGGTACTCCTCGGGCACGTTAGACAGGTCTGCCTGCTCCTCCTGCAACACAGAACAAGACACAGGAGAACACGCAGACACCAAACAAGACGCATGACAATTCTCACTCCAAGACATGACAGAATTTTGACGCCAGTTTATGTGAGGGTTATGGAGGATAAGCTGGGGGTGTCCCAACACCACCGGCGCATGGGCAGAGTCAATGAGGAGAAAATGCATCTCCTCGACATGATTGCCTGATGTGATCAAACTCACCGGTCCGGTCGAAAACTTGACAGAAAACAGAAATTGGCCACCAAGTGCGTTGACGGAGATGGGATGCGTGATGGGAATGATCGGGATGCCAAGATGATTCGCCAGACCACAGTCCATGAAACTCCCCTCCGATCTCGAGTCCACGAGGGCATCACAGAGATGATGAGCTGTACCCCACTGTAGTCTGACCGGAAGAGATGTCGATTCCCGGGAGGCTTCATCAAAAGAAATGCCACCCGTCAGTAACCTCCTCCCTACTGACGGGCCTTGGCTTTTACCGGGCATTTAGCAGCAAGCTGTCCTCTGGCTCCACAGTAAAAACACAGTCCCTGAGTTCTCCTCCGCTCTTTCGTCTCCCAGGAGAGGCAAGCCCTGCCCACCTGCATGGGCTCCTGGTCGAATGTAGGACCGTCCGCAACGCCGGGGAGAGCGACAGGACGGTTCTCTCGGTCTGGAATAGAACTCCTCTGTGTCAGAAAATCTCGACGGTGCATTCGGGAGTCCACTCGGATAGCCAGGTCTATCAGGTCATCTAGTGATGCTGGTAAGTCCAGCGTGTAAATTTCCCCCTGTATGCGATCGCCCAGCCCAGTCCCGCTGCGCCTCGCTGTTCCACTTACATTCTGCTGCCAGTGTCTGGAATTCAATAGAATAGTCCGCCACCGATCTGTGACCCTGACGAAGTTCAGTCAAAATCCTGGCCGCCTCCGAGGCCGAGGCCGCGCGATCAAAGACCTTCCTGAGTTCCGCGCTGAAAGTCTGGAATAACGTCAGACAGGGACCTCCCCGCTCCCATTCAGCCGTTCCCCACTGCGCCGCTCGTCCAGACAGTAGCGTGATGACGAAGGCTACTTTAGACTCTTCAGTGGGGAAAGATGAGGGCTGTTGAGCGAAAATTAGGGAACACTTAGTCAAGAAAGCGCGGCATAACTGAGGCTCACCCGAATAGGCAGCAAGTGCAGGAAGACGAGGCTCCGGCCTGTTGAACGGCTGGATCGGGGGTGGAACAGCGGGTGGTGAATTAGACGCAGTGAACGCGTGGGCAAACTTGGCTCTCAGTTGTAATAGCTAAGATGAAAGCTCTGATACCTGTCCAACCAAGGTCTGGACAGCACAACCGGTCGTTGTGATCTGTTCATCCTGACGATCGAAACGTATGTTGCTCTTGTTCAGGATATCTCGTAACTCAGCCATACTCGCGGGGGGTATCGTACGACCGTTTGATTGACGGACTTACTGTCCAATGATTCTAGGTGGTCTTGGAAATGATTGGCTGGAGTTTTTCGAGTCCTGCCCGTTCCACAGATGATTAAATTGCTTAATTTTCATTTTAGTGCTTCTAACTCAGTGGCTGTAAGTGGGTTAGAAATAGGATTTCAAGTGATTTTGAAAAAATGGACAAAAAAGAGAATCACATAACCCACCTTTAAGGTTTGGTGTGGTGTGGTCAAAGTCTTCATTATAACCGTTTTCTTCCCCAATAAAAAGCTGTCGTTTGCAGTAATACTGCACCCTATGATCTAGTGATCACATTCAACAGACAATGTTTATAACACATGGGAACAACACATCCTCCTTCAACTTGAGAGGAAGTGTAGAGCTCAGGCCATTATAAACACAGATAGCAGGTTTTATTTTACCTATTGCTCTTTAGCGAGGAAGAGCAATAGGGCAGTAAGAGCAATAAGAAGAGGATTTCCTCCTTTCTTCAGGATCCATGCTTGCTTGCCTGTATGCACACATATATGTGGTTAGAATTAAGTTTTAAAGGGGCAGAGAAATAGTTTTTTTTTTTAACTGTCCACTAGAGGGCAAGAGCGCTGTATGTAATACTTTTGTAATACTATTGTAATTTGTAATATTATTCTGATTCTTTAAGATTCAGTAAAAAATATGATTTGGTATTATGTTCAAACGTGTAATATCAAATCACATATCACATTAGGCCTATAAAAAACTATAGTTTACAGTCTATATATAACTATATTTCTTTTGTATACTGGGCACTATAGTCCACTATTGTCCTATTGACTTACAGTATGATGGTAAATGGACTGCATTTATATAGCGCTTTCATTGACCCAATGGCCACCAAAGCGCTTTACATTTTGCCTCTCATTCACCCATTCACGCACACATTCATACACCGACAGCGGTGTCAGCCATGCAAGGCGCCACCCAGCTCATCGGGAGCAGCCGGGGTTAGGTGTCTTGCTCATGGACACCTCGACACGTGGTCAGGTGGAACCGGGGATTGAACCACCAACCTTCCAGTTTGTAGACAATCTACATGAACCACTGAACCACTGCCACCCCCATGATGGCCCTGAGTTTGTTCTCAAAGAGGTTTAGACTTAGTGTGCTCCCTGTGAGTAAGTGTTGTTAGTAGTAGATCAGCTCATATGTGACACAGTAATGAAACTAGTTGCTATACAAAGCTATTAAACTCTGTAACTTTTCATTTAATCTCTGTTTACCTTTCATTGCACTCTCTCTCTTTATATTCCTTCCCCATCTCTCTTGTGCACTTTAAGGTCTGCGGTTCAGCTGATATTGTTTTGTGTGTGAGAGAAAGACAGAGATGTTTGCTTGCGGCTGTGATAAATGGCATTGCCTGCCATTTGAGCAAAGGTATGGCCGCTCTGGCACACCCTGCCATGGTAATTATTACAGACTCCATAGACCAGAGGTCCTGCATCAGACAAGGCGGAAAATTGAAAATATAAATGATTTATGGTGCTCAGAAGTCTATCTTCTCCTCTGTCTTTGTTGTCGGCCACAGAGCGTCATATTCGCTGGGATGTCCTTTAGTGTGGCGTCTTGCTCTTGTTCTTCAGTGATTAATCCATTTAGACACAGTGGAGTGGAACTCTCCTCACCATGGAAAATAGATGGATTGTTGGAGAGGAAGGGCTTCAGGAAAATGCTTGCAGTTTGTTTGAGGAGTAGAACAAACTGCTCCAAGGGTAAACTATGGCCCTGACTGTTGAACAGCCTGGAGATAAGTTGGTTTGGCATTTCGACCTCCAAGTAGGGACGATGTTTGTCATTTTAACATACTGTAGCTGCAACGACGTCAGAGCTCAAGCATGAGACCTCATAAACAGGACTTTACACACCTGTTACTGTAAATTACGATTGCTGTAAATTAAGTCAATGTAAATTAAGAAATGAATACTTTTATTTAGCAAGGAAGAACTCTTTAAATTCAAAAAGTATAATCAAAAAGCAGAGGTGGACAATTCAGTACTTAAGTACACTTTTTGAGTAGGCCTATCTGTACTTTACTTGTTGTATTATTTTTTCTGGAATAATAATTTCTTTAACTTCACTACATTTGAAAGACAAATATCATACTTTTTACTCCTCTACATTTCTGTCAAGGACCTTGAGTAGAAAGTAGTAGGCCTAAGGTCAACGACGTTGGATTTTGGTTGGAAATGAAAGTCGGGTTGACGTCAGCATCCAACGTCGGACAGACTGGATTTTAGTTGGAGATGACGTCAACCTGATTTTCATTTTCAACGTTGGCTTTGGTCTTCTAAATGCGAATTTTGTCATTGTTTTGGAGCACACTAGCTTATAGATAACAGTAAGGCCAACATATTCATACTAAAAGCCAAAAAACTGGCCACTATTTGAGGGAACAGCCATTTGGGTGTCCGTTTCGTTTCTGTGGACGTAATTGAGTGCACTTATTCAATCTCACATTCAATCTCACTACTGGAACTGTGTTCTAAAAAAAATATTTTGATATTGACATGAGGGTAGGTAGGCAGGCATAGATTCAGAGACATTAGGTACTGTACGTATTACAACAATGCAACAATAATAAAACAATGCATTGACATTTACTTTTTACTTTTGATACTTTTACTTTTAAAAACGAGTAGGCCTAGGTACTTTTACTTGAGTAAAAATAGGTCTTTACAACTTTTACCTGTAACAGAGTAATAATTTGACCTTTCTGTACTTTCTTTGTATCTGTACTTTCACTCAAGGAAGTTGTGTACTTTGCGTTCACCTCTGTCAAAATGTAATCTGATTATGTAATGCATGTTCCTTGTAATGCATTTATTTACTTGTAACATCAAAAAAGTAATCCGATTACGTAATGCACTTTACTTTAATGCATTACTTTACTCCTTACATCAAAAAGTAATCTGATTATGCATGTTACTGTAATGCATTACATTACTCCTTACATCAAAAAAGTAATCTGATTATGCAATGCATGTTAAATGTGACGTGTTACTTTACTGCTTACATCAAAAAGTAATCATATTGCGTAATGCATGTTACTTGTAATGCGTTACCCAACCAACAATTTCAGATGAGATAATTGCTAGGTTTTCTTAGAGGAGAGCTATGGTAGAAATGTGTCCATCTTTAATCAGAATTATCAGCTAATAAGGGTAAATCGACATGGTACACTGAAGGGAGCATCTGAGTTGAGTTTCCACAGTTGTACCTTGACAGGTTGTAGAGATCTTTGATGGAATCACGTCCTCAAGTTCTATTTAAATATATTTTATAGTTTTTACATTAATTTACATAAGTTTATTCAAGGTTTATTAAATACACACAGTATTTCTGTGTTATTACAGTATAGTTAAAACCATAAACGCATACTGTCCACTCAAGTGGACATCTGAAAATCTAAAATCAAAATATAATACTTTTGAACAAGTATTAATTAGATATTATTCCAATCATATTACTTTATGAGGTGGCAAGTTGGGCCTTTTTTCCCAACATGGGGCATTACTAAATAAATGTTAATTGAATTGAATTGAAAATAACCGTTGACATGTAGGCCTATCCAGTTTTAACCGGTTTGGCACAGACTAGCCAACATTAGGTTACGATTGACCAAGCTCTGGGTAGGTATGCGAGGAGGTTCATCATTTGTATTGACAGTAAAAAACACAGCAGCTGAGTTACAGGAAAAATATTAAAACCGAACCCAATAAAATTACCCAACAGGCTGAACCCACAGCATTTGGGTAAAAAAAAAAAAAATAACTCAGCATTTTTCGTATATTTTGTTGAGAGCTCTTCTAAAACTCTATATGGGATATGTGAGATTACTACTATGTTTTATTTTTTATTTATTTAATTTTTTTTAAATATAAGCAAGAGATTTAAACAGTCTCCATTTGCACTTTTTTAAATCTCTGATTTCATTGTCATTGATATCAGTAACAACTGTTGTTGTTTTTTAAAAATATAAGCAAGAGATTTAAACAGTCTCCATTTGCACTTTTTTAAATCTCTGATTTCATTGTCATTGATATCTGTGAGAAACAACAGTAGCCTACCATTAGCTACACAAACATTTCTTCTTTTTCATGGAAAGATATCAGTTAGTGGGCTATAATTATGCATAAATCAGCTGCGGAGGGGAGGAGCATATTGTGACTTTCTGAACTTGATTGGCTGAGAGATCGCGACTGACACTTCAGAATCCAGGAAAGGCCCCGCCCCGTTCAAAGACATTGGCCTATGACTGATCTCTCCACTGCCCTCTTGTTTAGTCCGTGTAGAGTCACAGAAAAGAAGAGAGACTCTCTTAACGCTGTCTGCGAAATTATGAGTTAGTCTTTCATTGTTTTAGGAGTCAAACAGCACAGTTGATTTATCATGTGGGAATCACGTCTAACAGGGCAGGTCAGTGAAACTTTGTGCAGATTGTTGTTGCTTCATGCTCTGCTCCAAACTTGCTTCTCAGCTTGAAGAGTTAGGGAATGACGACTTGGAAATTTCTAGCAACTGTAATGAATGAATGAATGTGTGTGTGTGTGTGTGTTTGTGTGTGTTTGTGTGTGTTTGTGTGCGTGTGTGTGTGAGCGTGTGTGTGTTTGTGCGTGTGTGTGTTTGTGTGTGTGTGTGTGTTTGTGTGTGTGTGTGTGTTTGTGTGTGTGTGTGTGTGTGTTTGTGTGTGTGTGTGTGTTTGTTTGTGTGTGTGTGTGTGTGTGTGTATAACTGTGACGTGAAAATCAATCTTTCTGGTACCGATATGCCTTGACTCCTGTCTCACCCCAGTGTGAGAAGCTTTTGTATCCATGGTGGAATGTGTGACCAGTGCACAAGAGAGAGGAAAGTCAACTTGGATTTGCTTTTTTTTAATTGTGTTAAAGGGCATGGATACAATACACTACAATTTAATATAGTAAATTTTTAACTCAATTTACTGTAAATGCAGTACACCCTTTAGTCTGACACTTTCTCAGTTTGGCTAATTTTGTTTTCATTGGCTTGTGTTTTAAATGGCCCTGTTTGTTGTTTACTTATCTCTTATACTTGAATCATGTAATTCATTAATCAGAATGCAAGAGACTTCTGACCCTGAGCTGCTGGGAACTTTATGCTATCTCTAACATGTGTAAAAGACAGAACAACTGCAGTGCTGGTTTGTTTGGCGAACACCATCCTGTCATAAATTGCCTTCAGGTGCAAAGTGCATTTGCTCTGAAAACAGATCTTAATAAAAATCATCCTAAAAATTGGAGAAACAGTCCTGCTGAACTGCACATCATGTTGGCAAGGACGTTTGAAACTTACATGGAGACTGTCATTTGATAACAGGCTTGTGCACAATTCAGAATTGAATTGAAAATGACTCCTTAATTCCAATTCAATTCTTGAATTTGAATTGAATTTGAATTGATGTCAAAAACAGGATCTAGAATTACAATTCAAATTTTAATTAAAGGAAGCAGAATTGCAATTCAATAACAATTCAGAGAAATTCAAATACATATTTTAAATGAAGTGTTTAAAATTGGAACAAAACTAATTAAACAACATTGAGGGGGGAAATTTATTTCAAGAATTTTATCATTATCTATATTTTAGAACAAAATGTATGCAGAGTTGAGGAGTGACTAATCACGTGTAATGCAATTATGTTAATTAAATTACAAAATTAATGTAATTGTATTTATTTTTATTACTGAAGTAAAATGTGTAATTCAATTAGTTACTAATCAAATCGAAATGAAATTGCTTTGCATTGATAAAGTAATCCAAATAAAATAACCCAAACCACATTTATAATGGGTAACTAATAACAGTAACTTTACTAGCACTGAATCTATGTGAGATTCATCACATTCCTTCTGTTGTGTGGAATTTCTTTGAATTGCCATGAATTTAATTCCACTTCCTGTCATTTCAATTCAAATTCAACTTCCTGTGGGGCGGAGTCAGTTCAATTCAAATTCCAATTCATGAATTGAATGCAGGCCAATTCTGAAATTCTGAATTTTGCACAAGCCTGTTTGATAACACAGCCCATCCTAATATGAAAGACGAATGGATTACTTTTGTTTGTGGCTTCTTTAGCCTCATGCGTGCCCCAACACACACGACTGACTCCAGTGTCTGTAGCAGCTCTAACCTATGTGGTTGCATAATATTTTTTTTGCTCTCCTCCCAAATGCCGTTAGCCTTGTCTGCATGTCGAATTACAATGGGCAGGAACTTGTTGGCAGGAAGCAACAGCTGATATCCCATCTACAGAACGTTCTCACTAACTTTTCCTCTCCCATCATTATCTGTCTATTTCTGTAGTTTAGTACGCAAAATACACTATATCTATGTCGAATTTATAATATTGCTTCAAGAAATTTTTTCTTGTTTTAAGAAATGTTTATTATTTTTCTTGGCAATCAAGACAAAATACTAAAAAAGGAAAGTGAGGGACACTTGTTGAAAGTGTTTGTTGTTTTATATTAGATTGGCTTGTCTAACAGATAGAGCACTCAAAGTTCTCAATGTACTGCAGTTATTTTCTACTGTTCACTGCAATGGCCTATGTCCTCCTTTAGATAATTTACATCTAGATTTGTTTAAGAGCCGCTCAGCCGCAGTGAGCCAATGATCGTCTATGCTTTTCTTTTTATTTGAGCTTTTGTTTTGTTTCCTTTTCAATATAACATTTCTCTTAGAGAGCTGCTGGACATACATATTGTATATTGATGAGCAAACTGAAGACAAACTATTCCCTGGTTTGAAGTAAAAGGTATTTCCCAAATTCCCATAGTGTTAAATGATAGCTTAGTGTTATTGCATGTTAGTATGTTTTGGGTGTTATTTTTTTTTGGTATGTTTTGGGTATGTTTTGGGTTTAATTTGCTTCCTAAATGTTCACTTCAGCCATATGAGGAAATTGGCCTAGTTTTTATCTCTGTCGTACGGCACACGGAACAGATGTTTGTCTGTTAAATCTCACGTGTGTATATAAATCTTGAAACGGTAAATATATGCCCCTTTACTCAGGAATGCTCCATTCTGAGATTGTAAAGGTTGGGCTAGAAGAAGATATCTAAAGAATCATAAAAATGCAATTTTGTACCAACGGTCTGAGCTGATTCACTGCCCCTCTCTGATCTATGCACATCTCTTTAAAGCTGGCTCTAAAGGTCAGTGCACAGGTGGGAGACACGCATGAGATACGGCACAGTCATAAATGTTCACCTACACACAGTCCTTTCTTCCATTAGGAACCTCTCTACCTGTACCACTATTGTTTAGACAACCCACTAGACCGTCCTGTATACTTACAGTAAACACGGTCACCATAGACACGAAATTTAAGTCAATCTATTTTACTACTCTTATGTGTGGTATTTATTTATGTGTAAAATGTATAGCTGTAATTGATTTGATCGGGGAAAATTGGAGTTTCATATACCAGTGAGTGAGTTTTATTGGGGCATTCCCCCCCCCCCCCCCCCCATTGAAACCATTCGCAGTGACAAATCATTCACAGGAAGACCAGAAATGTCAACGTACACTGAGAAAGTACATAGAATTCCAATTTCACATTGACTGAAAGAAAGTGTGACATTGTAGCGAAGAATGATTTGAAACATGCCAGTGTTGTCTGTTTGTTTGTGAATGGATTTCAGGACTGTTTATCTACTATGAGTAAGGATCGAAGGACTGAAGGATTGAGTTTGTTTCTCCGAGTTAAGCAGAGCTGGAAAAGCTGGAATGGAAAAGATGATGTCATAACGAGTTCAGATTTAAAGAGTTGCCAAAAAGCCACACCTCACTGTTAAACTTGTCTCATGTAAGATGGGAAGTTCTGACGTTTCAGTTTCTCTCGAATCTCTTCCACACATTTTAAATGGCCATTATACGATCAGACTGAATAGACCAGCTAGTATCTGTACTCTGCAGACCACTGCAACCAGCCAATGAGAGGAGAAAATGTTCCATTATGTTTAATAGAAGGTTTTGTGGGGTATTTACAGAGAGAATGTGTGCTTGGCCGCAAAATCACTGCAGTCTAAAGGAAAGCAACTAAAGTCTTTCTGAGACAAATCGAGAGAGTTTCTCTACACACATTTTCTCTAATAATTATATTTCTGTTTTAAGAACACAAATGTTGACTTTGTTGTGTGAAAGGTTTGAAAATAGTGTTAGTGGTTACATTTAGTTTTGGTGAATGTTGTAGAAACAAGCGGTGACTCAGCTGCTCAGTTTCAGTATCTTTCTATAATATTTTTGAGTCATTATTTTTCCCTTTGTACTTTATACCACGTCGCTCTATATTGTTTCCTTCACATTTTTCCTTCACTGTTGGTGATCATATTGTTTAATCTCTGTTGTGGCATCATCTCAACTCCCACTCTGTAGTTTAACTGGATTTATAGTTTCAGATGGGTCACCAATCCTGTCACCTTCAGATCTGAATTCATATTCAACCTCTCAATCATACTACTAACTGGCAGAATGATATTAAAGGAAATATAAAGGAATGAGCTGCAGTGAACAGCTTCTTGGATTCTGTTACTGTATTTCTGAAAGCAATTATCACTGTGATTCCTGAACTGTTTTGGTGTTTGGGGAATATTCTTGGTTTTGCTCCCAGTGGTATTACAGAAAACAGGATGTGGCCTCCTTTTTTAATAACTGTTTTTGTGTGAGAATGACACTGATCTGATCTTGTGTGTATTATTAGAATAATATTCACTATAGTGTCCCCATGCGCCACAGGAGAAGACATTTGACCTCTGACCTTTGGCCTGATCGAAAGAGGAAATGTTTTAAATAGAAATGAGCAAACTAGGAGGTCAAGGTTTGGATGGTTAGCATGGATCAGCAATTCTTTTAAAATGTAATTTACTGTGCTTGCAAAGCTGAATTGTCAGCAGCCATTTCTCCAGTCCAGTCTTAAGTGTCAATATGCTGATTTGGTGCTCCAGAAACATTTCTTACTGTTATAAATGTTGAAACAATTGTACTGTTTAAAAAAAAACATCATAAACTTTATTTCTATTTTTTGAGGAATAGAAAGTTCAAAAGAACAGCACTTGTTTCAAATAGACATTTTTGTAACAACACAATACTGTTACTGTATAATATAATATAATTACAAAGGTTTTTATGACTGAAGAACATTAAATTACATTATCATTTTACACAAATGTACCAAGCACAATGGAAACATGACACGTAATTCATTTCTGAATGAAAAAATATGAAAAAGACATAGGTTGCTTTACCAACTAATTCAGTGTAATTAAATTAGAGCTGGTTTTGCTTCAGGTCCCAGAACTGAAATCGGACATCAAGTGGTGAGACAACACAGTACTGGATTTGTTTATCATATGAAATTGAATTTCAGTATTGTATGCACTTGGCAGGCAATGATTCACTACACAAAACAAATTATTGTTGGCACAAACCAAATGTATCTTCATTGCTAGTGAATGTTTAATATTCATGATTTTCAAGAATGAGTGCACACAACCCGTCTGTGATGGAATTGAACTCATTTTAAAAGCTATTAAGTCACAGATGAGTTTGATCCAAAACTAGAGTTTGGTTGGATTGACAACTTTGACATTGACAGCAAAAGATTTTCTCCTTCCTTTTTTAGAAGTTGCTAAACACACAGTTTGCAATCCTATATGCATGATTATTTGTTAATTATTATATTTTGAGGATATTTAGTATTTTATTTCCTTTCTACTATAGAACCATATCTTTAGGGTATTGACTGGACGTGTGTGTGTGTGTGTGTGTGTGTTCAAACAGGCCATGCTGGACCTTCAGGCTGAAGAGTGCTGAATGTTTCAGTGAGCCCATAAGAAGGAACTCAATCGGATAAAGCAGACATGAGTGATGCTGTGGAGAACCTGGACACCAGCGAACTGGGGTTCTCAGATGCCGAGGATGAACCTGAAGAGGTGGACTCGGAGTTCAACCCCTCAGGTGAGTGATTATTATTATTTCAGACCCATATAATCCATTTGGATGTTTGGATGTGGATCAGTTTTATTGGGGTAATTGTAGATAATACTAGAAGGCTAGTTGACTATGGTCTGTTTGTCTGTCAATGGAAATATAGTGTGTAATGCATATATTTTGGCTAATTGCATTTGATTGTTGATCCATTGAAGTAGGTTGTCACTTTTTCTTTCCTGGTATGTTATTGGCTACTATTGATTGTAATGATTTTCTCGTTGGCTGCTTTGTTTTTTAAATTTTAAATAAAAAAAACGTACTGTTTGAACCTGATGCCTGATAAAGGTTGCATAAATGAAACTTTGTAATAAATTAAGATTTGTAAGCTATATCAGTGTGTGGGATACATCTATTTAGTTAGTTTAGTAGTACAACTGAGACTGGAGAAACATTATTTATTTTGCCAATAATTTTCAGACAGGAAGTGAAAAAGTGTTACAATAGGTCTGTCTAATCAGGGTTCTGGGCAATGTGTGACGTGTGTACAAGAGATGGATGTGAGGACAACTGTGCAACATGATGCAGCACGTCACGAGAAGTATTTAGCACGCACACACCGGAGCTCACATTCCCCGCAGGCATGCCTCAGTCCACACTGTTGTTTTCCTACAGGAGCTTCCTGTATCCCTTTCTCTGCCGTGTACAGGACGGTTGGCTTTAAAGAGACAGAAGCGCAGGTCTACCTGGCTGCTGCCCCCATCACTGCCAAAATCCTGGAGGTGGAACGCTTCACCAGGGCTCCGGACCGCTTCAAAATCTCTAAACACAGAGGCGTGTCCAAGGTCTGTGGAGCACACACTAGTTATAAGGTTGAAAGATGTCACAGATCTCACATCACTGTTGTGTCCACAGGCAATGCCAGCGGTGTTTAAGATAGAGCTCAAACATGGGAACTTCACCTGGATAGTCAAGAGAAAAGAAAAGCACTTCATGGAGCTGCACAGAGAGCTTCTGCGATACAAGACCCTCATGAGGATCCCACTGCCCACCAGAAGGTCAGACCCCTGCCCTACAGATATACTCATTAAATGAACCGTTTACACCTGTTATGCAGTCCGATCATGGCACTAATTGCAAAACATTTTGAATGAAGTTTACACAAACCACATTTGGAAATGCATGACCACATCGCATTTGTAGTGTAAATGCTACATATACACTGGACAACATAAAAGACGGCCTACCCCACCTAGGCTACTCCACCTATCCTCTGGAAAAAGAGTAGTGGTGTAACACCGGCATCCTGGCCAAATTTGCCCATTGGCCTCTGTCCATCACGGCTCCTAATCATCCCCATATACTGATTGGCTTCTTCACTGTCTCCTCTCCACCAGTAAGCTGGTGTGTGGTGGGCCTTCTGGTGCAATATGGCTGCTGTCACATCATCCAGGTGGATGCTGCACATTGCTGGTGGTTCAGGAGATTCCCCCTTCCATATGTGAAGCACTTTGAGTGCCCAGAAAAGAGCTATATATATATGTAACAAATTATTATTATTATTACTCATCTATCAATCATCAGTTGTGCAAAAATAAGTGTTTGATACTTTTGATATTTTTTTTGAATACAATTAAATGAATAAAATGCAATGTCTTTTTTTTATATTTTTTTTACTATTTTTGTTTATCATACAGTTGTTGCACTGATGTAATGGATGCGTCAAATTGATTAAAAGTGACAGTGAAGACTTTTATAATACAATACTGAAAAATATGTATTACACTTCCCATGAACAGCACAACTGTTTTCAACATTGATAAAAATAAGAAATGTTTCTTGAGCAGCAAATCAACATATTAGAAGGATTTCTGAAGGATCATGGGACACTGAAGACTGGAGTAACGATGCTGAAAATTCAGCTTTGCCATCACAGGAATAAATTGCATTTTAAAACAAAATATTAAAATGGAAAACAGTTATTTAAAATTTTAATCACATCTGACAATATTACTATTATACTATTATATAGACTTCTTTCATAAACATTACAAAAAAAGTGTAAAAAAGCGGTACCCCTTGTGAAAAAGCGGTAATGCGTCTCAGATGGCCACTTGTGATTCAATGACCCTAGTTGACTCTTAAAACCAGTAGATCAGTTAATACTCTTCTCATTCTCATAGAAGCTATTATTCTCACTTCCTCTGCACTCATTTCTTTCCTGTTGATTTTCTTTAAGTATCTAATTTCTTTTCTTTTTCTTTCTGTTCTCCCCGGTTGTCTAGCTCCTTTCTCAGATTTCAGGGCTACTCATTCTCACCGTTCACTCTTTGCTATTGTTATTCCTCGTTTTTCTCTCAGACTATGATATCTCTCTTTTAGCCACACTGAGAGAAGGAAGAGCATAAAGAGGAGCGAGGTGAGGCAGATGCCTGCACTGCCTCGGGGAGGCAGAGACGAGTTGGCACGAGAGGAGCAAGTGTCTAGTCGGAGGGTGAGTCACTACATGCTTACTGCATCACCAACCCTTGATCACATGACGTAATCTGCATCATCACAAGGCGTACAAGGTCTGTGGTCAGGTCTCTCCCACACAACATCATTCTGAATCTGAGTCACATGAGAATATTCTCATAATCTACTGATGAAATTCTTAAGTGTCCTAATATAGTATGAAGTATATTTCCGTTTTTTGTTTGTTTTTTGTTTATAGTTAAGGACATTCTACTGATAAACTAATGAATAAATAATGAATCTGCTCATTAGTGTACAGCTCTTTCTTTCAGTCAGTACATTAGGCTTACTAGGCAAACATCACTTTCATAATTAATATTTACAAGCAGGACGTTCAGCTTAGTAGCACATTGTAAATCAGCATGTAGGATCGCAATATAAATATATTCTTATATATATTCTAAATATTTTATAACTATCATTAATAACATTAAGAAACATTATGTAATGCTTATGCTATATGTTGGTAATATAGATTATATATTTAAAGTACATTTACATTGGTGAAAAAGCTAGATTTCATATTACAGGTTTAAATGTCATCCCCAAAAAAGATATTTAGGAGACTTTGAATTCTATTTTTACTTTCTGAGATTTACTATTTTCTATCATGGTACAGAACTGGTGCCACAGAATTAAACTTTTAAAACCAACTAACAAATGCGTTTTTCTTTTTGCAGAAACAACTGGAAGACTACCTAAACAAGCTGCTGAGGATGGCAATGTACCGAAAATACTACGCCACCGTAAGCTCACACTTGATTATAGAGTTCAGGCCCTGATGGAACTCACGTTGAGCTATCTTTAATGAAGCAGCAGCGTGAGGATCGATATTACAGATGGAGACTGTGTGTCCTGTGCGTGTTAATGCGCTGCTCAGTGCTATTCCAACAGCTTTAATCAAGGACATACGTAATTCTCTCTCTCTCCCTCTTCTCAGATTCCCTCTCTTCCTCTTTAATACCCTCAGAGGGTCAATATAGCTGAGGATTTGGTTTAACTTCTTTTAATTGAAGCTGCGTCTCTGTCTCACTAGTTTTAAGCAGAATTGTTTCTCTTTTCCAGATGGAGTTTATTGATATAAGCCAGTTGTCCTTCATTCAGGACTTGGGCCCTAAAGGCTTGTAAGGACACACTCTTTTTGCTTTACTGTTTTATTAATACCTCACACAGATACATTTTTTAATTTTATGTTGAAATATATTGCATAAAGTAAACACAACTTTATTTAATTAGGCTTTCTAAATATTTTTTTATTTTTACATTGTGACAGTAGTTTCAATTAAGCACGTTAAGCATAAATTCTTTAATGTGCAACACATTACCATAATGTGTCAGGATGATTTTCTGGATGTGTTACAAATCACAAATGCTTCCATGATGCATAAATACCAAAAGTCATGAGAATTTGGGAGTGGACATGCTTGTCATGGAAATGTCACAATGAAAAAATATGTGATGCTACTAAAATATGTTTAATTTTTTGCAACATCTATTATCTCATTTAGTATCTGAAATATGACACAAAGTTTCTAATGGAGTTCATGATATTCACCCTTTAACTCACTTTCAGAGAAGGCATTGTTTATAAAAGGTCAGGAGGTCACCGTATACCAGGTTTGAACTGCTGTGGCCGCAATGAAGTCTGCTACCGCTGGTCCAAGAGGTAATTACTCATAAAGCAAAAAAAGACTTGCTGAATTCTTTAAGGAAATAACAAGACCAGATGCATTCATGCAGTGAAGTGGTGCTCTTCACTTTGAGCTTTAACATTTGTGAGACACTCTTTAAAAGCAGTGTTATCTGTGAAAATGCAAAAATTCAGATAGAGTGGGCACCCGCACGCACACAATCACACACGCACCATAAAGTCTCTTTGAGTCTAGCAAGCTGTTTATCTCTGCTCCACTGATACCGTGCTACTTTCATTCTCTGATTAAACTGACACTGTATCGCT
Source organism: Semotilus atromaculatus (assembly GCA_031834385.1). Lineage (NCBI taxonomy): Eukaryota > Metazoa > Chordata > Actinopteri > Cypriniformes > Leuciscidae > Semotilus > Semotilus atromaculatus. The sequence continues at coordinate 25,960,291 of JAULUF010000044.1, forward strand.
GACTTTCACTGCTCTCGGTATAATAATGCTTTAGAGAAGCATCCTTAAGGTTAGGTTTGACCTCATGGTTGTGATGGAGTCTAATGATAATCTTTTGTGCTCTCTTTTAGATGGCTTGTTGTGAAGGACTCTTTCCTGGTGTACATGAAGCCAGACACTGGTGCCATTTCATTTGTCCTGCTGGTGGACAATGAGTTCAGCATCAAAATGGACTCCAAACAGACAGAGACCAAGCATGGAGTGAGCATTGAGAACCTGTCCAGGTGTGTTCACTTAATCTCAAATTTAATGTAACTTATAAATGTCTCTCTCTCAGCTTGTAGACAATTTATGTTTGTTTGTGTGTCCTGTGCAGGAAACTAGTTCTGAAATTTAATAGCTACAGACATGCACGGTGGTGGGGTCAGGCCATTGAAAGCTTTGTCCGGAAACATGGCAAGGCCTTTTTAAGGTCCCACCGCTTTGGATCTTTTGCCAGGGAGGAGGAGAACATACTCTCTAAATGGTATATTTAATCTAAGAGTTCACTCAAAAATAAACACATCATTTACTCACCCTCATGTCGTTTCAAACCTGTATGACTTTCAGGTCACAATGGTTTTTTTATTGTCCATGCAATGAAAGACAATGGGGTCCAATGTTATACAGTTGAACTGTCATACAGCTTTTTAATAACATGAGGGTGAGTAAATAATGACAGAATTTTCATTTTTGAATGAACTTTCTATTTAAAACAAAAACAATGTCATGTTTAGCTTTCTATTTGACTCTCTACTCTGTGATATCTGACAACTAAAGAAAAATAAATTCAATTGTCCAGGTATGTGAATGGCAAAACCTACATGGAGGATGTTGCAAATGCGCTGGAGGAGGCCAAAGAGGAGATCTTCATTACAGACTGGTGGTATGTACTCGCTGTTTATCCTTCTAGAAGAAAACACGTTCAGGCAGACAGATAGTCTCGGCCCAACTCTCACACTATTTGTTGAGCCAATGTTGCTATCTCGGACTGGACAGATCGCTTCTACGTACAGAACAGTGTTTTGGTAACTTCACAAAGTCACCGTATTTGCATTTTTCTGGGAAATCAACCTATAAATAGTTTGTGTAGTTGTGTGTGATTGGAGAAAGCACATGAAATACATGTATTTGTTTAAGGGGGCACCATTGGCAGTCCATGCTCATTTAAGTGAGATTTTTTTTTAACTCCTTCATAGTTCTTTGTATAAGTTTAAATTGGGATAGTCAATTAGGATACTTTTGTTTAGTGTGAAATGGGGATGCAAGAAAAGAGCCACAGTTAACTGTCAAAGATTGACTGGATTGATTATGATCTTCCATGAATGAAAAATGCACTGTTTAATCTGATATGAAATGGTATTTTGTTTATTTCTCTTTGTTTGGTAATGCTCTGCAGTAGCGTTGCTATAGACATTACATGCCTACATGCAGAATTTGTGGCAGTAGATCAGGGGCTCAGAGTGGGAGGTGTATATTATACAGCAAGACCGGTATCTCTTACTTTACTGGTGTCGAGTTTCAGTCTTCCTTATTTAAAAAAGATCACTCCTGGAATAGACTCAATGGTCTGATCTTCTGTGTGTGTGTGTATATGTGTGAGGGAGCGGGTGGTTATACAAAAACACAACTACTTTAAATGTAGTTGTACTTGTAGAATATTAACTATTTAAACATTGATTTAAGTCTGCATGAAAACAATTGTATTGGCATTCACTATAAAAATGGAGCCAAATCTAAATGTGAGTTTGCAATTAATTCTGACTTTGACTATTACAACTATTCCCTTTGCAGTTAAATATGACATGACTATTGCCTTCCTAAAACACTTGACGCCTTGGCACTTGGTTGTATCTTAAACAGCAGAGCAATTATATTTTAAAGACATATTATTTTAACTTTTTTAATGGATGATTTAAAAAAAGAAATGAAATAATGATGTGCACGATAACACCAGGAATGTGTATTAAAAAAAGTAAGCTGTGTCCATTTTGGTTTCATGTAGATTTTAAAGTAGTTGTGCTTGTGCTGCAGTATGTTGTATATACTATATGATTGTGTTTGCAATGTGCAGGCTGAGCCCTGAGATCTTTCTGAAGAGGCCTGTGGTGGAAGGAAATCGCTGGAGGCTCGACTGCATTTTGAAACGCAAGGCTGTAAGTCCTCTTGACACTACTCTGTTGCATTTGTCCCTGGTGCCATGCTCACAATTTAAAATGTATGTGAAATGCAACACACAAATATGTTTCCAGTTTCAAAGTAAGGTTATATTTATTTACTTATTCACTTATTTATTAACTTATTTACTTTAAAGACCCCCTGTGGTGAAAATCAAGTTTTATTTGTATGTCTTTTCAGAGTTTTGGCAATATAGCGGGTAAATTATATATATGATTGATGTATAGTACGATGTTATGATGAACCATGTGCCTTTCTCCACTGATGTTCTAAGTTAATAATAATAATTATGTTGCATGCGAAGCGGTTTACGTAGAAGGGGGAATCACCTCAACCACCACTAAGTTGTTCAAAGCGTTTGTAAGGATGCTGATTTTTAGAAGGTAGCTGTCTGACTCTGAGATGGTGAACATGATTTGTGTAACATTAGCAACACATTTATTTAGCTGTTTGATAACTGTCAAACAAAAGGCTAATCATATTCATTTCCGTTAAGTGTAAGACTCTTTGTAAAGAGTCATAAAATGCATTGTCATTCTGATATATCGAATTGTAGCCAACCCTGTATGAGTGAGTGGAGGTGGGGATCATTTGCATATCCATGGCTGATAGCTCCGCGTATACTAAATGAAGCAAGGGTGTAGACTTACATTCAAGCTATTTTAAGGCATTCAAACATTTTTTCACGTGAATAAACATTTAAATATGCCAATTTGGTGATCAGATATGAGTTTTAAGGGATAAGATTATTGACTAAGCACTAAGTCCTCCTATAATTTCCTTTTTAATTTATTTATTTACTCTTAGCAACAAGGAGTGAGGATCTTTGTTATGCTGTATAAGGAAGTGGAGCTGGCACTCGGCATCAATAGTGAATACAGCAAAAGAACACTAATGCACCTTCACCCAAACATAAAGGTAAGCTGTGTGTGACTTTAATCTGATTTTGCATATCTCGTGACATCTTATTGAATGTATCTCTTCCTCCCTCTTAAAGGTGATGAGACACCCTGATCACATGTCCTCCTCTGTCTACTTATGGGCACACCACGAGAAGATTGTAGTCATCGACCAATCAGTTGCTTTTGTTGGGGGAATTGACCTGGCGTATGGCCGCTGGGATGACTGTGAGCACCGACTGACAGACGTGGGAAGTGTAACACGTTCTGTTGCTCAGGCCATAGAGCAGGTTAGGGACAGCATCATCATGTCCATACAAACTTTATTTGGCTGCATTATTTTTGTGCCACACCCATGGATGACACACTTTGAATTTTGAAATGAAAGACTGTGATTAGAGGTTTCTGCTAGTTATAATGAAGTGGAATTATGTCTGTTTTGGGACTCAGGGACTGAATTCATCCACACCTAGGAAAAAAGTGTCCACCAGTGGAAACAGCAGACGGTCGATGGTTGGTGACTCAGTGGACCTGCCCAAACTAAAAGGCATCGGTCGCACTCGCAAGACACGTTTCAGCCTGTACCGTCACATCCAACGTGGCCTTCACCATGCTGACAGCATTAGTAGCATCGACAGCACGAACAGTAAGATATTTTTACTGTGACTAACCTGTGGAAACTGCAGCCACAATACAAACTGTTTGCTTATTTTGTGTGATGTTCTCTGAGTCTGTTAATGACTAATTCCTTTGTGAACTTAACAACCAAGAAAATGAGAGATAGTTGACTGAAACATAAAAATTGTCATTGTGTACTGGTCATATTTTTTTCCATTTACAGTAGTTATAATACATGGGATTGGACTGGATTGTACTGTCACTTTTGCTAATGGGTGTTCAGTTCCACATCCCAATCCTTTTTAACTAATCACCTGAGCTGTAAATGACATGTAACTAGTTAATTACTCTGGAACCAAAGATAAAGTACATCCTATAATAATACACTGCCCGGCCAAAAGGAAAGAACAGGAAAAAAAAGTTGCTGTTTGGATTTAAAAAAATTGATGCACCTCTTGCTGGAAATAAATGTTGTGATGTCACTTCCTTCAAGAGGTGCATACATTTTTGGTCAAGATCTTGTATTGACAATGCAAGAGTCAAGCACTCTGTAAAGTTTACTCCAGCACATCCCAAAAACTTTCAACGAATTTAAGGTGTGGTGCCAATTCATATTTGAAAGTGAATCTTCATGCTTCCTCCCAACAATTTGAGCATTTGTCATCCTGGAATATAGCCATGATGTCTTCCTACACTGTTGTTTAAGATATGGAAAGCTACACACTCTGTCAATTAGGGTTAGAAGAACTGTTGCCAAACATATAGCATGCTAGAAACATAATAACCAATGCAATAATTGCCTAATTATATAGAATTATTTAATATTCTATATAAATAAATAAATAAAAAATTCGGGCTGTGTGTGTGTCCAAATTTTGTTATCTCTAGACTGTCTGGATCAGTAAATCATGCAAAAAGGTAAACATTCAGTTACTTGTCAGTGTCAGTCATTGTGGTTCTTGTCTCTATATTTTCCCTGTTGGTTGTGCAGTGATGCTTATCCTCTCTGGCTGATACTGTAGGTGTTGCTCTAGACACCTTGTCCCGGCTCGAGTGAGTGCCCCATCGTTTTCTTGTCTGTCTGAGAGAGGATTAAGTGTATTTGAGACTGGCTTAAGACTAGACATCAGAGATATGCTTTAATGAAATTACTTTGACCTTGGGGTAGATTTCATTTTCATGTCGCTGATTCTTACACCAAAGTCACATTCATTTGCCGTTAAGATAACCAATTCTTAGTTTCCCACCAATTATTCAGGTTTAGATTATGGAGTGATTCTTTTACTGTGGATAAATCTAAAATATTAACACACATGCAGTGGCTTTTAATGTCTTGCATGTTTGACATGGAAAATAATGGCCCAAAAAAATTTGTCAGTAATCTGATGTTTGTTCGGTCCAATCAGATGTCAGTCATTTATTTATAAACGGATCTGTAAGAGTAATCTGTTTTAGTAACAGTTTCATTTGCAACATGTACATATTTCAGCTTTTATACAGTATGGTTTAAAAGAGACCACACTGAAAAATTATAAGTATCAAAATCTTTGCCTGTAAAAATATTACAGGTAAATCACTGTCTATATTTAAACTCTAAATTAAAATTAAAACTATTTTGTTTTAGTTCAGACACTATTTTTTATATTAACCTCTTTTGTATTTATATTATTTTCTAGCCTTCATTCTCTTACATATTTATTTTATTTGTGTACAGTTTGCCAGTTTCTCTCTTCATGATTTTTTTTTTTTTTGTATAGTAGCTGAGTAAAATTAGTAGATTTGAAAGTAACTGTCATTTATTACAAAATATCTTTTGTGTTTTGATGAGTTTTGTATGTCTTGTGTGTGCAGAGAGTGGCTCAGTGCACAGTCTTCAGACAGGTGTGGGAGAGCTGATGGGAAACACACGCTTCTGGCATGGAAAAGACTACTGCAACTTCGTCTACAAAGACTGGGTTCAGCTAGACAAGCCTTTTGATGGTGAGCCACATGTTTACTGCCTGGCGGCTTTTGTTTTCTTAGCTTCATTGATCATTAATCTGGGTTATCCAAGGTTAATTGTGTTATTAAACGCAGTCTTTTCAATGCATTTCAGATGTTTACGATCTTGCTTTTTAACACTGTGCGCGTCTATAGATTTTATTGACAGGTACACAACCCCCAGAATGCCCTGGCATGACATCTCCTCAGTGGTGCATGGGAAAGCAGCCAGGGATGTGGCCAGGCACTTTATACAACGCTGGAACTTCACCAAGGTGAGAGATTTACCACCCCTGTGCTTGGGCCATGACCTGCACAATTTAAATTTCGTTAACGCTTGACAGCCTTCTGAATTCCCTTTGTGAACTTTTTCAATATAACTTTAAGCTCTGACATTTGATGAAGCATTATTCGGTTCTGTCACAATAAAGACTTTTTGCTCCTTTAGATAATGAAGCCAAAGTACAGATCACTCTCCTACCCATTTCTACTGCCCAAATCTCACTGCACAGGCAATGATCTGAAGTACCAAGTGCCAGACTCTGTCCAGACCAAAGTCCAGGTGAGAAAGCATAATTTGCTGTACATGTAACTATTAGAGCATTGATGCCAGGAACATTATGGATTTGATTTCCAGGGAACACGCATATGCCTGCTGATATATGCGTGAATGAACACTAAGTAACTTTGCCATAAATGGCTATAAAAATGCCCATAAATGTAAATGTTCTCTTAGGTTCTGCGGTCGGCAGCAGACTGGTCGGCGGGAATCAAGCACCACGAGGAGTCCATTCATAATGCCTATATTCAGGTCATTGCCAAGAGCAAGCACTTCATCTACATTGAGGTAAACAATCTCCCTTTCACTCTGTCTGTGAGCATTCACTGATATGCTTCAAATGTGTTGACAACCATAGTTATGTTATAAAACACTGTTGACATTTCAGTTGCTTCATATTATTGATGAATGGCATACAGCAGCGGTTATCAGAGCATATCAAGGGAGGTGCCAAGAATGATTCAGTGGAAATTCTAGAAGAACCGTGTCTTTGTTTTTACTCTGTGAATATCCAATAAATAAAATGTATATAATTGAAAAAGAACTTCAGAGAATAATAAAAAAGATAAAAGAAAAGAAAAATTTTATTTTCTTTAGCTCTTCCTCCCTCTGAGGACATGATTTAATTAGGGAAGAACAAAATCCTGGATACTATAGTTATGTGGGTAAATTAGATTAGATTTTTTTTGTTTTTGTTTATGGCACATTCAGTAAAGCAAACTAAATAAATAAATCTAGAACTTGTTTATTTATTAAAAGAATATCGCAGTTTATGCAGTCAAAGCAAAATAGTGACAAAATGATGACCGATTAGTGGAGTCTGTTTTGTCTGGGTTTTTTTCAAAGGGGAGGCCCACTGTCTAAAATTTATGCTACAAATAACGTACCCTATGTGATTACAGAAATGTGGCATTATTTGCCCAATTTGCAGCTTAGCAGAAGAAAAATATACAACTATTCGCCTGACTCTGTAACATGCTTGTTAAACTGAATTGATTGTTCCGGTTTTCTTGTTGTTTCAGAACCAGTTCTTCATCAGCTGTGCTGATAACAAACATGTTTACAACAAGATTGGTGATGCCATTATTGAGCGAATTATCAGAGCTTACAAGTAAGTGTGTGAATCCTAAAGCATTAACACTGATTGTAATTCATCACCATTCACTGGACCAGTGGAGTTTAGGGGAGTTTTTTTTTTTTAAATAATAATCTTGCACATTAATTGTAACTAATTAATTTATACATTTTAGCATATAGTCATGACATCTCAGCATTTATTAGCATGGCGTATGGAATGCACTGCTGCTGAGCAAATACAAGGATTTGTTCGGCTTAGGTAAAAAAATAAAATAAAAAAAAGAGTACCCAAAGGTTCTCTTAAGGAATCAAGGCACTGCAAAAGAACTAAAGAGGACCCCTAGCAGATCTCTACAGGTGGATTGGCTACTACAATAGCTTTAGGAGAATCAATCGGGACAGTTTGACCGAACTATGGATTTATGCTTTTTAGAAAATTACTGATCATTTACTTACATTTTTTCAATACAACAAAAAAGGATGTGAAATCCAGAAGCAATTAGTTTTTTTTAAAGGTAGTGAAATTTTAATTTATAAATGTATTTATTTAAAAATAAAAAAGATTGCAATTTTATGTAAACTTTTTTTAATAGATCAACTATAATTGCATCTGAATTGTGTATGTAATTTTAGGTCCCATTACAATCTTAAAAATTGTATAACCAGATTATCATGTTAGGTGGTCTTGCCCCACTTAATAGTGGGGCACCTCTACACATGCATATCAACACATGCAAGCAAACCCATCTTTCCTGTATATAGTAATATTACCCAGATATATTAGTATAGCATAGCTTAACTTCTTCATTGAAAGCATGTGAGATCAACAGTAAATTTCTCCAATACTAATGGAGTCCTGGCAACTGTCGTTCCCTGAGAAGTATCTGATTTACAGGAGGCACGAGTCTCTCGCCGCTGCTGTCACGCATGCAGGCTCAGCTGCAGTGACAGGCCTGTCTTTAATGCGCTCTGACAGCTAATGAGAAGCTATAGCACCTGCCACTGCACTGATGTGAGCCAGACACGGGCTGTGGGCGCGCCACTCTTCATTTAGTCATTCAATTCTGAAATACTGCTCTGTTGTGTGTGCTGCAACGGTGTTGGCATGTGCTCTCTGGGAGAAGAGCCATTCGTAATGACTGTATAATTATGGAGGCAGCACACAGATTGAACTCAAAGATATGCTGCTAAAGAGAAATGGGTTGGAAAGGATGTTTTACCATTAATGTCAATGGAAGTGAGGGTATTTGATTTAAGAATAAGCATATGTGTGTTTACACGGGTGTATTGGGATTGATGTTTGCTGGAATTTGTCACAGGGAGAATAAAAAGTTCCGTGTGTATGTGGTGACTCCCCTGCTGCCTGGATTTGAGGGAGACATTACCACAGGTGGAGGAAATGCACTCCAGGCTGTTATGCATTTCAACTACAGGTAGGAATGAAATCGTTACTGTTCACGTGTCTTTGAGCAAAGAAAGGGCAGCACAGGTCACACACACACGTTACATTACATTATGTTGGGTAGTATCCAAATTCAAAACACATTAAAGACAACAGAACAGCATAAAAATTTGGGAAGGACAGAGGAAAAAAAAACTTGAATCTGGTCTATGGCACAGAAACTATTTTTACCATCCATTAACTTTTGAATTTTACTTTATATTGCAAGACAACATGAAACTTGTAAATTGAAAATTTGCATTTGCAACACGTTTCATTTTTTTTTTGTACTATTGCATTTCATAGTTGAAGAAAGAAAAGTAATGTAGGATGAGACTTGTATATGTGAAATGTTAACACACATGCAGTGTGATGGTCATGTAGATGTGAAACATCTTATACTATAATTCTACAATATTATTTTCCCTGCCTAGAATACTATTAAATTAAATTTTGATTTTGATTTTTTTTCTCTCTTTTGAATAACATTTCATTCCCAGACGATGGACATTTATTAAGAGTTACAGCAATACATGAGGTTGCTGTTGTCTTGAAAACCAAATGTGTCACACACTGAGCCTGACTTGACTGTCTGTTTCAGTTTCTGCAGTGTCATTCATAAGTTCACAGCACTAGTTGGTTTCCAAGTGATGCAGTTAACGCTTTTTCTTTAGTGAACTCAGACACATTCTCTCATCTCCTCCTCTGATTAAACTTTAATGAGTCTGACAACACGCTAAACAGCTTCACAGCTTCTTTCAACTATATCAGAGAGGAAGCGCTGATCTACGAGACAAACCTGCTTTCATCAGCAGTCAGGCATATTCATCCTCTTCTCGACGATAACCTTCCAATCTCACTCTCTGCATATCATTTGGATGAAAGGAGGCATTTGTCAAAGAAAATTGTAAATGGCGCTGATGTGAGGATAATGACCCGTGTTAGACAGTGCAACCTTTGTTTCCAGTGCCAGCTTACCAATTCATTCCATTACACACGTACAGCCAAGTGTAAAATGCTTGTTTCACTCGTCTGGAAAATGAATGGAAATAAGCAGTGCTTCTAAGCCGTATTAAACATGGAATACCGCTGCAAGGTTTTTTTTTTATATATATATTTTTTAACATGTGCTTCAGCTCTATGTTAAATGTTTCTTATGGGAAGGCAGGCTTCCAATCTCCAAAGAAAGGTTTATAAGCTTTCTTTTTGGAAGATACCATGGTAACCGGCAGAATAATGTCAAGTCATTGAGAGAACACAATGAGCTGCTATAATGTTACAATAACATTTGAGAAACAATTTTTTCTCTGTTTAATCATGGCCTAAATGTCAATTTCTTTTAGGACCATAAGCAGAGGAGAGTTCTCCATAATCACACAACTGAAGAAAGAAAGTAAGTCTGATTGTTTCCATCGCTCTTCTCCATCTCTCTTTTTCTCTTTCTGTGTGTCGTCGGATGTTAGAGAAGGAGTGATTTGATGATGTGATTGTAACATAGTTTAATGTGAGCCTGACTCTGTGGTGGCAGGGAGTTCTCTTCTGTGGTTTACCACAACATTGCAACATGTAAAACTAGCGAACAAATGTTTCGAAATGTGCCAAATGGTTACATAAATACAGTAAGAGGATAACAGCAGTAGGACTTGTGCCAATATTGAGTTGGGGTGAAATTTATGAAGCTGTTGTGCTTAACTCACAGAACTCCCAGTATTTCTCAGACATGCTTAAGATTTGAAATGGCAGAATTGTCAGCCTTTTTTGTTTAGGGGCTTTTTCAACAAAAATAAACACATTAGAAAACAAATGACGGAATACAGAGAAGAAAAAATCTCATTTGTTCTATAATGCTTGTTTTATTGGAGGAGAATGTTTTTTTGAAGTGATGATAATAGTCTGATGCACAGTTGAGTTGGGGGGCCTTCAAACGACATGACCGGTTTTCTCAAACTGCGGTTTGTGAGTTTATTAAAAGCTGATAATAATTAAAGCGTAAAACAGTTTAATTGAATTAAACCATTTTAGAATTAAAAACAATGACATATGTTATTTGTTTACCTGCATGTTATCTGACAAATAACCGAGAATAAAGAATGCAGATGTGTTAAATTATTAAAATATCAGGGGGGACTTGACAGAGTCCATGACAGAAAATACTCTCTTCTAGAATGGTTGTACAGTCTGAATTTCACCCGATTCTCTCTTTACACCCCCACAGTGGATGACCAATGGATGAACTACATCTCGATTTGTGGTCTGAGGACTCATGCGGAGCTGGAGGGCAGACTGGTGACTGAACTCATCTATGTTCATAGCAAGCTGCTCATCGCTGATGATAACACTGTCATTATTGGTAAGCTAACATTACAGTTTGCTGATAGAAATAATTAGTGGGGGTTTTTTGCCTGCTTTTCTCTGTGTTGAGTAACTCACTGAGCTAGTGCATAATTTTTGTGCATAATATCTTTATGGCTAGAGCCTTATACTCCCCCTTGTGGAACACTGTGGTACATAATTTGATTTTGAAGTGTAGATGGTAAGGCTTGAGAGACCCATATAATCACTGATCTGGCAGCTAAATAGCTGGTTTTCGCATTTGTCCACTCATTTGTCATTTCCCTAAAATAATGAATTTGGAATGAGGTCAACAGACTTTTGTGTCCAAAAGAAGCGAGTTCTAATGAGGAAAACATTGTGGTCTGTGTATTTTACACATGACTGCACTGCCAGATGTGCAGAATTGACGTTTGCTCGGCAGATCTAAGCTAAGCCCTATCATCATGCCTCTGTTTTCTTATATGACTGAAAGACATATCACATTTGTAAAAAAAAAAAGTTCAAATAATACTTTGTATGAGGAGCGGAAGAAATTCATAAAAGATAAGCGAGTTGTCATTTTAGATAAAGCTTTAGATTTCTGCAGAAGATACAAGAAATCCAATGAGGAAAGCCATAGATCAGGAGTCAGACGGGAACATTTAGCCGCATACTGAAATTGAGTTATCTCTGATTCTGTAGGTGGAAGATTTGTGTGCTATTGAATTAAATGCCTCAAGATCCAATCACGTATAAAACAATGAATCAAATTGAATCGCAGAGTATTAAAAAAATGTCTTGTTTTCTTGCCTGTGATTATTATTTGTCTTGATATGTTCGATTAAGCGAGTCATGATCCGTGTGTGATTCCTTTTAGCAAACCCGCAGTCGAGCACATAGTGCAATTTATGATACAGCTCAGAATTGGTTTGCTTTGTCTTGCTGTTTAATGCTACTAGGCATATTTAATAGATATTTTAAAAGTTTTACCAGGAATTGTTGTTTTGTTTTTTTTACAGGCTCTGCCAACATCAATGACCGCAGCATGTTGGGGAAGAGGGACAGCGAGGTAGCTGTGATTTTTGAGGACTCTGAAACAACGGCATCAGTGATGGACGGTCAAGAGTACCTGGCTGGCAAGTTTGCTCTGCAGCTCAGACTGGAGTGCTTCAAGTAAGATCTGATGGAAAGTTAACCATCCTAGTGTTACCAACACAACTGAATCACAGCTAAAAGTCTTTGTCTTTCCATAAACCAGAACAATTCTGGGTGCCTTTACTGATCCAACCATTGACGTCAGTGACCCCATCAGTAACGGATTCTACAAAGACGTCTGGATGAGCGTCTCGGCTCGGAACGCCACCATCTACGAGAAGGTGCGTGTGATTCCTTGAGTCTTTCTCCATCCGCTCCTGGGCATGGAATTGAATTAATGATGGCTACTTTCCATCTTCCTGTTACATAGAACATTTGAATTATGATTTTAGAGGGGTTGCTTCTGGTCATTTGTCAGATTATTGAGGTATTGCACTCAATCACCACTGAAGCTCTCAGACTCGGTGGCTGTTTGGCAGGCCAGTAATAATGAGGCTCAATGGAAGGAGAGATTCTTATTCCGAGCCGTCTTATTACACCATTGTAGGCTGGCAATGTGAGTTAATACCTCACACACATCAGCCACACAACCAAATATTTCACACATACAATTAGGAAGCTTTAGTTTGCTCTTAAAGGTGCAAGGTTTCCGTTCCATTCCATAAACTTCATAACCAATCCATATTTTTATTTTATTTAAAGGTTTTGTAAAAACTGCTCTATTTATCAAAATAACCTCCTCTTATTATTTGCAGAATAAATTGTCAAATATTTCTGCGCATTTCTACAATGCCATCACCATCAGTAACATAGATTTGCATAATTATAGACCATTTTTCATATAAATATTTAAAAAAAAAATGCATAACAAAATTACTAATTTAGCTTTAATGTATTTTTAGTTCAGTTTGTTATTTTAGTACTTTATTTAAAATTGCAGCTTTATTTCAGGTAACAAATGTTTTTAATCGTTTTAGTTAACAATAACAACACTGGATCACTTTTGCTTACAAAAAAATGTCATGAACATTAAAAAAAAGAATTTGTCATCTGTGCTGCATCGCCAAATTCAATGCGAGCAGCAAAACACTGAGGACTTTTGATGTGGTGGCATTGCAGGTTTTCCGCTGTCTGCCCTCCAGTCTGGTGAGGAATAAACAGGAGCTCTTGAGTTTCCAGTCCAAACCAGGTCTTGATAAAGAGGACCCTGTCAAAGCTCAGGAGCTACTGAAGAAGATCAGGGGCTTCCTGGTCCAGTTCCCTCTGGACTTCCTCTGTGAGGAGAATCTCATGCCCTCAGTGGGCACCAAAGAAGCCATGGTGCCCACTGAGATCTGGACCTGATGGCACCAAATCAGAACCACAGAAAAGACGATCTGCTTCCTGCATGAAGGGGATACAAATCACTGTGGCAGATGAAACTTTGTTTGTGAAACGCCACCCCAACCAATATGAAGGAGCCAAGGATATTAAGACAAACTGCCTGGAAGAAATGGACAGCTTCATATTGTTTTGTACCTTTTATCAATGTTTTAAATGTACATAATGATATTTTATAAGCACAGTGATTATTATATAGTGATTTTACTATAATGTATAAATGAAAGTCGCCTTTCTGAGATGCCAAACAGAAGGGCTTTTAAATAAATAATATAATTCCAATGTACATTTGATTTTTATTGTTAGAGCTGGCTCATTTGTAGAGGCACCACTCAAAATGAAGGGCAAAATGGAGAGTGGAAGCCCTGTCAGAAATAATTTTCTCATTCTTGAGCACGGTGTCCCCAGTGGAAGCGCATCTGTGACAGGCTGAGAACAGTGATGTGTGTTTTCTGTCTGGTGAACCTGCTCTTAGGCCGAGTCTGCAGAGGCTTTTACTGTCCAGCTTCACTGCCTGTGTCTAAGTGCCAGCGCTCTGGGGAGACCAGACAATCTGTCTGTGAATTAAAGTGCTGAGTAACTGAAGGAAATTGTTGCTTCTCAACACCAAACATCGACGTGTGGCGTCTAATCCTACATTTTCCCCCTCACAAATGTGGCACAGGTCGATTTTCACGAGTCAGCACTTGTTGCCATTTTTATCATTGTCCCTTGGTGTTTGAATATAATCAGGTCTGCTATTGCCCATTCTTTTTAACTTCTTTTTGGTAGTATTTTCACGTTTAGTTTTATTTTTTTCTCTCAAATAAAGAGTACTGTATGGGAATACACTACCATTCAAAGTTTGGGGTCGGTAAGATTTTTTAAAAATCTTTTATGCTCATCTAGGCTTAATTTATTTAATCAAAAATAGTACAAACAGTGATATTTTGTAATTATTACAACTTAAAATGGTTTTGGTTTTCTATTTTAAAACAATTACTTGGGATGGCAAAGCTGAATTTTCAGCATCAATACTCCAGTCTTCAGTCACATGACATGATACTTCAGAAATCATTCTAATATGCTGATTTGCTGCTCAAGAAACATTTATTATTATTATCAATGTTGAAAACAGTTGTGCTGCTTAATAATTTTGTATTTTACTTTTTTTTTTTAGGCTTTTAATGAATAGAAAAATTTGTTTGTTTGAAATAAAACATTTTGTAGCATTATAAGTGTCATACTGTCAACTTGATCAGTTGAATGCATCCCTGCTGAATACAAGTATTAATATAAAAAAAAAATCTTATTACCCCTTAAAATCCCTACTACCTTTTGAAAGGTTGTGTGTGAATACTTGCAATATTTAAGGCCTGCCAAGTGCTAATATTACTGCCTTAATGTGACGCAAGTAAATTGGGAATCTCAATGAGAAATTTAAATCATAATGGTGGGTACACTTAAATAATTCCTAAAAATTCTGTGAAATATAAAATGCTAAGCTAAATTGTTTAAAATAAGAGTTGGAATATGCAGAAAGCAAATGGGGTCCATTTTGTTTCATGTTGCCAATTCAATTAACCGTAACTTCTAAATCTGTTAATATGAAAGAGATAAGAAAGTTGTTTGTTCTCTTTAATGTATCACTATACCTTGTGCTGATAGCAAAGCCAAAACTGAATGAATAACATGGAGTTCAGGGAGAAACAACTCCTGTGCCACTTTTTCCTAGCACATTTCATTACCGGCATGTCATTTCTTGGTATATTAATTGTGAATTTGACTGCAAGATCTATTTACCCCTGGCTCCATTTCGAGAATGCATTTGTACAGAAATTTGGACTAAATTTTCAAATAAATCCGAAAACACTTTTAAGAAAATAGTTTGGTGAATGGTTTCCTTGGGGTGTTTTACTACAATAGCTGATCTTAAATCATATTCTAATGTTGTCTTTCTTTCCATTTTAACACCGAAATCCAATCAAAACATGCCCTTTAGGCACCAGCGGCTGGGACAGAGGTTTAAATATATGAGTTGTATCCTTGTGAACATTAGTTTTAACGTTGTCATTTCACAGGGGAACCTGCTCTGATCTGTGCCCAAACCTGGAAGTCTTGAAACATGGTCATTATGAAGTAATTTAAATGCAAATCTGGCCACTGGCTTGTCCCCAAACGTGCCTCATTGGAGGAGACGCCTGATAGAGAGCGGCCAACGTTAATGACATCCTCTGAGTGGAATCATGTTCGGAGGTATTGAAATCAAGAGTGTAAAGAGTTGATAGATTATCTCAGTGAACTTAATGGCTTCTTATCTTTGATGGTCTAAAAGCCTCCAGCTGCTCAACACATCCAGACCTTGAGCGTTTGGTTTCTTCAAGAGTGAGCTGTTCATGAGCTGTTATGCCTCACTAACCATGTGTCATTTGAAAACGGGATCACTGTCTCAATTACTGTGTACTTATCTGGTGTTGTGAGGCTCATTAAACAGATTGTTCTCTTCTAAAATGAGAAAAGCATTCTCTGGAAAATTTGCATATATGTTTACAAGTATGCAAAGTCCATATGTTAATAATGATGCATTTTTGCATTAGGCCTACTCATTCTCATAATGAGTAGATTTTTTTTTATCATATTCACTGAAACCGACACTATGCTCTGACAGAACAACATAAATCAGCCGGTTTTAGAAAAAAACCCTGCTCCTCTACCTCCACCGTTGGAGGTAAATGTTATTTGTTATTTGTTTTGCCACCGCTCCCGGTTCTTCTGGTCCAGTCAGTGCAGGGGGGGTGTGAGGTCTGACTGTCAATCACAATTTGTGCACATGCCACAGATCCCTCCTCCCCTCTCGCCCACATCCACACGCCTGAAGTTCGCAGGTGTGTTGGATTTCACGAAGCGTGATGGCGGAGAGAAAATTACTAACAAGTTTCCAATTCCTCGGTTAACAACCAGAACTAGGAGGTCCAAAACAACCAAAGAAAATAAAATGATGCTTTGATGCTAAAGAGATGGGCACGTTCACAGAAAATCTGGTACACACACACTGATTGGTGCATGGTGGTAGTGGGGGAGGGGCATGAGAGCTGTAAACGGTCAAAATTTTGGCTAAGTCCCCTCAATCAGCCAGACTTGCCGACTGCAGCTTTAAACAGAAGTTGTTTGTGGGTTCTACATCTATACAAAGACAGGTATAGTCACTACATGGGTTCATAAGTGCTTCAAATAGCTTTAAATAGTTTAGCATCTATTTACATATAACATTACTAATTTAACTAGATAAAAAAGTTTGTAGACAAACTTTAAGTTGGCATGAAAAAGCCTTGCCAAAAAGTTTGAAGAAGTTTTAAAAGCTTGAAGTTTGAAGGTTTTTAGTTTTAATTAGTTTAAGTTTTAGTTTAGTTTATATCATCGCCGGAAGCAGCAAATCGCCCCAAATGAAATATTTGACTGACTGACAACTCCTCCACCTGTCTCATTAGTCGGTCCATCTTTTTATGGAGATCTTCTGTCTAATCCAGTGCATTATCAACTGCCGCGGGTTCTGGAACTGAACAATAATCATGTTCCAGATAATGAGCATCCATTGGCACAGGAACCTCATCCACTTGAGTGTAAACCTCCCTTCTTTGCCATACAGCTAGTTAGTACAGCTCCCTTTCGCAGTAAATGACACCCATTAGGGGGTGATGGCTCAATCAGATCATCACTTTTAAAGTGACGACTGCAGACCCTTTGTATGAGATGTGATGTTAAATCTCTTACGTCGAATGTTGTCAATCCACTCTCTGCGTGTTCTACCGGAAATACGTCAGCAGCGTTCGTACATAGAGCCTACAGTATATAGAAATGGAAAAACGTGTTCTGTGTGACCGACCCCTCTGCTGAATGGTGGTGGTTCGCTCTTGTTAGTTCTTTTTCCTGCTTTAAAGGAGTTTTACCTTTCATACAGTATGTTACACAGACCCAGTTTTTTTTTTTTGTAGTCAGATTTGATTTTTGTAAATCATCATTATTATAATATGTTTAGAAATTTAATTTAATTTAAATTGAACTAACAGGTTTTAGTTAATCTTTCCTCTCAGCTAACCAATTCATCTACAGGTTTCTCTCACATTTTCTGAATATTAAAAGCTTATTATCTTGGCCTGACAGAGACCAATGAAAAAATCTTTAAATCCTATCAATTAAATCCAACAACTCTTTGTGTAAATAATTTGCATCTATATTTGTTGGTCTCAAAGACTCAATTTATAGCTTAACACAATTTGCAGCGTCTTCCTTTAGTTCTATCTCATGAGTTGTAATTCACTATAACATTGCAATGCTGTATCACAGTTCACAGTTGCAGCCAGAGGGCAGAATGCTGTACCACAGCGGAGAGAATGATCCGTTTCACAACCTACATTGCACAGTTGGATTCCCACCTGACTTAATTCTAAGCAGTTGATCAGGAAGTATTTGTTAAAGCAGCACTATGTAACTTTTTCAACCTTTATAATATTTTTCCAAAACCCTTGAGATGGTACATTGACTTACAATACGATGAATGACAGGTCTGCCATAGCCTGACGGTGTCTGTATCGCTTTTACTGGCACTATGTAACTTCAGGTTTCGGGTAGGAACCCGAGCACAAAAAGAACTACAAAATTTGACTGCTTTACGGCATACCTCACTTCCTCATATTCTGACGTGAGAGCCCAACGAGCGTTTTTTCTTTTTTACCTCTGTATGTTGTCATAGCCGAAGCAGCAAGTAAAACCAAGAAGCCAAAGGTTTTGTTGGAGGACAGTAGAAAGAGAAAAAGGGAGAGTGACAAAATAAAAGGCTGAACGAGGATCAATATTGGTCCAGCGTTCTCTCGCTGGCGTGAGATAAAGGAGGAGGACGGGTGCGTGCCCGACCGATGCTGGCCGTCAAAAACTAAATAAATCAGTAACCTATGTCTAAACGGTGTGTACAAGTTTGATAGGGGCTACATTCTTGCAAGTAAATAATACATGATTAGACAGACAAAATAATCGTTCAGGATAACTATCCTAATGTCTGCAGGCTGATAGTCATGTTTGTTTATTTATTTTTCAAATTTGCAGATTCATCTATGGTAGCTTGATATTATAATATTGACGATATGGCTATTACTTACCACACAAACATTGAATTGAATTAGCATATCCATTATGTAAAACAGTAGCCAATAGGCTGCTATAAAGACACTGGCTTGTAAACGTGAGCTACGCGATCTTTTGGCGTTTGAAAAAAATAAAGCCCATGAAACTATATTCATATGACATGCTGAAATATATGCCAATGTACCTGGGATGAAGATATTTCACAAGCAACGCTGGCAGTCTGCCAAAGATGTGAGAACTCCCTCTGCAGAGTTCGGGGGTATCGGCTTGTCAACAAATGCACGCGTGTTTCCCCTGGTGTAACCATGACAGATTTTACGACAGTAGTAGAAGACAATAATGTTTCCCAACTATAGGGGGACCCCGAGAGCAAAATTTCAAAAGTTACATAATGCTGCTTTAATTTGAAGATATCACAATAGGCTTTTGGGGTATCTCAATCAGCTCTCTAGTTAAGTAGTCAGGACACTCATCAGGGAATCTGCCATTTTAAGGAATTAAATCGCAGAATCGCAGTCTTAATCACAGAATCACACTGAAAAGTCCCACAATGCACTGTGAAAACCAGGGGGCATTGATACATTCATGCACTTGGGAGCTAGGGAGCTAATTGAGGTGCACCCTTAAACATGTCTTTCCTGATTATCTGCCTGATGCTGCTTGTGCTTCTCACATGAGAAACGTAGAATGTGCCACTGTGACATAAATCAGTTGACACTCAAGGGTGCTCAACAGAAAAACAAAAAAAACTTGTAACCTATAATTACAGTGGTTTGATGTGACCGTTAAGAAGTCAACAAACATATTATGTAATAAACTATTAGATGACATTTTGTATTTGTCAATTTTGCTCAAAATAGTCACTCTATTTAAATGGCTCACTTTTGGTGTGTTCCAAACACTTCTTCTTTTCTGATAATTACTGCCAGCGCAACGACTCGTTAGTTCACCTTCGGGCAATGCTCCATAACGGCAGACCCATTCACCGACTACAACTTCTGCTACGGTGACAGATCGTTGGGAAGGGGGTATGATTCCACCCACTTGGTAAAATAATCTTGCACCACCAGGATGTAACGACAGAAATGTTCGTATGTACGTACGACGTATGGTACCCATGGGCACTTGAGGCCTCTTTTATGGTTGACAGTTAGCCGCACAGCTGATACAGGTACGACACCAGAGTGAAACATATTCTCGCATCTCGTACCAATAATACATTGTCTGCAGTCTTGACAGCATCCACTCTACTAAGTGCCCACTCATTGGTCCTTCATGTATCTGCCGCATGACATCTTTTCGGAAAACTTGCGGGAGAATGATTGTATTGACTTCGGTTGCTGAACAAGTCCAGATGCAGGAGATTATTCAGATTCTTGATGATTTTGCCAGGAGTACACTGAAGCATTCATTGGGTTCTTGGGGTGGTCCACGTTGAATCACAGGTCACACTGAACAGCCCTGTGTTGAATCTGGGGGCAACTCAAAAGGGGTTCTTTAAGGTTGCAGGGGCAAGTTGAATGGCATGGCCAATGGGACAGCACATCCACGTTTCTGTGACAGCGCCCAGGACGCTGCACAACCCTGAAATCATAATCCCCTAGCTTCTCAAGCCACCGGGCTAACTGTCCTTCTGGTTATTTTATCCTTATTAGCCACTGCAGACTCCTATGGTCTGTGCGCACTGTGAAATGTTTGCCCAGCAGGTATTGATGGAACCGTGCTGTGAACTCCACCACCGCCAGCAACTCTCTCACAGTAATTAAGTAGGGTAAGTACACAGTACAGTAGGCGCTGCAGAGGCCAAATGGCATCACGTTCCACGCAAATAGGCCCTTCCTGTTACAGAATGCAGAGGCCTGTCTTGCCGCTGGAGTCAGCTCCACTGGCCAATAGCCCGAGGCTAGGTCTAATGTCCTGAACCATTTCGTCGTAGACAGGGTATCCAGGGTGTCCTGAATTTGTTCATCTGCACTTTGCTGCTTCCCAAAAGCCATTCTATGTGGTTGTTGTTTTACAGGTGGACCAGGCCAAGTTTGAATGTCATACACTAGGCTAGTGTGAACAAGGTCTATGGGTCCTGTAGAGAAGACATCGCTGTAGGCGTTAAGCAACTCTGCCAGTGTTGGGACAAAGAGGGCTCCTGTCTGTGTAAGCAAAGTGGATTGTCTTTATAAAATATCTTCTTCTTAAACTGTCTGTACATTCACAACATTCTCAATGCTTCAGTTTGCAGGAAGGGACCCTCATTATGCTACCGTGTTAGTGTTGGGCTATTTTGAGCCTTGTTAGTGGTATTAACTAGCTATTTTTATTTTTATTACTCTATGCCCTATATACTAGCGTGATAAGCTAAACAGTTTTTAGAGATAAAATTCTTTACATTCGATAATCATGAAAACAAATCTCAAAGAACGGTTGACTACCAATGTGTAATTAGACCAAAGGTTCATTTTGCGCCGGAGTTGTCCTTTAAGATGACTTGGGACGACAGCAGGTAGTGGATCTGAAGAGGGCATTTTGGGGGTAGTGGCCAGAACCACATCAGCAGGCTGGAGGACTCCTGCAATTACTTCCTTTTTCACCTTCACAGCTGTGGTACCTGGGTTATATAGTCTGATGGGAATTTGATTACTTGAATGGGCATCAACTACATTATGTGCCACCATTACCGGTTGCTTCTCCATAAAATCGACGTTCCAATTCAAGTCGGAACCCATACCATCAGTGTCAACTTCATCATGGCAGATGTAGCTGAGGGCACTGAAGCCATTTTGGGACATCCATTCTTGGAACAAGCCCACCTTGACTTCAGCATCCAGAAAATTATATTGTTCGATGAGCAGTAACATGTACAGATGATGGACTATAAACAGGCTCTACTTCCTCCACAATATGAGTTTAATCCCAGCGGCTTGATCTGGGGTTCTTGTGGATTACTGCACCCACTAAACAAAACCTCATCTGCACAGTCATTGTCCCAGTGATTAGCTCTAGCGCAATCCTCAAAGCAACTTAGAAACTCTCTCCATGAAGTGGAATCGTCAAACTGACCTGGCTGTAGCGTGGGGATCCTTTTTCTGGAAACGCCGCATTCCTCTCCGCTGTCCGAAAACAGATCATGAAATGTCTGGCACTACTTCCTTCTATGCTGGCTGGATCTAGTGAACTTAGGAAAGCAACGCTCAGCATCATCATTTGTGTACAGAATTTTAGCTTCAGTCTCACGCTTGTCATGCTGAGCTGTACAAACATCACAGTGGCAGGGCTGGTGATTCATTACAGGTGCACCTTGAAACATACGTTTAGCGGTTAACTCTCTGCACTTTAAGTGTGGGCAGTTCAAATTTGCAAGTGTAGTCTGTACATAATACTGTTTATCAATTCCATTATCATGTATGAGCTCATTTTCCACCCCACTTTTAAATGGATTAGTTTCTCTCACAGTTTGCTGTGATAAGTGTGGGTCATAGAAATACGTGGACTTGTTTACTGAAGCTGATGCATCACATGGAGCATAACTGGGCTTAAATGGATTGCTATTAATACAAGCCTTAGACTCTCAAATTTTTTTAGATAGGAATTTTGGGTTTTCATGAGCTGTATGCCAAAATCATCAGTATTAAAACAATAAAAGACCTGAAATATTTCAGTTGGTGTGCAATGAATCTAAAATATATGAAAGTAAAAATTTTATCATTACATTATGGAAAATAATGAACTTTATCACAATATGCTAATTTTTTTAGAAGGACCTGTACATTTGCACATCACCTTTTCGATGATTCTCTCAAACGACTCGCCAAATGAATCAATCTCTCTAAATCCCTCCTTTCCCCGAGCTACTCTGCTCTGATTGGCCAGACAGCTCATTCTGTTGTGATTGGTTTACCGCGTACAGCGCGCGTGTTGAAAACAAAAACCCATAGCACCGACAGCTCTGTGTCCTGAGGATTCTTTCACTGTAAACTAAACACATGAACAATGACGTCGATTTTACCATATCAATCCGAGCGCGAGTCCGATGATGAAACACTAGAAGAAGAACCATTCATTATTCAACCCGAACCTCCATCGCAAGGACGACTCGAGCAGGACGTTTCAGTGATTCACTAACGTTACTCAATTTGAGGGAACGTACATTATGAGATGTTGCTATTCCTCACCATCAGCATTAACAAGTGCATGTCCATCAACCGATTATTTTACTTGTACTACTTTATTTACCGAGTCTGATCTGGCTCCACAAGTATGTTTCTAATATATTGCTGTGAACACGTGGAAAGTGTCTCCATAACAGTGCATAGGCTATGCAATGTATAACGTTACATTAGCCGAGCTCTAGTGTTATATTTTATGTAATAGTGGCCCACAGCTGATTAGCTGACTCCGATATTTGAGAAGCAGTCATCAGTAAAATAAAGGTAACAAAGGTTTATGATTATACTGCTGTAGTATCATGGTAAAGATTAAACATGTCCCTTATTCATTCTACCAGCGTCAAATTGGTGTAACAACCCCGCACCCAGCCAGTGGCCAGACGTGTCTTACCCGGACATTTATTCGTAGCTCATCGAGTCATTAAGTTAGCCTGGTAATACCAGACTCTGCTACTTCACTTTGCTTCAGCTTTTAACGGGCTTCAATTTTACGGGCTCACATTTAGCTCCTAAACTCTGGAATAGCCTTCCTGATATTGTTCGAGGCTCAGACTAGCTGTCCCAGTTTAAAACCAGATTAAAGACGCATCTCTTTAACCACGCATTCACATAATGCTTACCTTTTATACTACTGCCGAATCAGATCGAATGCATTAATATTATGAACATCAGCTACGCTAATTATTTCTCATCTGCCTTTCTGCTGTTATCTCTGGACGCAAGTCCCGAGGTAAATAGCGTTCGTCAGCTCCAGTTTGTATCCAGCCTCTCACGGAGACTTCGGATGATCCAACACCTGTGATGAGACGACTAAACGCCTGTGGAGAGACGACTCGACGCCTGTGAAGAGACGACTCAACGCCGGCGATATGTTATGCCCTAAATTAATACATGAACTAACTGTATTTTCTATGTACATTTTTAATGCACTTTCTGTAAAGCTGCTTTGAAACAATGTGTATTGTGAAAAGCGCTATACAAATAAATTTGAATTGAAAAATTGAATTCAATTTTCTCCGTTGAGATCAATGGGGTCACTGTGTCCATTTCTTTTACTGGCTATGCTTATGACTCGTTTGAAAAACAATTAATTTCATTGACTCAGAGTCGACTCTTACTTTTGAAAGACAATAACTTTTTATACGGTGCACTTTCAGATTTAAAACTTTGCAGGATGTTTTCATTCACTTAGAGCTATATTACACACTACATGAAAGGTCATTTTCAAAAATCCATGATAGGGGCCCTTTAAATAAACTAACCTAAAAGCATTACAGAATCTTCCTTGCGCATCACAGTAGTGTAAACGTATCCATCACAAGAGAACACCCTTTTTTCTGAACCACACCCACGATACATTTCGCTAAGGACTACAACACCTGTAGTCATTGATCTTAAGTGATAATCCTCATTTTCGTCTCCCATAACATATAGTCACATGAACTATTTTAACGACGTCTACTACCTTTTTCTCGAAGATGAACGAAGGTCTATACTAGTTTGGAATTACATGAGGGTGACTAATTATTGACAGAATTAAAGAGAAACCGGGATGAAAGTAACAAAGCGATTTTATCAGAGCTCTGACTACATTTGAATTCCAAGCAATGATTATGCAACCCTTGACAGAGCTGCCAAATATCACGTGATTTCGTTTCCCTTGGTATGGTAAGTAATAGGCATACTGATGCGGTGCTTTTCCCAGCTGACGGGGTCAAAAGTAGCAATGTGCAACAATGTTCACACAGTTAATTTACTGTCGTTCTACATTTGTAGGAAATACCACCTGGTATTGATAGACTACACTTGTGAGTTATTGACCACCACAGCAAATAATATCTCTTGTCTAAAACATTATCTTTTAAGATTAAGTTTTCTAAAAAATGGTATTCCCCATCATGCTCTCCCATTTAATTTGTAGTGGTGTCTGAAACCATAGTGGGCGTTATTGAGTGCACTTATTCAATCCCACATTGCACTGCAATAACGAGTGTAGCCTACAACCGATGTAGCTACTCGGCTGTCCGAATTCGCTCACTCCTTTTCATTCACTCCATCAAGTGAACAGTATTAGTGGACTAACATAGGGAATAGTAAATGAGGGTTTAGGTGGCTATTTCGAATTCAGCCAATACTTTGCCTGGTGGCATTACCGTTTTGACCACCATTGAGTTAGCTAATCACTCCCAGCGCCACCTGGTGGACTACAGTGCAAAATCCAACATACAGTAGTAAGCAGTGTAGGCCTACTGTAAATACGTGATATTGATTTGAGTACAGCCATTATCCACAAGCATATATATACTCTCCCCACAGAACTGCTAATGTAAGTTTTTTTATAGCAACTCTACCTATCTCATCTGAACAGGCTCTTCATGGACAAGAATCGATCTTTAGAGTCGAGTCTAAACCAGCTGCATTTTTCACTGTCATTAGTGTACAGTCTGAAAGGACAGATCAAGACTTTAGAAGATTTCAGGGCTGTACATGCTGCCTATGGTAGATATCACCTATAGATGTGTCCCTGAGGGCCCACTGCCAAGAGCTAAGTGCTGCATACTGACACTGCTGAATACACAAGCTGACTGCAGTGTGCCATTGCAGCTAGAAATGTGTGTTACTCTTAATGGTTGTAATGGCTCCACATGAACACCACACAATAGCCGCGTTTCCACTGCCGGGCCAGTGCTAGGCCAGGGCTTTAAACGGGCCGTGCCGGGCTAATAGCCTCGGGCCAGTAGCACCTGGCCTGCGTTTCCGTGTTTTTTTACTATGCGTATCTTCAAGCGTTTACTATGTTTACTATGGTAATGGTTAGCGCGCATAGTCTTTTGCATCGCGTATAAATATTTCTACCTTATACGGTGATCAGAATCCACATCGGATCACAAACAGAAGGCATTAAAACATGAAAGTGAGTTAAATTATTTTAAAAGTCTTTAATGCTGACAGAATCATTCGGCGCGCCCGTCTCCAGACTCAGGTAAACCCCGTCTCTGTTCGTAACCACTCCTCTAGCCCGAGCTGGCCCGCTTTGGCCCAAGGTATTCGACGGGCCAGAAATCCTGGCCGTTGGCCCCGAGTAAGCCCCAATCAAGCCCCGGAAGTGACAGTGGAAACGCGACTGGCCCTGGCACGCACTAGCACGGCCCGGCCCTGGCCCGGCAGTGGAAACGCGGCTATATGTGTGAGACAAAAAGAAGGGAATGTGGCAAATCTGTCTCCCCCATTTTATTATTTTATCATCCAGCTCTGCCAAGGAAAGTGATTGAGCTTGTGAGTAGTGCATTGTTTGAAGGTGTAAAGGGACACATTTGGTAAATAAATAAATAAATAAATAATAAAAGCTCTTGCTCATGCTTGGACTAGTTACAAAATATAAAGAAATATGGGATGCTAAGCTGCTCTTGAATACTAGTTGCCAGATCTCGCTAAGAAAACAAGCAAACCCGATCTGAATTAAGCAGGGTAGCTAAATAAGACAAGCCTCGTACTTAGGAAATTTGATAATATAAATAAAAAATAAATAATGATGTATCACGAGATCTACATTATGTAGTTTGCTTTAACAAGTGACCATATTTGACAACTGCTGTTGGTCATACTTTGTTGTGCACAAATGCGTGACTGTACAATGTAAATGAGCCCAAAAAGTAGCAACCTGTGACTTCATGAACAAAACAAGGCCAAAGTCACTTGTTGTATAATAAGTGGACATGGCAACACTGCACTGAATCAAGCTTTGAGTTGAGCTGATGCGTTGAAAAGACTCATGCTTTAGACTCTTTTATATGGAATCTCTTTCTTCTCAGACCAGCACAAATCACTCTTCTGTGTCATCAGTGCACACATTGTATGTTTTTTTTATTTATGTATTGCCGGCTAAAGGATTATGCACATTTGGTCGTACAAAGCTCTTTCACTCTGTCACGTAGAGCTGAAAGGCTTTTTTGTTGTCCGTTGACTGACCAAATGCTCTTTCTATTCACACTTGATTCCTTTTCTATTCACACTTGATTCCTATTTAGCAGACTTCTAATTTATTTTTATTCTGTAACAGCCTTTGAACATTACACCAAAATAGCAAAAGACAAACCGGTCTGCCGATTTAGGTAAACATGGAGAGTTAATTTCTACTGAAGAAACACCTCTGGGGCAAACACACTTCCTGCACGGATGTCACACAGTAACCCCCAAGAATATTCTAGCTTTTGTACTTCCTTCAGATACAAATTCAAATAAAAGTTTTTAGACAAAACACATTGCACAGGAAGGCAATTTACATGATTCATTGGGGTTAACGAGAGTTTGGCGTGTCTGAAATCTGCCCTTTTATGTCACCTACAGCATGCAGCCACTAGGGGGCGATGGGCCAGGGAATCAACCCTAGTTGCTCTCATTGGCTATTTGGCCCAAGCATGGTGGACCTGCAATAAATGAATTGCTTTTGTTGTAGTATTGCTCTTTGTGAGTCAATTTGGATTAAAGCACCTACAAATGGCTAAATATGTAATTTAGTGCTCTGAATTCCGCCTGCATGTTTAACTCTAAACTGAAGGCAAATACAAAAAGGGGGGACTCAAAAAATATAAATAATTTGAAGACTCAGAAACAGATTTTGGCATTACGAAAATGATCAAAACACAGTGAGGGACTCTCATCTGGCTAGCACTACTGACATTTAAAGCAAACAGTGACCTTTAATCTTGAAACACCCACTTGAAGAGCCTTGCATGCAGTAATGTGGTTACACGTGTGTCCAGTTGTTGCCGAGCAGCTGTTTTGAATAGGTAATAATAAAAGGAATCCATGGAATTTTAATACAGATTTAGTAGAGGAACTCCAGAGGAGCTGAATTCAGGATCTGCCTCTTCAAAAAGTGTCATGTGATCTTCAATTCAATTCAAATGCATTTGTATAAGCGCTTTTCACAATACATATTGTTTCAAAGCAGCTTTACAGAAAATGCATTTCATAAATGTACATAGAAAAATACAGTTAGTTAATCATGTATTAATTTAGGGCATAACATATCGCCAGCGTTGAGTCGTCTCTTCACAGGCGTCGCGTCGTCTCTTCACAGCGATCTTCTCAAGTAATACAAGATATCATGTACTCACAACTCACAAATGTTGTGTTTGATCACCAAAGACCCTGAGAACACCAATAATAACCACTAATCATTGATAAAATCATTTGTTTTTATCAGTTTATTAGTGGTGTTAAGCAAAATCTTTTAAAGGAGAACTCCGGTCAATTTTAACATTGAGCTAATATTTTTGTAAATTTGGAGTGCTGTCAGTACAGAGAACAACGACAAAAATCGGTGTTGCCAACACCGTGTTATTTTCTTTTTAAAATTTGCACCCTGTTGACTTCAATGGGGCAAGTTTTAAACCTGCTTTTAGCCTCTTAACATCCTTGATGTGTCATTAAAGTGCACAGCCATGTGAGTGGTGTTATTAAGAGTGAACACGGTCAATCTGACTGCAGTAGATGTGAAAGATATTAATAAAAATGATGTTAATTCAGCCAGCTCACATACCTGTATTTTCTTCCTGTTTTCGGTCGAAGTCCAAAGTAGTCGATTATCGAGTTCATGCGCACGACCAGGCTGTATGAGATCCCATTCTCCCAACTCGTTAATCGACTACTTTGGACTTCGAACGAAAACAGATTGACCGTGTTCACTCTTAATAACACCACTCACATGGCTGTGCACTTGTAATGACATATCAAGGATGTTAAGAGGCTAAAAGCAGGTTTAAAACTTGCCCCATTGAAGTCAACAGGGTGCACATTTTAAAAAGAAGATAACACGGTGTAGGCAACACCAATTTTTGTCATTGTTCTCTGTACTGACAGCACTCCAAATTGACAAAAAAATGAGCTCAATGTTAAAATAGACCGGAGTTCTCCTTTAAAGGGGTCATATAATGCCATTTTCGTAGAAGCTAATATAATTCTTTAGGGTCTAAATTAAAAGTTTGTAATATACTTTAATTAAAAATTCTCATTAGTATTGTAAGAAAACACTTATTTTACCTGGTCAAATACAGCTCTGTTTTCAGCACGCCGTTTCAGTGCATGTGCCTTTAAATGATAATGAGCTTCGATCACCCCGCCCCTCTGTTCCACAGTCTATGCTCTGTTCTGTGCGTACATGTTTGTAACACAATAACCATAACGCGTTGTTCATTATAAACGTGGGATTATGAATTATATTCAGAACGTCGTACATAGAAAACATGCCATAATGTACCCTGAGTGTTAGCCGCATTTATTGTGAAGCTAGCGATTTGCAAAGATTAATATAAATATAAAAAGGTTAATAAAACAATACACTCACTTCAGTTCTTCTCGAGGTGCAGGAACACGAATAGTTGGTATCGATTCCTTTTTTCAGGAGCAGCTTCTTAGCAAAACCAGCTTTATACCTCCTCGAAAGCAGTCTGGTGAACACCACTTCGCTTAGACTCCATTCTGCTCAGTGACAGTGCTCCAGTGTACATTTCGGCACAACACCGGTCCGCGCGTGCATGATTGACAGCTCACTCACGAGCGAGGGCGGGTCTGTGTTGAAACGCTGCTGTCAATCAACAATCGTGGGAGGGGCGTGCGAGCTTGTGACGTCATAGGCTCGAACGGCTCGATTTGAGGCAGGGGAAAACATATAAGGAGATTAAAACAAAACCACTGGATGGATTTTTATCATTATATGATGCTTGTGTACAGACACTGCCAACACACATTTCAGTACAATCAACTTGTAAAAGTGCATATACCATTATATGACCCCTTTAAAGCCAGTCATGCTGTAGCAACAAGTCTAAACAAACTGTTCGTCAGCAGTAGTGAAACTGATTTATCATAATGACAGACCATCTACTCTAATTTTAGCCAAAAATAAACGTGATTTGTCTCTTGATAGGCATGTTACTTTTCTACAATAAAAGAGGAAAGTAACTACAGTAAAGAAAACATGTGCACTGTTGAGGGAGGAGTTTGAGTTTCTGAGAAGTGGATTAAACAATTATATGGCCTAGGTCAAGTTTCCAAGGAAACACAAACGTTCGGCTGAATTACATGGTGGTTGTGTCAGCCTGCAGTATTTCAGATGAAAATGAGGGTAATGGGATGAGTTTATTAAGTATTCCTTTAAATAGAAGCAAAAATAGATTAAAATTAAAGCTGCAAGCAGCATTTATCGGGGTTCAAGCATTTAAGGCCTTTAAGCACACAAGCATCAAAAGACATTACGTTTTATTTAGGAAGCATTTAACTGCCATCATAGATGAAAAAGTCAATTTACAGCCAATACAGGCAGTTTACCATAGGAAATATATTGTTTTAAAGCGTTTTTACAGTTAAAACCCCTTTTTGCCTGAGTCTTCTTACAGTCTTGCCTGATCTCCACCACTTTTATTAGTAGTACTCAAACTGTGCCCATATATATGTGTCAAATTTGTTGTAAATATGTCATTTTGATAAGGAGTTTAGACAATTATATTCAGTGGCGTAATAATCTAACATTGTGCCCTTAGGTAGGATTATCAAGGCGGGCCCCTTGATGACGCAATTGATGACATTGATGACGCAATGTCAGCGTGTTAGGGCAGGATATGATCATACACAGCATATAAGAGATGAGATGACTAACAAAATCAGGAGTAGCCTACGCTCACCAAAAACAAAAAACAAAAAACAACAAAAAACAAAAAAACACTGGTGACAGTGCACCATAACACATTGTTAGGCCTAGGTCCAAATACATAAAATAGATGCTCTCTTACATTATAGCGGGATTTTTCACTTTCCTATGTGCAACTGCAAAGTTGTCGATTAGATCAGGATTGGCACGGGCATTCTCAATTGACCCTTTGCAGGGAGTTTGATTGACAGGCGATCTGACTAATCATAATCCGCCATTTTGTCCAACAAAGCAGTCAGGATAGTTAGTAGAATAATATTGGAGGATTTAAATTTGAAAAACAAAGTGTACTGACGTCTTAGCACTTTAAAACAACATTCCTTTTATGCTCATTCATGTTTATTTTAATGTTATAAGTTAACTAGAAGGAAGAGATGATCGGTTCACGAGCAGCTTTAACTGAGCCTCGAGTCTACAGCGATCTGTCAGACACATTAAAGAGTCACAAAACAGTATTTATTGTTTAAATGTCTCTAAAAAATGACTACATTTGAAAGGTGAGACTTTTTTTCATATCAAAAGTACTTGTCTGTCAGCGCGCAGTCTCCTCTCTGATCCGCAATGTATTTTTCATTGCGTGAGAACTTGGTGTGGTGTGAGAGTGGCGTCGCTTGTCAGACATAACAGTAACTATAGTGGGCGGGTCTTTACGAATGTCATTGACAGTATGGACAGGGATTCACCAGTCCCAATTCAAAACAAATTTCATCACAATCCATCATTGTTTGTTTCAAACATGTGAGAGCATCATAATGATCCATGGGTGAAATTGATCGGATTTAATTATTTTTTTTGTCAGTTCCTATTATCATTATAACATTTTGGCGTTATTGTTTAGCTATTTACCTATGTTTTCAAATTTCTTATTTTGTTGTTGTTGTTGTCTCGATCGGAATAACAGCTTTGAAGATAACCACATTTTTTTAAAGTTCTAAATGACTCTTACAAAAACCATAAGGCGAAACGTGGCATGTTTGGTATTGTTGGACTAGGCAAGGATTCAGGAGTCTTAGGAGGTCACTCCTGTGAAAAACACTGGCTTGAAACTTCGAAGGCTCCTTCAAGGCATTGTGCCAATGACGTATACTGAGTTTTTTTAGATACACCAATGTTCTCATAGACTATCATGGCACCCTGGACAAAGACACTGTGTGCCAATTTAACGGTTGGGTGTGCTTATAGCTTTTTTCATGATTTTTTTCACTGTTATAGCACCACCAAGTGGCCAATTGTCACGATTTTTTTCATGTCAAGTCAGATTGAGTTTATGAACATGTGTCCCAAGTTAAGCGAAAATATCTCTTTCTGCTCACGAGTTATAACTATTTTATAGCGCCACCAAGTGGCCAATTGTCATGATTTTTTTTCACGTGACCTCAGAATGAGCTCATTAACGTGTCCCAAGTTTTGCGAAAATATCTCTTTCCGTTCACAAGTTATAACCGTTTTATAGTGCCACCAAGTGGCCAATTGTTGCGATTTTTTTCAAGTGATCTCAGATTGAGCTCAGGAAGATGTATCCCAAGTTTAGCAAAAAAATCTCTTTCCGTTCACAATTTATAACCGTTTTAGTAAAAGTGGCCCTGGTGCCATCACATATTTTGGTTCCCCTTATTGACCGTTAATTTTTTTTTTTTTGGATGATTATTGATTGTCAGACTCCAGAGAATATTATGTGGTTTGGTTCCGATCGGGCCAAAAACCTAGGAGAAATTTGCAAAAGTAGGTTTTACACAAAAATGCAATTTACTCGAAATTGGAGCCTGAAGGACGAGCCAATCCGAGGCATGCATCTTGTCCGGCTTGAGCCAAAGATTCCAACGATGTAAGACACTTGAGCCTACGCCTAACGGTTGAGGAGTTATGAGCCGTTTCGTACTTTTGACCGCTGTAGCGCCACCTATGGGCCAATCGGGGCGGGCCTTGGTGACGTTGTAGGCGGTGTGAGTACTACCAGCCCCCAAAGTTTCAAAGCTCTACGACTTACGGTTCGTTCTGCCCGATCAGTTTTATGTCTGAATGTTGCATCATGGGAAAATTAACAATAACAATAGGGTTTCAGCACTTCGTGCTTGAACCCCTAATGAGAGAAATCGACTTGTATTATTAGGAGTTTAATGCTTTAGGCTATTACTTGCAGACCAACATTTTTATTTTTTTATTTAATGATATAGTTTTTATTTTAATTTTTTTTTTTTACAATAGGCTATATGAGAAAAGCATACTGTATAATTTATATAAAACTTAGGATCAGACCCATATATGTGGAGGTTTTAATGGAATTTTTTTTATTGTTACACTTGTTCAAAAGAAAATGAAATCTTATTTTACATGTTTATACTGGCAAATAAAGAGTTGTGGGCTATAACACCACAGTTCTTATTTTGGATGTTATCATCGTTAAGACTGCTTATTATGTCTCATTCATACCTTACGGCTTGGAAACTGTCGTTGTGATATACTTGATATGCACTCACTGAAGCAATGTCAGATTTGGTGCGCGGCCAAATCTGTATAGGCATAAACATGCTTTTAAATTCCGTTCCGTAAGTTCCGAAGAAGAACCACAAAAGATTACTAACTGCCTAAAGGTCAGCGTAACATATTCAGAGCTATGACACTTGTGTGTTCCTGAGAAAGTATTCAGTTTGAGCCTACATCATTTAACCCGGTTTATTCTTTTAAAGGTGCTTTAATGCTGCAAGCGAATAAATTGTTGCCAAAAGGTCCCTTTTAAAGCAATGAAGCATACAACACGATCATAAAGATTTATATTTTATTAAGATTAATTAATTACAGACTTTGACGCGTTAATGGACGCGATAACTGATTTTAATCGCTTATTTTTGCACCACAGAACGTTTCTCACTGAATGAATATCATTCTCATTTTCCACTAGATATTTTCCTATATCTCATCAGCAATTGTGATTTCGGCCCGCTCTGCACCAGCTGACCACTAAGGAGCGAATGTACAGTTAAGTGACATCACTGCCAGATTCAAACTGTGCTTTCGCGCTGTGGCTGAGCCAAAGACGGACACGCTCAGCGCTTGTCATATGCGATCACAACTGTTCAGTGTTTTTAACCACATAATGTTTATTTTAGGTTTTAGACATTTAAATATAATTTATAGCAAAACACATTTATAGTTTGTAAAATACACAATGGTGTCTATGGAAGCAGCAATAACAACCCAGGAAAACCGATTTGCCGACGGTTTTTATTCATATCAGACACACAGTGTAAATAACTATAAAGTCAACTCTATTCTACTCCCAGTTCACCGGCCACTTACTTTCATGTATTTCGGGAGAAACTGATGAATTCACGCGCTGTAATAAATCCAACAGACAGGAATCTCTGAACTGCAGCCCAAACACGGCGCCCATCTCACGTTACAGATCAAGATCATTTATAAAGATTTTTTAAACAACAAAACAAACTCACTTACACATATTTGAGAATCGGAAAAGAAAAAAGTTGATGACATGGTAAGCAAGTTTTTTAATATTTAGAAATAAAAGCGCTACATCTGTCGTGCAGCGCTATTTTGGCTGTGGTGAATCACGTGCCAAGCCTGACGTCACCCTGGAAACCTTTTTTAACTTAAAAAAAACAGTTTACAGAAGGTCTTCCTACCTATAGATGGGTTTCCGATGACGTCACATTTCTCCCGCAACTCCTTACGGCGCCATCTTGTGTGTCAAGTGTGTCAAGCGTTTGTGTTACGGAGCATGATAATAATTAAACTGGGCATTATTCTGAACATGAAAATCATGCGATTATTCTCCGTTTGGCTTGAGTTAATGTTCAGTGCTGCTCTTGTGAACATTTAGAGGTTTTGTGCTCTGGAGATGTGACACTTTATCTAATCATTTCCAAGATGGGCTAGCTAAATGCGCTAACGTTAGCTCTCATCGGCTGTCAAATCGCTGTACCCAGGCGGCTACTATCGACACAGGCCTTGAGAGGTGTTGGCTGGGCAAAACAACACTCTGACGATTATCCACCTTCATCACTTTCTCTGTGGCCACATCAGCTGGTCGAGCCAGAGGCAGAGGCTAACTTACACCTGGAGCACATCGCTCCGTGCTTCTGCTCTCCATCTCTCTCCTACACTAAATTAGTTCGGAGCGTTGTGTTGTTGTTTTTTTTACCCAGATGGTGTTGTCTTGACACTGAGTCTAAATGTACCGTATAACTAGGGCTGAGCAGATATCAGCCGCCTGGCTACAGCGATGTGAACCGTCAATGCAGGGCTCCAGACTTAACTTTTCCACGAGGGAGTGAGAGCAAGACAGCGCTTAGTTTGGAGACGGTGAAGTCTTGTTTACACTTTCGCCTAGCACCGAAGAGAGAGGGAGTGCGCGCGCGCGACCGGCTCTCTCTCTCTTTCTGCTCGTTCTTTCAGCATGCGTCCGTCCATAGACTGTAAAAAATAGGTCCTGTCACAAGCGCAGCAGTTCATGTACATTATTCACCGATCAAATAAGAAATCAAAAATTTGATTGAACGAATAACACACCGATTTAAAACACGTACAAAAAAATTACCTCAACACAAAAGAGTAAAAAATACTTGGGTAAATGAAAAGGCGGTAAACATCAGGTAAACATGAGCATGACAGACTGGCTTTGATGACAGCTTTGACACACAACATGGCGGCGCGCCGCAGAGGATAATGGGTAATTAGAGAAACGGAAACCCATCTATAGGCTACCCGAATTTCTAAAATGTAGGCCTACTATATTTCTAAATATGCTATTGCTACATTTAATGGCAAAAATTGCACTGGTCTGCTGGACTTGGTTGAATAAAAATAAACAATATTTTGTTGCTTATAAGCTTATGTATTCAGTCATTATTCAATACTAAAAATCCATGTGAAAAAAATTACTTCACACTGTTCTCAGGTCAAATATTTATGCGATTAAAATGCGATTAATTTCGATTAATTAATTACAAAGCCTCTAATTAATTAGATTAATTTTTTGTATCGAGTCCCGGCCCTTTAAATATTGTCTTTCAGTGCACTTTAAAACCTCACAAGCTCAAGAGAACACAAGGCAAAGCATTATCTGATTTTAATATTTTAATAATATAAGTGGGCTCCAAAGTGACTATTTTATAAGAATAACGGCACATAAAATTCATAATGAAATGATGGGGCTTCCATAGAAGTGACATTTGAAAGGAATGTTTGAGGGTTCCTAATTGCATCAGTATTAACTTTACTGTGGAACCAATAAATGGGCGGTGCTAGTGACGCTGACCCCGCCCCTTCTCTTAACTACTCCCACATATCTGATTGATGCTACTCTCAAGACAAGGAGCATTGAGATTTCGGCGACAGTGTTAGAGACTGAAAGATGTGTAGCTCCTGAAAACATGCTGTCCTCAGAGCACGCGATCTTTCTGTTTGCTGGGGTAAAATCTAACTGAGGTCTAGCGAAAGCGTCAGTGGAATCTACTGTTAAGAGACGGATTGTAGGCTACAAAAGCACGAGCGATCAGCGAGACGAGATTTGCACGCGTTGCCGTAGGAGATCAGCGGACGGCTGTCTGAGATCTATTCAACAACATTTCTTTGTTTCTCCGTGTAATTCCGGTTTTCTTTCGTCTTTAATATGGCGAGCGATTCTCCGGCTCGGAGTCTGGATGAAATAGACCTCTCTGCGTTAAGGGTAAGTTGTGTGTGTCCTTCATTGAAGATGCTCATTGATGTGTTAGTGTTGCAGTTGCGCCTTAATGGCAGGTGCAACAATCACTAACGTTACAATAGTAGAAATGGAATGAAATGGAAAATAACGGCTTAACGAACAGCAACAAGGCGTTTTAATTCCGACCAGAAGCGTTTTTCGTTTCTTGTTCAGTCGGTAAGGAGTCATTATGTGATCGACGGCTGGATTTATCAGATCAAATAACTGTTTTGTGAAACTTACTATAGATTATTAAAGAAATTGTCAACGACTTGATCCGGTTGATAAAATAACATCCCGATGATCATGATATCGCAGTCTAATGAAGCCTATATGCTGGCATTTATTTGGCATTGTGTACATGTTGTACTAGTCTGTCCTAGTAAAGTAGCCTATTCGCATGCCTGGTTCTCCGATTTGTTTTATCAGGACTTTTATGAATCAGCGATTAATAAGAATAACCGAGATAAGGAAAGGGGATCCCCCCCTAGAAGTCTAGTTCAAAACGCCAAGTTATTAAAATGCAGTGCTTGTGGCTTTTGTTGATTTATTACATTTTTGAAGCGAAAATGAATTGCAATCTTCAGTACTAGTAGATATTTTCTCTGCACCTTGAATGCATGCAGCACAGTATGACTAAAGCTTAGTGATCATTTTCCAAAAAGTTTTTAAACACTTAAAAAAAACAAAAAAAAAAAAACAAAAAAAAATATATATATATATATATATATATATATATATATACATATACATATATATATATATATATATATATATATATATATATATATATATATATATATATATATATATATATATATATATAAAAATTGAGTCATACACATCAGGTTTTTTTGGGGAGGCTTTGTAGATTTTATTTTAAATAAGCCATTTGACCTGAATAAAACGTTCTCATAAAAAGGTCAAAATATTTTTGTCACATGACAACAAAATGGCTTCCTACCTACATGTTGGTTATGGCACACTGACTTTTTTAACATTTCCAAATATCATTCATATTTTCAAAAAAAATTATTCAATGCTCCATTTTTTTTTGGACTGCTCCACAACCAAGACACCTTTACACCACACACATACGCAAAAATCACAAGCGATTTAATTCTGGACTGGTTCAGAAATTGAAAACGCATAATCACAGCAGAGCAACTGCATTGTAATTGTATTTAATAATAGTACAATTTAGTAATAGATTTAGTCAATTTACTCATCTGTTATTTTATTCCACTGTTCATTCGATGGCAACAAAATTGAATTTGCTGTGTGCTGTTGTATGATCTATCTGTGTCCATCGGGGAAACTGTGTGCCATATGCATGGCTTGATAAATGCTCAAATCCTTCGTAATGCCACCAAATTACTCCCAGCATGTTTTCCTGCACTTCTGATTGGATAAACTGGGTTACTTCTTAACAAGGCACCGGTTTTATGCGTCTCTCCTCGGATTATAAAAACTGTGTCAGTCTGTCTAATTAGTGTGAGTTCGTATGTGCGTTGTCCTGTAGCTCAACTGGATCAACATGCCACTAACACATCTTGAGATCATGGGTTTTGGTTAAAGGTAAATGCACTGTCATTCTTATTAGTTATACACGTCTGCTAAATTCATACAATTAAGGGTACACGACAATCATGTACTAAAAACAGAAAAGTTATTCCTATGCATTTTTTGGATCCAGACCAAAAATGCAAAAAATGCAAAAATGCAAAAAAAAACATGAAAGTGAGTTGTCGCCATGTTGAATGTAAACAAAAAGCTGTTTGCCGTTGCTTCTCTATCGTCATCGTGTTAAACCCACCAATAGGTGAATAAGCCAGTTTGTGATTGGTCACCGCAGATTTGTAATGAAAGCAGGTTAGAGAAATGTAAAGGTTTACCCAGTCTACCCCAAAATGCTAATGTCTTGTAAATGAACTGCCATTGGTTGAAAACGGTGTCGTGTAAACAGCCATTAAAAGGGTGAAAATATGTACTGTATATGTTTCATGACGAATGTATCTCATAAGTAAATTGGACAAGATATAAATGCTTGGGCAGTTTAAAGATGCCCATATGGTGAGGCACAGTTTCACAGCAGTCATAAACCAATTACCCTGTGTGCTGTAGGATCTAATGAGCTAAAGGGATACCCGTGAAGTGCTCTCCGTTCTCTGCTCGTGAGGCTAAGTAGCGCGTGGGATGGAAAGATTACTGCAGATAGCCCTTTGAGTGCTTTTGATTTGGCCATCCATTGTGTCTGGTGCATTAGCTGCACCTTCACTGCCTTCTCTCACACATGGATCTGTTTGCACATCCATGCATTGACACTACAAATCACATGGCACCCCAGATGTCGCTCACATTTTGAATGGGATTAAGTGTTAATCTCTGTTTTATACTAGCCCTGCACTCTGCCCTTCACTGAGGCAAGGTGATATGTAGCTACTTGCTTTTCACACCATCCTATGGAAGAATTGAGTTTTAAAGGACGCTTGCGACAGTCAGTCTCCATCGGCAGAGCAAATGCAGATTGTTTTTAAAAACACGCCTGATGCTTTGTCTTGGATTAGACGAAACAGAGATTCAGTTTCTGATGCAACCTTATTTTTGCTGTCTGTCCAGAACCCTGATTAGATGTTTGTTTATAAAATATCAGACTTGCATCTGGAAACCAATCCTTTGCTTTTATCTTCCCGTTCATTTAAATATAGTCCGTTGAGTGTGCTTTCGCATGTTGTGTTTGAGCTAGAAGGGAAATAGGTCACCCAGAAGCGGAGCGCTGACGTGCAGTAGTGGGGAAACATTTCAGTGCAGCACATGCTCAGATGGGCCATTCAT
Source organism: Semotilus atromaculatus (assembly GCA_031834385.1). Lineage (NCBI taxonomy): Eukaryota > Metazoa > Chordata > Actinopteri > Cypriniformes > Leuciscidae > Semotilus > Semotilus atromaculatus. The sequence continues at coordinate 25,999,374 of JAULUF010000044.1, forward strand.
AAACACTCTCTCTGGCACAGAAGAGGAGGTCTGTGTCCCACATACATGAGAGCGATGTTTGGCATCACCTGGTCAGCCTCACCTAGTCCCGAGGGACGACATCTGAAAATGAGCTTCTGTGCTCTGACCACAAACCTTGAAATGAGATCCGTGCCCTTTCTGTTTGTTGTTTGGACATTTTTAGCTCCAAACACAAGTAGCGAAGACCTTGGTTTGTTGAAGGGGTTATGTACCACACAACGCCTGTGTTATTAAGCTTGGTTTTGATGCAGGTCACCAGAATAACCTTCGTTCACCCAAATTATTGAGGTAGTGTTTTTCTCGATGCAGACAATGTTTTATTTTATCATGGGCTTGACAGGCCTGTGGGTTTAGAAAGAGGTTCTGTTCAGTCAGGCGTATCAAGACTCAAGGTTAAGTTCTTTTAAATAGGATATGGGTAAATTACATGCTAATCTGTTATTTTATTCAAAAATACATTTATAAATCAATTCATACATGTTTATGAGGGTTAAAGAGTAAAAATATTTGATAATGAAGAGAAGTTTACATTTTCATAAATAAATAAAAAAAGTAATGCGGCCAACATGCATTTTTTGCTGAAAAAAAGTGACACTGGAGTAATGATGCTGAAAATTCAGTTTTGCCATCATATGCAGGAATACATTTAATGTAAAATTTATAATAACGGGTTTCTATTTGAATTTTTTTATAGTATGCAACTGTATACAATCTAATTCTTTAATCCTTAATTGATCTAGTCTTTAAACATTAAATCATACCAAACCCACATTTTTGAAGGGATGATTAAGATGTGAACACTCAGGTATTCACTTGAAATTCAATACCATATTAATACAACATAAAACACAAACTTGCCATCAGTGTTAATTTAGTTTATTTTTACAGTTTTTCTCAGTCGCTTTGGTGCATTTCTCACATCACTATTTACATTTGCACAACAGTTAGTTCAACCTCCACAGCATTTAGTCATTTGTGCACATCATAGTAGCAGATTCTCATTCCTTCCAACAAATTGCAAATACTTTTGGACATGCATCAATTGCTTTCATACAACTCTCTGCTGTTTTATAACATTATCATTTGCTTATGTCATGTCAGTCAAAATTAACTATACTTGTGAATGCTGAATAGTCATTCCATATAAAACGAATAGTCCTAATTTCATTGCTTGAGTCATCACATACAAAAATGTTGAACTTGTCAAAATCTGTCAAGCAAATTGTAAAAAAATATTAAATCTTTTTTTATTTTATGAAAATGTCTCCTAAAGTGAACAATTTCTCTCAGGTGAACTTATGTGACCAGACAGAGAGGAATGTCTGGATGTGCATGAATGATTGACAGTACTATGTATGTTGTATGTTCAGTTCCAATATGTACTGCAATATTGTTTACAGTTGTGCACAGCTCTACCCAAAGGGAGTTTATGTTTGTTGTAAATAAGGGTGTATGTTTTTCTTTTGCACAATGCTGTGAACAAATTAGAATTACATACAGTACATATACATTACATACATATTCAGTGTCTTATACTCAGTTACCTCACTAAATACAGTAATGTGTAACTTTACTGTAGTTTTAAAATGGCTGTGCAAATAGTATAGCCTATATTGCTGTTTTCAGGTAGTTTCACCAAGATCTGACTTTGCATTGGAAAATGTTTACAGAGTAAACTGTCATAATGAAAACATGACAAAGCCACTTGACTATCTTGTTCATAAACAATGGTTTCAAGACTTTTCATCTTGATGACACTGACACTTTCATTGACATGAATACTTGCTTTTGAGGAGTGAGTTATCCATTTTGAGCAAGTGACACGCTTTTGAAGGTTATCAACTAGGTTTTGCAGTTTGTACTTATTGTTTTGAGAACTGCATTAACTGTCGTGCAAATGTAAATAGTGATGTGAGAAATACACCAAAGCGACTGAGAAAAACTGTAAAAAAAATAAATAATTTACATAGCCTATATATACATATTTGTTCCTGTTCTTCATAGTGGACGCTCTTAAATGTCACAGACCCATTTATGATGAAACTGCTTGAATGGATCTGCGACGCTTACTGGTTTTTCTTTTTCTTTTTTATGGCTTTGAGTCAGGCCTTAAGATCCTGCTTTCATTCACACATCCTCTCAGTTAGTCTCTGTGTGTTCCCTTCATTCAGCAGCTCAGTGGGTTGAAGGAATAGTGCTGGGCCCAGCACTGTGAGGGCCAGGTGGTGCACCGTCTGCTTCGTCCTCAACTGACTTCCTTACACTGCTTTCCATGTGCAAAAGTGTAGGAGAGAGGTCAAGATCATACCTGTGCTTCTCAAAGAGCAGCAGTGACAGAAGACAGCGTGGAGTCTGTTGTCCACCCTGGGTGTGTGCGGTTTTGAGTACCTCCGATATTTGTGTTGTTACTTAGTCACTTGCTGTCACACCCTGGCTCTCCAGCTGCATTCCATTCTATGCCATTCAGCCTGAGGATGTCTTGTATAACATTATTTTTTATATACGTGGCGCACCAAGAATAGAAAATGTGTAGTTTCTGTTGATGGGCTGAACTGCCAGTTCTCAAAGCCACATCGAGACACTTAAAGTGAGGGGTGCGGAGAGCCGCCTCACCCCTTGCTAGTGCTGTAGTTGAAAGTGCTTGTGGGTTTTTGGGTTTTGTGTGTGCAGTTAGCCCGTGCCCTGCAGCGTTAGCTGTTCTGAATCTCCCCTCCCATCCTCCATCTCTCCGCCACTCTGCCCTCCAGCAGACGTCCGCTGACCCATTTCCTGTCTTTACACAGAAGAGCAAATGTTTCAATTAGCTAGGTGTATAACCCTTTTTTATGGTATGTTTAATAGACTGGCAAATCTGTTTGTACCTGGCTTATTTACACCTTGAATTAAGATTAATCTCGGATGATTGCAAGAGACTCTTTGTTTAGTCACATGAGTCTCAATTGTGTCCACTGTGACTGATTGTGTTCCTGTGCATGTTGCAATGTTGCAAAAACATTGTTGTATTTTAATTTGTGCAAATGTGCCGTTTTATTCAGAATACTAATTTATTTAGTTTTAGACTAGCTCCTATTAACTGTATTGGATATGCTTCTTAAGATATGTGCCACTGCATGATATCAGACATATTGAAGTACACATCACTTGTTCAGTGATTAGGTGCCATGGTCTCATAGATTTCCTTACATGGTTTAAGAAAATTTGACTGTCTCTTGAGTGTAAATTAACGTGCTGTCATTAGCAAATGTTTGAAGATTAGTAATGTGTGATGATTAAGGAATCTGTATTAGTTTTTCAATCAGATTGTTTATATTTTAAATGCACTTAAAAGCAGTGGTGGTAGAAGTACTTAAGTAAAAGTACTGATACCTTAATACAATATTACTTCAGTAAAAGTACAATGTACTCCTTTTCAATTCTACTGGTAACACTTTACAATAAGGTCTCATTTGTTGACATTAGTTAATGTATTAACCAACATGAACTAACAATGAGCAATACATTTGTTACAGTATTTATTAATCTTTGTTAATGTTAGTTTATCAAAATTCAGCTGTTCATTTTTTGTTAGTTCACAATGCATTAACCAATGTTAAAAAATACAACTTTTTCATTTTTAATTTCATTCTTGTCAACTAAGGTAGCTAGCTAATGTTGTAAAGTACAGATTTATTTATTTATTGATGTGGTGTATAATGTGCTTGACATTTATTATGAATTTAAGCAGCCACTAGCCAATAAGGAAGATTATTAGACACGTTTGTTTGTACTACCAAAACTTGTCATACACTGATAACAACCCTATGTGTGTTGACAAAATAAACATACAATAACAACAGACGTCACGGGGTAAAATCTGTTAACATTCTAAGAATAACACTATGGAAAGTTGCAAACATACTAGTTTGATTTCATTTTAAACTGCTACAGCTGCGGGGAAGATTCACGGGCATTCATTTGCATTATTTTAATGTTATGTTTAGTTTTGTACATAAAACCTACAGGTATCCCGTTCAGACGGTAATACACAAAAATGGACGTTAAGTTCAAGCGTGCTTGAACAGCTCGTCTTTTAGCAGATGTAGTTCACAAACAACTGACAGTCATGACCTAAAGATTTTCAATTACAATAAAAAATCCTAAATTCAGCATTAGCAACTTATTGGTACTTTTTGCGCCATCATCAGTCATGTGTGCACGCAAGCTCCAAGGATCTCCCATTCTTGGAAGAATTCAGTGAATTGACTTGTGAATTCAGTGAATTGTTGACTGAAGACTCGATCTGACCAGGTCATTTGAATCAGTAAGTTGTTTACTGGAAAACAGATCCAATAGGATTGGTCTAATTCACAAATAAATCGTTCAGTGTGATTTGCGAACTAATTTCACAGGTTAACTTAAAGGATCAGCTCGTTCACAAATCAGACACCGCTATCGCGTCTCTGAGCAGATGACTATTTCTTCAGTTTAAAATAACGAGAAAAAGTTCAAAAAGCTTTGGGTCAGCAGTAGTTGATTGGCAGGTCATATGCGGATCTTATCCGTTTTCTGAGATTTATCAGGATAGATGCTACATTTAGTTGCGTCTGGTAAATTTGTACCTTGACGTCGGGCATTTGTTATTATGATGTCAGAACCATAACACCGAAGTGTAAACGACACCAAAAAAGGATATTGTGAACAAACTCAAATAACTACATCCGAATTCAAAATGATGATAATTACACGCAGATTTATACACCGTATCAATCTATATTAGTTTAACGATGTCCATATAAAGTCTCAATTGCGACTGATTTACCAAAGAAGAAATGTGCTGAACAAACAAATAAAAGACATTCACATAGATCTAGCATTAGGATCCTTTGGAAGGTAATGTGATCCTTTTGTCCAGTGATGCTGTATGGCTCTTCTTTCCTTCACATCTCAGTAACGCACCAGTGGGCAGGGCCAAAGATGCAATGATGTAGAAATAGGCGTTGATCTGATTCTGCAGAGGCGGTCTCTCGTCGCACTATTACATCATAATATGACAAAAACCGAAATCAGTTTTTGGACTGAGTTCTGAAACTCACAGGATGTTTACAATGACCTCTTAAGCCTGGTTCACACGGCAGGATAATTAGGCAGATTTTAGCCCCGATTCACCCCTTCCGACAATCTTAAGGATGCTCCGATTATCGTAAAATAATCTGATCCGTGTCTGGTGTGTTCAGACTGCTCTCGTCTGCTCGGAAGGACGTCGGGGCCGCTCCAATCTCAAATCGGGGATATCAAACATGTTGGATTTTTTTGGCCCGATTTCTCCTCGTGTGTGGTGTCCCCCGGGGACAAACGAGCACGTGGACTGTGGCGTGTAGCCAATCAGAAAGCGAGGTGACGAGGCGCATAGGAAGCACTGGGAAACAAAATCAAAACAGCCGACGGCATGGCGCACCAGAAAGTCCGGTGGACGTCGGTTAAAAACAAACTACAAACTATCGCCACTGCATCCTCTTCGTCCACCATGATTGTTTACTCTGAAGTCACGTTTGATCTCGAGGGATTTCGCGAGATTTTCAGTCTGACCTGGGAATGTTCGGGAGTCAAATCGGTTCGTGTGTGATGTGTTGATTTTGCCGTGTGGCTGCCCACCACACACTGTACGACCAAAACTGTTAGACTCGTGATTTAAAAAAAAAATGTTTTATTGCCGTGTGTTGGGTCTCTCAGGTTTGGAAAATCCCCCGACAATTTTAAAATCGTCCTGTGTGAACCAGGCTTTACATGCCAAAAGATCAAGGAAAATTTTAAAAAGTCCTCCTCTACACTTATTTCCTACTGAATATTCGGTTCTTACTTAAATGCCGTAAAGGGCCGTTCACTAATTATGATCTCTGTTAATTGATATTTTCTCTCTCATTACACACTTCCTTACATGGCTCTTAAGCGAATAGTAGGTGAGACATCACTGTGAAGTGTAACCTCTTATGAGTCAGTTTTAAATAAGAGAGTGTCTGTCTCTTAATATGCTGTAATCAGCAAATGTTAGTGTGTAGTGTTTTGCACTAATAATTGTATTCTTTGTTGCATTAGAAATAAACTTCAGTTATGTAAGAGTGTTGATCTGGCACGCTGGGTTGAGGCAGCACTTCAGACTTGTGCTTGAGTTCATTGGGATTGGCAGCATAGGATGTTAGCACAAATAGATGCCTGCCTACCTTGATTGGAGCAAGCTTTGGCGATCGAGATGGGATTTCAGAGCCAAAGGTTTATGCTATCACTGTGGTATTGATCAGCGGTTCAGCGGACTTCGCTCTCTCGGGGTGCTGTGTATTGATGTCAGAACCATCTTCATTTGGCTTCTACATGACTCATTGGCCTGTGAACGCTGAAACATCGCTTGATCCTCCGTCCACAGACAGCATTATTTTATGGCACATCAGATGTTTGGTAGCAAGAAATGACAAATGATAATAATTTGCATATTTGTGTGCGTACACACTTGCATAAGATTTAATTGCTTTGTTTTTTGACATGCCTGTCAATTTTCTCTGAATTTCAGAACTTGTGTTATGACAAACTGTCAAGTTTTAAAGTTGTGAAAGGATTTTTCACTCCAAAAGGAAAATTCTGACATTTACTCAACCTCATGTGAATCCAAGGTTTTCCATTCATGTTTATAAGCACACATTATTATTTTATTTTTTTTAGACAGAGATTGAAAGTTTAGATTGAAAGTCCATTCCACCAAAATTCTGACTCTTCAAAAAGTTCATAAAGATTATGTAAATTTAATGAATTCATATGAATCAGGTGGTTTAATCGAAGTCTTTTGAATGTATATAATTGCTTTATTTTTTTTTATGACAAACTGATTTAATTTTAGTTTTTTTTTTATTCCTATAAACATTGATCAACACATGGACCACATCACATTTACAAAAATCTTTTTAACTGTCAAATTTTTAGGGGTGTAGTCTTTCAGTGGAGAGACATCTCTCAGGTTTAATTAAAAATATTTTCATTTGTGTTTTGAAGATTAACTAAAGTATTAGCCTATGGGTTTGGAACAACATGAAGGTGAGTAAATGACAATTTTCACTTTTGGGTGGACTAACCCTTTTCAAATTTCATGTAAAAGGGAATTGTTGAATGGCAAGAAGTAGCTAATTTATAAAGTATTAAATCTACTGTATTATCTAAAAATAGACATTAAGAAAAAATGGATTGTCCAGGGATGTTTGTTTGTACACATCCCCGCTCTGTATTTTTGCTTATTTTGTCACTTGTCAGCTCTGCTGTGGTATAGCAAAATACGAACTATATATAATCTGCAAGAATAAAAGTGTGTTGTGCTCACATGTGCTTGGGCCTCAGCTCTTTCCCTCTGCATATCAAATATGAATGTAGACCGATAGATTTGTGTGTGTGGCAGAGGAATTCAGGCATTATGAAATGCTTGGAGCAAACAACATCTATTGTAATCCAGAGTCAAGGAGACTGATCATCCAGAAAATGAAGAGGAAAAGAGAGATTGTGGACACTCCAAATACCTGTTCTGAATGTTTAAAATCAGCTGCACCGCTTCCATATAAACTCTGATGCATGATGCTTTAAAGCGATAGTTCACACAACAATGAATACTGTCATAATCTACTCTCACCCTCATGCTATTCCTAACCTGTATGACATGCTTTTTTTTGTGGAATAAATTTTTTTCTTTTCTGAAGACCGTTCTAGTCAGTGGTTACTCCTTTCTTTGCAATGGGAACTGAAGTGTTCAAGCTTAAATAAATAAATATATAAAGTTGGAAAGTATACATTTGCATAGGCTAATATTTAACTATAGAGGTTGCAGCTGGTTTACCTTGTGTTGCATCAACTGTACATTAGTTTCTGTTGTGCCTCTATAAATAAATGCCTTTCAGGCTGTCTTTTTCCTTCCACTCAGCATAGTTCTGCCATGTTAGTTGTCTGTCAGGCAGGTCAGTTGGATGGTGGGAAGCATAACACTGTATTCTGCTCATGTTTGCTTGAACAACAGAAGCCTGAGGGATGTGCAAGGTTGTTAACTCCTCTCTACCCATCACACTCTCACTGACAGTTTGCACGCTGACCCTTTTTTTTATTTTTTTTTATGAACCAAGATTGGAAGGTAGGGGGAATGTGCTTCCTTCCCCTCTGAGAAGCAGGAAGGAGAAATAAAGAGCGAAACACATTTCCATAGACATTGTGACTGACATGTCTGCTGATGCAGCCGGAGAAAAAGGCCGTCCTGCCAGTCTTGTCAGACAAAGCACAGGCCCAGCATGAGATGACTGGGGTGAGGGAGAGGGGGAAAGAGCCATGAGACCTCTGTAAAGAGAAGGGCTGAGTAAGGAAAATAGTCAAAACACCAGCTGTAGAATTAAACTATAAATTCACCTACACTGTACATAACTAGCCTGACTAACGTCAGATCTAGTCTCATTGAGATGTGGTCTGGGAACCACATCTTCATTTTCTCGTATTTGAGGCGTGGTTTACGAATGCCCAGAGCCGTTTATTGGGTGCTACGAATGTCTATCAAATGTGGCTGTACGTAGCTCATAGCCAATCGTTTCAATTATACCAGATGACGTATGTAGAGTGACAGAAATTAGATGAGGAAACTATAATTGAAATTGCGTTCTAACCTACTTAGAACAATATCTAAGGCTGCATCGAAAGGTAACTTCGCGTCTGCTGCCATGTTGGATCCATAGATATAAACAAACTGCTTCAGTGTGTCGCATAGACGTTGTCATCGTGTTGCTGCTCCCTCCCCGTTCTGTGACTGGTCCCCTCGCTGAGGCGAAAATCTGGTCCATGGAATCCAGGCTTGAATAAAAGCGTGCAGGCAGCGCTCAAGGCAGCATGGGGAAACCCAGGCTAGTACATAACAGTGAAATTGTGAAATATTACAATTTAAAATAACTGTTTTCCATTCGGTAAATGGTTTTTCTCTATTTTTTTAAATGTAAACATTTGTCATCACACCATTTTAACGAACAGTATGAAACATTTATTTTGAGATTTGCTAAAGATTACATTTAAACCATTAAAATTAATTGGCATTTAAAACATTTAATTGTTAGTTTACACTGGATTGCTGTTCTTTGACTTTAAACAGTGATTCTTGGTCAGTCAAGGCGAGTTGTCTAGGCTAGATCAAGAGAAAGTCATGTGCGGGTCTGAGGGCTTGAAGTGGGTTAATGCTCCCCCTTCTTGGTCTACTCATTCTCAGTGGTCAGTGTCATGTGATCACAGCTGAGTTCCCCCATGCCTTTGATATGGTTCGATTTGGGATTGTGATCTGCTTAAGAGTTTTTGCTACAAATGGCAGAAGCTCTTACAGACAGACATCTTTCAGCATTGACAATGAAGGTTGGTGAAGCAATTTCAACTAAGCTCTCTGTGTTGAGACCACCTTGGCGTGAAATGGAGTTTGGGAATGGCCATAAACACGATTTCTTTTCCCTCTGATGTAATGGGAACAACCAGCAGCCATTCAGAACTGACAGATCAAGTTTTTACCCTGAGGGATACTACCTTGGCCTCACATCCTCTGCTAACAGATAGGCCACATTTCCGATCAATTTAACATTTAGTTTCACAAGAATTGTTGTGTGGATTATCTACAGTTGGCAGCTTGTGCGAACTACACTGCAGCTTTTTGCCAGTCAGCATAAGGACAAGATATTACTCATCTCCAGATGACTATTATAAGCTGTGTTTAGTTTCACAAGAATTCTACGTATTGTGCAATGTTTCCTACTCACTGAGCAGGGGGTATAGAAATTTACTTAAAGGAATAGTTCTGAAAAATTATTCTGTCATCGACTCACCCTCAAGTTGTTTCAAACCTGTTTGAATTTCTTTCTTCTGATGAACACAAAAGACATTTTGAAGAATGTCGGTAACCAAACAGTTGATGTACCCCATTGCCTTCCATAGTATTTTTTTTTTTCTACTATGGAAGTCAATGGGGTACACCAACTTTCTGGTTACGGACATACTTCAAAATATCTTCCTTTGTGTTCAGCAGAAGAAAGAAATTCATACAGGTTTGAAACAACTTGAGGGTGAGTAGATTTAACATTTTTCATTTTTAAGTGAACTATTCCTTTAAAGGGTAACTAAACCCCTGGTCAGAGCCTGACTCCACCCACTGGCAATATTTGAAAAATGCTGGAAAAGTGGGCAGAGCCCAGCAGAGATAGAGGGGACGAACCGAGGGCGGGGCTGAGCGGTGACGGATTAATTCACAGCTGCTGTCAGACTCGCTAAAATGGAGAGCGACTGGAGTGACTCACGCAAGTAGCTTTGCAACAGAGCGGTCATTTGAAGTCGAGGACTTTTCTCTCCCACCTTCACCTGATTTTCAGCCTTTTAAGAGGACCAAATCTAAGGTGTGGTCATATTTTGGCTTTTACAAAAGTCCTGAGGGAAATTTAATCGAGGATGGTCACCCTGTCTGCAGAACATGCACAAAAAAAGTCGCTGCAATACACTTCAAAATGTTGTTTTGAGTTGAAATATTTTCTCACTCACTTGAAATAAACGTGAAGCTTCCGCGAAGAAATGTTTTAAATCTTACCTGTTTATAAATCCATTTTGTACAGCGTACAAAACAATCGTCCAGACAAGATAACAACAATATTATCAAACTCTGTAAACAATAAATTAACTCTGATTTCATTTTCAATACAATCAAACACGGAGACGCAAGATGGAGTTGTATTTGAATGAAACGAGAGAGCGCGTCCGTTGTGATGCAAGGATTTGCGCTGTTATAATGCGTTGCTATTGACGACGGTCAGAAGGAAATGCCACAGAATAGAATATTGCCTTAAGTGCATAGAGCTGCTTGTTTTATTTGTTGTTTGTTGCTTTTCAAATATAAAACTATCCTGATCGTTTTCAATACTCGTAATTCCAACTCCTGACTCGCTACAGTAGTTTTGACGGAAACAGATGCTTTTATACCAGGGGCTGCCAAGGGTGTGGTGAGCTCGCACCAAGGGCGTGACAGAGTGACGTCAGAGAGTTCCCTACGTCAGAGAGTACCCCTACTGCAGGAGCTTTCCGTTTAACCTGAAGAGGGCAGCACTCAGACGTTTTTACACCATATATTTGAAAATTAAAACACTTTATACCCAATTGTCAAAAAATGTACTCGAATCAATGAACAGCATTTATGAAGCTCCATTCTTACAGATCATTAACTAAAAAAGTTGTTTTGGTGTTTAGTTACCCTTTAATTTGACAATGTGCCTGCAACATCCTCAAACAGACTACGCTTGATGCAGATTTTGAGTGTATTGTATTATATTATGTATGGTAATTTATAATATGAGAAGTATATATGCATATGTGTATATATTTTATATATATAAAATACACTAGCATTCAAATAGTTACTCTTCGACAGAAATGCCATTGAACTTTCGTTTTGCAGTAGCTCTGTATTTCTAATACAAAATTTTAGACATGTTTCTCTGGTGCATAAGGTCTATTAAGACCAGGGCATGTGTGGTCTTGAAAATGAGTCACATTGTGTGGAACACCACTCATGTATGCTAATGTAACGTTGATTTTTGTCTGAGTTTAAAGTCTCACCGTCTGTCAGTAGTTCTCACTGGAGCGGTAACAACAGAAAACATCCATACACACACACAATACTGATTTTATCCTTAGTTCAATGTCATCTCAAGATATCACTCCCTGTTCACCGTTTTATTGTAACCGCTTTCTGTCGGACAACAGTTGGTGATTGAGCAAGCTTTTGATGTTTAGGGTCACAAACTCAACCAGGTGGTGTTTGGGTGAAGAATAGCACAACGAAATGGCTTGTCCTTTCTGTCTGCATTGACTCTTTTATTTAGTTTTTTATTTTATTTAAGTGTTAGATGGAGTGTTGGATTTGAATCTCACACTTGGTTAGGTGCTGCTTATGAGAGATTGTACACAGCAACAGTTGTGTGATGGAGGACACCAGGGGTTTTTGTGTTTGTGTGAGCTGAGAAGCAATTAACTTTCTGCTGGAAACGGTGTGTTGTTTATTAAAGTCAACATGGAATCACAGTTTATTTACTTGATGTGTTCCTGTTGTTATTGTGAATGATTCATCAGTGCACAATCACATTGTAATAAAACAATCTGTCTCCATTTATTTGCTTTGCCTCTGCAACAACAAAGTCTTCATTTTTAGCCGTTCCTCTACTAATATGAAGTCCATGCCCCCCCATCTTCAGTTAGTGCCCGATAGATACGATCTTTTTTTCTTTCTTGTTTTTTTTTTTTTAAATAGTTTTTCACGGTAGATACAGCACATTACGTAAAATGAGTTGCGAATAAAGAAATGTCACAAATACCTTGATTATGCAATCTGAGTATTATTGACACCTGTGTGCGTGTACTTTTGCTGACCATAAACTCTGCTCTCTTTAGGACCCTGCAGGAATATTTGAGCTGGTGGAACTCGTGGGCAATGGCACATATGGTCAAGTGTACAAGGTAAGGAACTTTCATTGTATTTTTGTAAATAATCACTTTTCCATAAAATTTTTTGTTTGCATATCGTGGTTCCCTTATGCTTGGGGCCCAGTGAGGCTATACCAATTCCACTCTGCGTGACACGGTCACCATTGACTTTTATTAGAATGGAAGAGAGCTGCATCAAAATTCTGCTTAACATAATTTTTTTTTGTTCCACGAAAGAAAGTCCTTCAGGGTGAGGTTGATTTTTGTGGTGAACTTTCCCTGTAGCCCAGAAATGAGCTGATCTCCTGATAGAGTATTAAACAGTTCAGTCAGATCAGGTCCTTGCACAGCCCAACAGAACATCATGTGGCCACAAAGCTGCTCCATGCTGTGGAACCAGGACATATGCTGGGGAGGAGGAGGAGGCAAGAACGAAGAGAGGGGTGGCCATGAGATAGAGGGGGAAGCAGTGGAGGAAGAGAGATGAGAGTTGGCTCTGTGCCGGAGTTAGCAGATAGAGCCTAAAAGAAGTTCTTTAGTGGGTGGAATGTGATAAGAGAGTGTCTGATGTGCATGCGTCTCTCTTCGCCTTGAAGCTGCAGACAGACACACACACGTTAACAGATTTGTGGAGCAAGACGATCTGTGCTCAGATGGGGAGGTGAATCTCTTCCGCTCTGCTTCTTTCTGGTCGTTTAGTGAGTCTCTCCTCTGTCGCTCCAGTTTGCCCTTCACGTCTCAGACATGCACAGCAGGTCTGAGTGCACAGGTGTGCGAGGATGAACCTGGGTTGGTGTACTATCTCATCCAGTTCAGCTACACCTTTCTGGAACTATCATTAATGTCCCTTGCTCTGGATTCATACGGCACAGGTAATTATTTTACCCTAGCTGTTAAAATGAGATAGACAAGGCGTACTGGAAGTGAAGGTCATTCAGTCTTTGTTTATGGAGGGAACTGCAAAATGCCATCAGCCCATCTACTCAGTTTTTGAAAGTAAGAATGGTATGATGATTCAGTGGCTGTGTGAGAGGAATTCGAACCTGTTCATGGAACTATCACTTACCCAATTGAGCCGGTGCAGCCTTTATTCCATTGATTCAGTTTGCATTAGCGTAGAGTTTCTCCTGAAAAAGGATGTCCAATCCTTCTCCTGGAGGGCCAACATCCTTCAGAGTTTGGCTCCAGCACACCTGCTTGCATGTTTTAGTAACCCTAAAGACCTTGATTAGGTTCAGGTGTGTTTAATTTAGGTTGGTGGTGGTGACCCTCCAGGAGCTGGATTTGACAATCCCTGCTTATGAGCAAACAAAAGAACTAACTGATTAAACAAACAAGGGGTCATGCAAAGTCTGTTTAAACACCTTTTCAATTTAATTTAATTTTGAGTACCAAGTTATTGATTGGAAATGTGACTTAGTAAAGCAGGGGTAGCTCCTGGATCCTGCAGAGTTCAGCTCCAACCCTTATCAAATACAGCTGAACTAGCTAGTGAAGGTTTTCAGAATTTTCTTTAAAGTAACAGATAGGTGTTGGAACTGAAGTCTGCAGGAAGGTAGACCTCAATGAGCAGTGTTGGCTGCCCCTGTAGTAAATAAATCTGTTTTGATTAGAGGTAGCTAACCTTGTTCCTGGAGGGCTGCCCCCCTGCAGAGTTTAGCTTCAACCACCCTAATCAAACACACCTGAACCTGCTAATCAAGGAGTTTAGTATTACTTGAGATTAACAGGCAGGTGTATTACAGCAAGTTTGGAACTGAAGTCTGCAGGAAGGTAATCCTACAGGAGCAGGGTTGGCTTCCCCTGGATCAGACACTTTTAAAACTGTTGCTAAAACTAGCAGAATTTTTCAGTTTAGCCTCAGGACAGGTGAAGTTGTCACCAGGGCAAGTAAACATTTATTAAAAGGCTGTTGGCTCATAAAACCTGGTTCTAACGTAGGACGGTCATTTTGGTAAGATCTGCCTGGTGAGAGACAACCTCCAGTGAGCACCTTTCATAATCTCATTCATAATAGAGCAGCAGCAGCTCCTCCCGTTCTTGGAAATACAGGTCCGCAGACATATCCCTGAGGTCTGACTGTCTTCCTACAATGAGACTGAATTTAGGAAACTAAATCATATTTTTGAATTACTTTTTTTCTTCACATCTCATAAGATGTTATGGCATTTTTTTTAGTCCCATTTTTGTCCTAAAGATATCAGAATAAGAGATCTAGGGTTGTATGTCTCATTTCATGGCTTTAATGGGTGCTCATGTGAATTATCACCCAATTAAGCACCCTCATACCCTTTTGCATTGCTCTCAACAGTGCTGTCTACTTAGGCCTGCTGCCCTGTCCAGGAGAATTGAGGATTAGTTGATGTTGAGGAGTTTGTTTGCCTTAAGATTTTCTGCTCTGCTTGGGACAATACTACTTTAGTTGCAGGAGAAGAAGCTCTTTGGAGAAAGAGATGTGGGCACTTCTGAAAGTGGCTCAGTAACTGCAGTTGCTCACCTGAGAGCAGAATCCTGGTTCTCTCGAGTTATTTTGGATGACATTGACCTATTTTTGGCTTTGCTGCTGGATAAAAATATCTCTTTCTAAATGTCTGTGCAGAGGCTCCAGCTCTAAAGATCTGTGTAGAAAAGCTCTCAACTCCTTTTCTTTTTCCCCTTTTTTCTGTTCTATTCTTCATTTCCGTCTTACTTTGTCACAATATGTGGCAATCAGATTAATGCTTGCAGTTGCATGTTAAATGTTTGTGGTGTTTTTGTCTAATATTTCTAAATCTTGTTCGAATTGCAGTCACAATTTTTTTTTGCAAGCAGTGGACTTTCATTGAACCTATGATATGAGATGATACGAATCTTGTTGACTGTCTCATGCTTTTCACAGATAATCAGAGAAATGTCAACAGTCATTTGTGTGAAACCAAGCATCACCATGTCATGCTTATATCGCATGATAATCTCATTTACATCTGTTTGTGAGCAGTCTAGATAAAAAAAATAATTTCCAGCATAAAATTTGTATTTATTTATTAGACCATTATAATGCAGTTTGACAATTTCCCTTTTCCCGTGCACGCAAGAGCTTTTGAAACAGGTCAGAATAATGCCCGTTGATGTTGAAATAAACCACATCAGGTCACATTGACTCATGGGATGAAATCACTTCAGAGTTCATGCAGTGATGATCCTGGGTGGATCCACATAAACAAAACTGAATGCTTTTGCCTTGTTGGTGTGTTATGTTGTGTTGTGTCACTGATGGTGACTCAGATTCTTACCGAGCTTGTATATCGGTGTTGGTTTCGGGTCTGTAGGGTGACATCTGCTAATAACATGACAGAGACTTTGGTCCAGATTCCACAACACTGATGGCATGCTCATTTATGGTGGATCCTTTGTTGAATAATTAGATCTATTTATCCAAAGACAGAAACCAAGATATTCTCTTTCTCTTTATGTTCTGAGACAGCCAGTAATATTTTGTACATTTCAACAGCAATTTGGATACCACAATCTTTATATAAAAAGTTGCAATTGTTTACTATTTACCAATTAAACAATTCTTCAAAGTTGTATGTTATTTGAAGACAGGTTAAGCCAGCAAAAAAAGAAAACAAAATAGTTAAAACAATAGTGCAAATATTTTTAATATATCTGACAGCAGTATCAAGTGTTCAAGTAGACATTCAGAAATTGAAAAAATACAAACAATCAGACACTGATTTATTTTATTTTTATTTTAGATTAAATCCTATTTAATATCTAAGATCATTAAACATGTTCAATTTCAGTCACATTTTGTCGTCCCATGAAGGAAATTGTAAGCAAATATATAAAAGGATTAACTGACATTTTAATCATGTCTGCATAGATTTTATTCTTTGTAAATATATTTTAGTGTTACAGCTAAACCTACATTTTGTTTTATTTGTTTTACTTTTTTTATTTTTTTTTATTATTGTAGAAATCCAATTTCGATTGTGATTTTTACATCGGTTCTTAAGGCATATTGTGTATTAGGCTTAAACTGTAAGTGGAAAATTAAGTCATTCACAATTTTTTTTTTTTTTTTTTTTTTTAACAATTAATTCAGGCAAAATTACAATTGTAAGTAATGTTGATTGGATGCCCCTATGTTGATTGGATACTATTCAAGTAGCATTAGCAGTCAGCCACAGTTCGCTTGATCTCACCATGCTCCGTTAACGTCTGTGAACAGTGTGATTCTAACAAAGCTTGTTTCACAATGGTACATGTTTCAATCAGATTAGCATTATCTAATTCTACACTATAATGCTCAAGCAGTCATATGATTTTGTAAGTCTGTTGGAGCAGTGATATTTTGACTTGACAGTGACACTGGTTCTGAAACCAGCTTTGCTTTGGTATGATTCTTGATTCATATTTTTTCTTTTTTGCAATATCCACACTTTGCTGGCTAATTGCATTCCAGAATTACATTAGTACTAGTGCTGCACGATTAATCATATCGCAATCGTAATCGCGATGTCAAGCCTATGCGATTATATGACGCAAAATGCCGCGATTTTATATGAAATATACAAATAGGGCTGTTAACGCAATTAACGCAGCATCTGTTATTTTTCGTCATCATTTGGCTAGTGTTACATGATCCCGCTCTTATTCGTGCGAAAACCATTCTTGCACGACTAGTCAAAAGGGAGCGCGCTGTTTGTGAATGTCCTGACTGACACACAGAAAGACGCGCGCGGCCAATATCATGCCTTCCTGCGCATGCACAAACCGCGCGCCAGAATACAGTTCTCTTTCGCGCTTGAACGAACAATAAAACACACAATTATGCCAAACTATCGTTTTGTCGAGTATCTTCATAACATAAGAGCAGTCTTATGATGGACGTAAAGAGTTGTGAGAGAATGAGGCGCGTGTGAGATCCGCGTCTCTGTCAACTGCGGCTGCTCTTAAAGCGCCAGCATCCAATAATGCTCTGTCAGTAAAGTTAATCAAAGAACAAAGGGAACAGAGAAAATTACTCGGTGCTCTTGACTAAATAACTTTTGTAGCTTTAATAAGGATTACGGCCTAGTCTATATATAATTTATAATTTATGCAAACTGTTTGATAACTTTATTCAATTTCTGTATATGTCCTACCTGTTAGACAAGAAGGGCACAGGTAAATATGACATTTATTATGGGTTTATGTGAGGATTGTTTGAAGTTTACTTAAATTAAAAGCTGTTATATTTTTTGAAGCCTAAAATGTTTTTAAAAAGCTTTCACTTGTAATGATGGAATCACTGTAATGTTGGATGGCTATAATTAATGTCATTTTTAACCAGACATCAATGTTTATTGATCATTAAAGGTGTTATTAATCATTTAGTTGTCCTTGCTAGTTTGAGTGGAGAAATGCACATTAATACACAGAAGTATCACTAATCTGTGTGTGCATTTTGCTTTAGAACCAAGTAAGTTGACTCATGAAACCATTTGTTTATTATATCGCAATCGCACATCGCAATCGCAATATTGACCTCAATAATCGCAATGTGACATTTTCCCCAAATCGTGCAGCCCTAATTAGTACTATAAAAACTGCTATGTGCTAGTCATAATGTCCTTTTGTTGCCCTCTTAATTTGAGGGTTAAGATGCTGCTAAACATGCCTAAATATTTATATTAGTTTAATTTTAGAGACTTAATATTAACATTTTTGTATTCACAGCACAGATCAGTCATGACCAGATTAAACAATAATATTTAAAATTTGCTTCATTTTATTCATCATATTTTAAATGTTTAACATGGTGGGGTGTGGTTTGTCACGCCTATACTTGTCCTTGGCAAAAAACAACTCTTGAAACAAAGTCTCCTTGCTATCACTAACTGGATGGTCCACTGGAGACTTTGCAGTCACCCAAAGAATGACATTTGTGCTAAGGGAAACAAGTAGTTGTTTTTTTGACACGTTTTTTACAAGAATCGTGCCCGTACAGGAAAGCGTGTGTTGCTTGTGCCGTTAATAACGGTTGCGCATACTTGTGTGATTAAACATGGCGTAATTATAGCAGTTTTAGAAACGTGTGAACAGGTATGAGATATGACTCAAAGTAGAGCACTGAAATGAACTCCCCTCCCA
The DNA here is from genome assembly GCA_031834385.1 of Semotilus atromaculatus. Taxonomy (NCBI): domain Eukaryota; kingdom Metazoa; phylum Chordata; class Actinopteri; order Cypriniformes; family Leuciscidae; genus Semotilus; species Semotilus atromaculatus. The sequence goes on from JAULUF010000044.1 coordinate 26,017,995, forward strand.
TCGTTTTATTTCCTTGAACACTACTAGTCAAAAGTTTGGATAGCTTTGACTGAATTTGAGTAGCTGACATAAAATACTTTAGTAAGGTTCACATGTCCTGCAATTATTAGGTATCCAGCTTTTATGAGATCATATCAACTGTTATGATGTGTACTTTGAAAAATCTTGTTTTAAAAAACATTTTGCATCAACTATCCAAATCATGTTTCTCATGATGTAACCTTTTCTTCTGAAGGGTAGCGCTCTAATGTTTATTAGTACTTCTATTCGTTTTATTTCATAAAGTAGATCAGCTTTTGACTAGTAGTGTAAGTAAAGTTTTTGAAAGACTACCATTTAAAAGGCCTGACCTATGAGATGAAATGAATGTTCCTAATATTTGTCTGAAAGCGCTTCTGGGTGGATTTCTTTATTTCCCTCTCTCTTTATGTGGTCTAATGTTGAAAAAATTTTCTAGACAGTCTCATTGTATTTATTTCATCATGGGGTATAACATTTGCAGCTAGATTTATTAGCTCTGGCCTACAACCATCAATCTTGCACTTAAAAAAAAACGCATTTAATCTCGTTCTCATTCTGTCCTCCTCTTTGTAAGTTAATTCCCTTTATTCCACAGAAAGACAGAAGTTCTGCTTTTGAGAACTAATACATATTTCTCTTTTTCTTCATCTGACTTTGTGGTTAAACACGCTACTGCTTTTATATATAGTGATGTCGAATCGCTAAAAGTTCCGAAGATAGAAAAGATTGTTAAATCTGAATAATTTAAAGCTCTTCCTCAGAGCCCGCTGAATATTTCATGGGGCTTTTCAGTGCTGAGGTTCTGCTCTAACACACATATTTGCTTGTGTATGTTGCCTGTTGCTAAAATTCTGCTAGAGGGAATGATGAGCTCATGCGGGGAAGCCTTGTTAATTACAATTCTTTCCCTGTAAATAGGCTAATTCATGCCACGATAACATGGGAGAGGCGGTGGAGAACAACGAAGACATGGAGGAACCGAGGAAGAGGTGGAGGAAGAATGCTGGTTTTGCTGCCTTGGTTTAGTTTGTGTCTAACTAGAATGTGTTGGAGGCAGCTCCCTGGGGGTGTGAAGGCAAATGAGGCATTCGTGGTGTTGGAGGCAGGCCTGTGATGAGGGGTGATTAAGCTGCCGATTGCCCCACTGCTACAGTAATTAAAGCAGCTCGCTATCTCTGTTGTGCTCTGTTATGTGCCCATTCATGGAAATGCATGATTGGAAGAGGAATAAGTAGTTTTAAACAGCCCGAGCTCCTCTAACCCCTCACCAACAGGTCCCTGAATGACAGATGGTGTGCATCCTGACGTTTGCCCGCAATGCTCTAAGCGCTCGGGTATGAGGCAGTGCTTAATTGGGACGTGAGTTCCCTTCTCCGACAATGGGAAAAATATTTCCTAATCCTGAATGAACAAAGTTTATATTTCCTTATTGGTGCCAATAACTCATGAGAGGGGTATTTTAATTGACAGTAATTGTGAACTAATGTATTGTTGTCCAGGAATTAGGCAGAGGCCTTATGGATTAAAGAATGCATGTATTTATCTTCCTTATGGCAGTGTACCACCTGCTCCCCCAGCATGCTTTATTATTATTTAAATAGCTAGATCGCATATCGCCCTGAAAATTAGGGGCAGATTAAAAATGAAGATGTAATTTTATCCATATCCTTTATGATCGACCGCTTTCATTTGCTGATTTAGAGGTGTGGATCAAGGAGGTTGTATGTATGTTTTTCCTTTGGTCTGATCTGATAGCCTCACTTCCTGTGCCAGCAAGAACTTTTAGCTCTAAATTTGATAGATGTCGGTCTTGTAAGAAACTCTTTTGAAGTCAAATACTGCTTTGAAACAGCTACAGTAAACTGAGGCTATTGAAGGGTTCTACAATATGGAAGTATGCAATTATATTTTATTTAATCAGTCATTTTATTTGTACACATAATTATTATTGAACAATGGATCTCAAGCTTAAACTTAAACCAATATTAACTAAAAAACCAAATGTACTGTATATTCTAATTTATGTAGTGGGCTCTTTTGTGACATTTGTATAATAATAATATATAAAAAAAATGACATTTACATTAATCATTTCAGTGATTCACAAGAGTAAAATGAATCCAGCTTGCTCACTCTAATGTTTTGAATGCAGTAGACCTACATGTGACTATAAAATTGTTAAAGTTTTGACGTTGTGGTTAGTAAAAGCCTTTTGCTGGAATAGCTACAGTTAGTATTTTGAAAACATTGCTACTTTTTATTTGCTAGTGCATTCTGTTCATGACACGGCACTTTTACTTCTCAAGCCAAAGCTGAGGAGGCTAATCAAATATTTAGGAGACTGTTTGGTGGTGTTTGTGTGCATGTTATGAAGGAAAAGAGAACGGAAAAGGACAAAGCAAGACTTTTGCGATCCTTTAGTTAGAGGAGAGGAAACAATTTCCCGTCTTGGTGACTATTCATCACGTGGGGTTATTTTGTTTTAATGTGTCACACAAGGTTTGTGGTTGCTCAAGGATGGTATTGCACCAACTTGCACAAATTGTTTTTCTTGTTTACTGCATACATTTAACTTTAGTGAGGGTTATTCTTAAAGGGTCATATAATGCCATTTTCGTAGAAGCTAATATAATTCTTTAGGGTCTAAATTAAAAGTTTGTAATATACTTTAATTAAAAATTCTCATTAGTATTGTAAGAAAACACTTATTTTACCTGGTCAAATACAGCTCTGTTTTCAGCACGCCGTTTCAGTGCATGTGCCTTTAAATGATAATGAGCTTCGATCACCCCGCCCCTCTGTTCCACAGTCTATGCTCTGTTCTGTGCGTACATGTTTGTAACACAATAACCATAACGCGTTGTTCATTATAAACGTGGGATTATGAATTATATTCAGAACGTCGTACATAGAAAACATGCCATAATGTACCCTGAGTGTAAACATTAGCCGCATTCATTGTGAAGCTAGCGATTTGCAAAGATTAATATAAATATAAAAAGGTTAATAAAACAATACACTCACTTCAGTTCTTCTCGAGGTGCAGGAACACAAATAGTTGGTATCGATTCCTTTTTTCAGGAGCAGCTTCTTAGCAAAACCAGCTTTATACCTCCTCGAAAGCAGTCTGGTGTGAAATGACTCGCGCAAACATGAAAGCATTGACGTTGATCGTGGGGAATATTCCCTTTGAAAACAAACTCAGCCACTGCGTGCGTCTTCAGCGGTTCGGATTGAGGAACATTAAAATGACTGTTGTGTTCCTTATTGCACCCAAGAACAGAACACCACTTCGCTTAGACTCAATTCTGCTCAGTGACAGTGCTCCAGTGTACATTTCGGCACAACACCGGTCCGCGCGTGCATGATTGACAGCTCACTCACGAGCGAGGGCGGGTCTGTGTTGAAACGCTGCTGTCAATCAACAATCGTGGGAGGGGCGTGCGAGCTTGTGACGTCATAGGCTCGAACGGCTCGATTTGAGGCAGGGGAAAACATATAAGGAGATTAAAACAAAACCACTGGATGGATTTTTATCATTATATGATGGTTGTGTACAGACACTGCCAACACACATTTTAGTACAATCAACTTGTAAAAGTGCATGTACCATTATATGACCCCTTTAAACAATTTGACAATAGGATAAGGACAATTTGCAAAATTTACTCCTAAATCCTGTAAATGTTTTAAGGGTGTTTGTTCATAAATGTGTAGTTTTTTTGTTTCTCATTCCTTTACATACATGTATGTAATGCGTACAGTTCTTGTGTTCTCATGCAGTTAATAATAGTTTATTTAAAGCAAAACCACAGGCCAGACTAGACTAGAAGCAGCTGACCTTGAGGAACAGTCTGGTGAAAGTCTTGAGTTTCTCAATGTCTTGGCTCTGTTTTGTTGTCCTTAGATGGATGCAGTGGATCACTTTTTAAGCTGACTTTGCTATTCCCTTTTAAAGTGTTTTGTTTTTATTTTTATGAAAAGTACTGCCATAAAATATGCCAGAAGGTCATTTGCTGACTTTGTGTTGTCAGCAAAAATCAAAGGAGGAACCTTGATACTTTATTTGCTTTACACCCATGACTGTGCATCATGTTGTACTGTTACACCCGTACTGTGCACCCTTTATGCATCATAAAGACATGGGGATTTTCTGTCACTTTAGTGCAGTGCTGTATCACTGCTAAATATCTCTGTTCTTATTGAGAGTTGCTGGATTGTGACTGGTGTCTGTGCTTCAGTGAAGATGGGCGTCTGGTCTGTCACACTCCCAGCCGCAGGCTCTCAACTTGAAAGACACCGTGTCTGTGGGACTTGGCTTTTCCAATAGTGATGATTTCATTATTGTCAAATGCTCATGAACCAGACGCCCAGGCTCGTGTTTGCAGGAACTGCAAATCATATGCTGCTGACTGATCATTAAACTGAAAACCCACCAAATTTACATGTCAGCGGAAAAGTCACCCACGTCAATACCGCTCTCCCTTAATACAGAAGTGAATATAGATATATATATATATATATATATATATTCAAACCATGAATTTTAATTGGTCCAAAGTCCTGGTCCAAAGTCCTGCTTCACAATATTGAAGATATCGATAATGTTCTGATTGGCTCTAATTGTGCTGTGGTTTCTTGTTCTGATTTGAAATTGGACACTGCCTATTATTATTATTATTATGTATATTTATTTATTTAAATGTGGAACGGTATGCAGCAAAACATTTCTTACAGTAGTATCAGACAGTGTTTTCACACGACCTTGCTTAATTTAGCCATTCTTATCCTGTTTTGCATTATTAATCATGTCTCAATCCAGTGGTTCTCAACCTCTTTGACTTTAATGCTCACCATTGTTCAAAACAATATTCTAAGGCCCGCTTTTGTTGGTGATTTACTGGATAAGGATTTAAAAAATGTTTTGTATTCACAATTTCTACCTGATAACATATTTTAGAGCTTGACATAACTAGAAAAATGTATATTCATTTTAAGTCTTCCCATGGTTTTTTAAGATTGTATTGACATGACTTTTCCAGGTCTGGAATTCACACCTTTACGTTTAAATTTTTTTTTTTTTAAAAGAACCTGGTTCTTGTTTTATTTTAATGCCACTTTTTAAGTTACTTTTAATGCTATGTTTTGTCTTGTTTTTCATCTACATCTTTTCATCTTTAAAGTCATCACGACTTGAGTCCCCTTGAAAATTTGCTGATGCCCCCTAGTGGGCCTTGGCCTCTGGATTGAGAACCATTTGGATGTTTTATTTACTGCAAAAAATAGTGATAGTAGAGTGGTTGTAGTATGTTGTAAGATATGGTATATCTTACTGTCAGTTTTTTGTGATGTAAAAACCAACAAAATCTAACCACTCTGATGTAGTTCCTGTGGCAGGACTCAGCAGCTGTGTCTCAGAGACAGGGTTTTGATGTTTCTCTTAAGATTGTAAGAAAGAAAAATCTTGACACAAATGTGGAGTAGAAACGCATGTCATCGCAGCAATCGATATGCTTTCCCCGGGTTAATCTCATTAAGCATAAGTGCGTTTGTTTGAGTGCATGTGTGTCTGCATGTACTGTTCAGCTGAAAACAAGCTAAGCATTATGACGTGAGGCGAGTCGTGTCCAGGGAAGAACACTTCACATTATCGGCCATTAGAGCTTCTGTATTCATTCTGCGTAGGTTTCAAGACTTCAAAGCAAACTGCTTTCTTGAATAGCAAAGCAGAGGTCTCTCTGACTTCCTGCCATCACGGTTTCTCACAGACACTATGGAGTAATTTTGATAAATTGCTATTTTAAGCTTCGGACCATGCACTCTTCATCATAACGCTAATCCAGGTCAAATGGATTTACATTAAAAATGCATCAGGACTGACTCTCGCCTTCATTACACACATTAAGGTTATAAATTAACAACTCTTCGTCCTTGTAGGTCAAAGAACCAGAATGCTGTTGTGAATATCATGCCTTTTAACCAGAGTATAAAGGGTCGTTTTGTACTGATCTTGATTAGATTAGATTTTTCTCTCTAGATTCCACACTTACCCATAATAAAAACCACAAATCTGATCCCGGTTCTGTGCAAAAGACACTAGACGCTTCTTCTCTGGCCAAGGTCGGGTCAGGCTGGCGACGAAGTCATTGCTTGCCTGTATTGGATAATGAGTTAAACACAGGCGGGCTTCTGTGTTGTATGCAGGGCTTTGTGATGTAATGATGTCTCATGACTGATGTACAGTAAATCCAAGTTTTTAAAATGGACATCTTGTGAGAGATAACAGCCACCGTTGTGTATAGCTTTCTGCTCACACTGCCTTTGAATTGCAGCATTCATGGACAGGCATAGGCAAGGATCTGAGATCCGGTGTTTTTTTTTTTTTTTTTTTGTTTTTTTTTTTTTAAATGGATGGTGGCAAGTAAAAGCAATATGGGTAGAGAGAAAGGAAATGGAATCAGGATATGTTGCAGGCTGGACACGAATCTGCTCTGTTTGCTTGAGCACCAGGCCAACAGACAAGACAAAGTAACAAAGCACTGAAATACTAGGATCTTTCTTGTTTTACGTAATCCCAGGGTCATGGAAAACCTGGAAATAAAAGGGTATAAATAACATGTATGCATTTCTTTTTATTTGTTTATGTATTCATTTTTGTTCATGCATTAATTTTTGTTCAATCAATTGTTTGCTTGTTCATTTGTTAGTTTTATTTATTTGTATGCTGAAGTTCTAAAATACTTAGACTGCACTCACAAAACCAATTTCTAGCCAGTTATGCAAAAGAAATTTAGAATTCTTATCCAAAGATCAAAAGCAGCTGGAAAAGTAATTGAAAAGTCATGTAAATTATTAGGTCAAAGGTGTGGAATGTGAATTGTAGCATGGATGCACACTATCAGTGTTGCATTCTTTATATAGATGTGTGTAGATGATTGGAGATGACAGGTGTGTGTGGTGCACTAACCCACCTGGCACTGAAGGCCATATCAGATTTGATGCCCATTAACCCAGTTATGCCCTGCCTCCCCTGAGGCCATTTTAACGGTCTTGCCATTCCAGCTCTTATCGCCAACCAAGGTTCAATTAGCAGAGCTTGATGTCAATAACCTCAATGCTCCTCTCCTCCTCTTTCTCTTCTTCTCCCGTCGTTTCCCATCAATATTCACTGTCTTTAAAAAGCTATTTAGGTCTGGCCCTTTCAAGCCTTCAGATAACCACCATGCCTCCAGATTTGACCCCTGATCGACTGATGACACTTTCCTTTTACTTCAGTCTCTGTTAATCTTCATCTTTGTCTGGCTGTTAACATCATAACAGCACAATCTGTTCCACAGGTTTCAGGTGAATTGTGTTTTTTGCTGGGAATGTATCCTGAAAAGTTCGCTACAATGATCTGAACTGATAACTCATGGCAGCATTTTTGATTTGGGCGCCACTGCGTAGGTTTATCAGATAGTTCCATCAAAAAGGAAAATTGCAGTCATTTATGTTCCAAACCTGTATTCTTGAACAGAATACTTTTTGTTTTTGTTTTTTTGTTTTCAATACAAGACACTGGGGTCCAGTGTTGTGCCTGAACGTGTTCATTGAACGACAGTTCATGAACTCGTTAATATTTTAGGCCAGGGGTGCCCAAACTTTTTCCTATGAAGGGCCAAAAATCAAACTTGATTGAGGGCCGTGGGCCAAAAGTAAATTTTGCATCATAAATCAAACTGTATTACATTAAAGTTGCTATGGGTTTATGATTATGCTCTTGATTTCTCCATTATTGCGTTTAATTTGTTGTCGTTAATTGACGTCACGTCAAGTGTCGCACTCGCAAAGCACGTGGTGCTGCACCATGAATTGCGCATTTACAGGAAAAAATCTAATTCATTTAGCAGCTACATTTAATTTAAACCATTTAATTTGTAGTTCAACAATAAAACAAACAAAAATGTTATGTCAAATAAGAAATGACGATCTGTGTCGAAGGTATCACCCCCCTCCTCTCTCTCCCCCCTCTCCCCCCTCTCCCCGGACGGTATGGTGGGCCAAATCAAAGGTTACCACGGGCCAACTTTGGCCCGCGGGCCCTAGTTTGGGCACCCCTGTTTTAGGCGAACGTGAACTGAACGTACTGTATAGAGATTGCTAATGTGACGTCATCATGACGTATTACCAATGGTGAACGCAAAGCATTTTGGGAATCCGCGGCACAAACATAAGGCGCCAGACTTGATTGCATGGAGGGAAAAACGCTGTGTTCAAGATGCCGTCTACCTGCTGTGTTATAAACTGCAATAGTCGTTCTCACGATAGAAGTGGCATTTGTCCACAACAACAGTAAACTCACTCCCCTCATACATACAACACGCTGCCCCCCAGCCCCCACATGTAAACCATTCATCCCCTATCTTAATCCAGCCCTTAGCCACCCCCATCAGTTTGGTCTGAAGTGTGCTGCTGGGGACAGAGACGCTTTCGGAAGTGCATTTTCAGAAGTGCTGGGTACAATGACGCAATATACGTAAATGTATGGTTAGTAAAAAATATAGGCCTACTAATGTCATAGAACGGATGTACCTAATACAAATAAACAAACATCTCCAGTTAACTAGCAGAGCATTCATTTAGTTCGCTATTAAATACGAGATCTAGCGCTTAAATCTGTTTTTGAGATCCAGCTGAGCGCTCGTTGCCGCTGCTCATGCATAGTGTTGTGGCTCGCGCACAGTCCTCAGTCGGACGCGCGCTTCAATCTATCGCCGTTGCAGAGACTCTCTGTTCGTTCCGGTAAAATCACAAAATAAACTGCACACAAATTTGTCCCTGCTTGATATAGACTGTAACCACTGATGAACATGTTCGGTTTTGTTGACAGAAAAAAAACTAAACATTGTGTGGATTAGAACCCGAAAACTCTGACACGCTTGGCAGAATATCTACCACTAGACCATTTAAGAACTCAAACAATGTGTGCGGATCGAAGTATTTCATTTGGGAAATAACAAAAATAAACTGGTGTCACAGAGGGGACATTCTACACTCATGACATTCTTTAAAAAAGGAAGCGCGATAGTCAGCATCATGTCAAAAAGAAGTGGACAACAAGACAAAGCTTTTTTCTTTTTTTAAGTGGTGGGTACAAAATGACTCATGATGAAATCTGCTGGGTGCTGCAGCGACTTGAAGTTACTGAAAACTTGGTGTGTGTATGCACTAACACCATGTAGTTGTATATGGGTGCTGGAAGTTGGGCAACAGGATGACGTCTCCTGACCTGTCAATATGCTCGTGAGGATCCAGTCCTTTGATTCCCTTTATTTTCTCGTCATATCTCATCTTTGCATTAGGATTTAGTTTTAAGCAGTATGGTCCAACAATGTTTTCTTTAGCCCGCTGCATTTTGTAGGATTATATTCTGTTTTTCACGCTAATTTTTCATGATTTTTATGCCAGAACGCTATAGCCTGCTATGCCAGCCCATGTAAACGGGCCAAACATACCCATAATTCTTTGCGTTCTGATGACGTTGCCGCCCAGTTGGTCACATGTCTTAGCGATCTCTATTAATGCCTGATGAACGTTACTGTGAACTCGTTCATTCTGGTGTCTGTGAACGCACGCTCTCTCAGTTTAACTTCGTTCAATTGGGTGCCATATTTCTATAGAGCCTTCCAGGCAAAACCCGACTAAAACCGGTGTGTACAGGTATACGTACGTATAAACGTATAAAAAGTATAAAGTACGGTGTGTAAACAGGCCTTAATATGTAGCGAAAAAAACACCCAATCTGGCAACACCAGCCACCAGTGTCGCACCGCCGCAGGCGTCATCAAAACAAAAAGCAGCATGTAACGTTAGTCGACAAAGCAGCGAGGACTGGATGCGTCGTATTGTAACGCGTTGTGTCAGGAGGGAAAGGAAACCGGTTTAGCTCACATCCGAAGCCACTAGGCCAGACAAACTCACGGAGGCGATTGGCATATCACAACAGCTCGCGCTTTATTTCCCCAATCAAACTTGGGGCAACTGTCTGTCCCACGCTCCGTCCACAGTTACCAAACAAAACATAAACAGATCAAATAAAATGAGCACCATTACCCGCATACATCGAGGCGCACGGTACAATACCATACAGAGAGAGTGTCGACAGTTTAACAGGGCGCGCGCGCAGCTCTTAAAGGGGCCACACCTATCCACTCGTTACAATATGATAATTTAAACGCGTTTTATGACAAGGTCGGTGAGGATGGGAAAAATCTTACATTGTTTTGCAAACTTTGCCCGCCTATAAAATAATTGCTGTCTGTGGTTGTGGGCTGTGGCAATAATTAAAAAAAATAGCTCGCAACAAATTTATGGAAAAAAAGAACTATGAACTAGTTCATTTTTGGAATTGTGAACTATGAACTGAACTAGTTCATTTTAAAATGTGTGAACTGAACTTTGAACTAGTTCATGTAGAAAGTGAACTTTCCCCACACTGCTGGGGTCTAAAACACTGGATCCCACTGATTTATTCTACGGACAAAGGTTTGGAATGCTAAAATTTGTCATTTTTGTTTGACCTGTCATTTAAAATTTCAGTCAGTTTCTCACATAGTTATTGTATGGCTTCAGAGGACTTCATAGTGCACAAGTAATTTGAACGACTTTCTTATTGTCACCACCTTGAGCTTAGCCTGTAAAGGCCAGTTCACACCAAGAACGATAACTATATTAGCATCCATAACGCATGATAATGTTCCGTTTATTATAAGTGTGTGTTGCAGCTTTGTCATCTGATTTTTTTTAAATGCTTAGGCTCTCTAAAGCAAGATGGATTGTGATTGGCTGTCAGGGTTTTTAACTTTCATCAGCTGGAATTTTTTTTGTCTAAAATCACTCTAAAAAGTGATTCCAACAATATCGTTCCTCTGTAGTTATAGTCGTATGGACTTCCTTATTATTCTCAGAGTTATGATTATTAAAACTTTATAGTTACAGTTATCGTCCTTGATGCAAACAAGTTTGAATCAGACTACAGTATAATGGCGGCGTGCGATCTATTGAGTTGTCTTTGCTGGCTGCACATGAAATTGAATTATGTGTTTGTTTGAACATTTGTTTTTGGTTTCTTTCACTGGGGTTTTTATTTTTTTATTTAATTTTTTTATAATCATATTAAATTTAGACTTCAAGCTCACAAATTGAATTTCTTTTTCCGTGTTGCTGTTGGTTCACTGGTGGGAAAGGAAGCACTGCCTTTCTGCTTTTCTTCTGTACCTTTTCTCTTCCACTCTTCTCCTAGGGCAGAGTGCCTCGGCTATGTAAATGTATTCCATCATTCCGTTGACCTCCCAGGACTGCCGAAGCATGTCATTGCTTTTTTCAGCCTGCCTCTCGCTCTCTCCCTCATCTGTCCGAACAGGCCACCTCTCCCCACCTGCAGACATCATGTTGGTTGTTTGACAGGCCTGCTGGCAGGGTATTGCACAGGAACCTCATCTGCAGCCTGTCTAGAGGCTTCTGACATGAGGTCCAGACACAAGAGCGCATAACTAAACAGTCACGCAGAGAAAGCTTTCCCTCTGCAAGCGCATTCATTACATGCCAAGAAAGGGTCACCCTGCAGTACCGTTTTTGGTAGTACGGTCATGTCTTGTCTATAAGATTTGGGATAATGGAGAAATCTGTGATAACGCCAAATCGGTCTCATCAGGAGTTTCCTCTTCACCCGTCCCGTGTGTTTTAGAAGTGAGTGGTGGTGGTGTTGTGCCCACATGGAATCTGCACTGTGACTTCCAGAGATTTTAAATACCTGCTCTAAGGTTATGTTTACACGACAACGATGTACTAAAAACAGATGTCAACGTTCTCAAAACAATCTCCTTTCACACGGATCTGCAAAAATAACTATAAAGGCTGTTTTACGCATGCCAGGCCAGTAGTTGGTAATGTCACTATCAAGAACCTCCCCGCGAACATGTAATACGCATGCGCATGACGTCACCGTTTCACAAATTCCCATTTTTGTTATTTACATGGAGACTGTAAAGGCATCGCTTTTTTAAAACCTTGCACTTTGAAACCCGTTTTCAAAACACCGTTGTCAAAATGAACGCCTAAAACTAAAGGTTTCACAGGATTCCTGGTACTGACCCTGCTGGTATAGAGTACTGAAGGTGTTTCAGCTCCCAGCAGACCAGAGTTCCTCCTGGATTAGCTGGGCTCTATGCTGCCCTCTGACCAGAAAAGAGGATTGAATTATGTTGTAGATAGAATGTGTTATTGTATTGTTTCAAGTCATTTTGCTCTATTCCATAGAAAACGTTTATCCTCAAAAAAAGAGCCATTATCCTGAAAACTAGTTTAATAGAATGAGTAGTTTAATAATTTAATAATTAAATTGTAATAAGTATATTGGTGTTGTCACCATATCGGTTATCAGACGGTTATTCTTTGCAATATCGGTATTAATTATATAAAAGGTTGTATCTGGCATAATTGTAAAATTGGCGTGTCCCTGAAATTGAATGAGAAGTTTTGGTCTTAATATAGTTTTTATTATGTGGTAGTATGTGTAGTAAACAATATTACAGGCACTCACCTTTTAGCCATGTCTGTATTTACTATATACAAGAGCTTATTTAGCAAAAGTAACATTTACTAACATCATTTGTTCCCTTTATTTACAGTGTGAGTGTGCTTGTCTGGTTGTGCTTGCTTGGTATAAATACCTAAAAAAAATCATCTGAAGTACATTTGCTGGATAGGTGCGAATGAGGCTTCAACAGCCACTTAGGGGCCTTTCTGCGCTCTCCAGCTGCAGAGGGGCTCCAGATGACGACTGAGGAGCGGAGCCTGATTAGATCACTTGATATAACCTCCAACACTGCCTAGAGGAAAAGAGGCGTTTCTGGGATTGCTTATAGGATGACATCTCCAACATACTATCTACCATTTCAAGGTCCTGTGGGTCTCTTGTTTAGAAAGTGGGTTTGGTTATTTGTCCTAGTATTTGTTCTAAGTCCGATCCGGCTGCTGTAAATGCTGTCTGAGTGCACGTCTGTCCCCGTGGATGTCCAGAAACGTGCTAAGTGAAAAATGCGCCTCGCTCAGCGTTCGTTTTCTGCTGCGGTGGATGAAAAATGGAATCATCTAAAGTCCCCCAAGAAGCTGATCCTATTGTAAATGTCAAGAGAAGTCGGCGAGTACATCACTTAACAAAAAGTGCATGCAAAATTTGACACTTCTGTCTTCAAAACGGCTGTCATAAGGAGTTGACCTCGCGTTTCATAATGAAAGTCAAAATGCATGATAAGAATGTTTCATACCCTCACAGCCAGCCAGTCATTGTAGTACTTTGGCAGACAATGGGCAGAGCAGTAAATCAATACAAACATGACTATTGCTGTGGCAACCAGCTCCAACAAGAGGCTGGCATTTGGCTTGATTTTCCTGCCGAGAATCAATTGATTCCAGATTGCATATTCTACTCGTCTGGTCTATTGGTTTAGTGATGTGGAGCATAGCACAATGCTACTTTTATTTATTTATTCTATTTATTTATTTATTTATTTATGTATACAGGTGAAACTCGAAAATTTTATATCGCGCAAAAGTTCATGCATTTCAGTAATTCAAATTAAAAGGTGAAACTAATATATTTAGTGTATATATAACTATATACATATGCATGATTATACTTTTCAGAGGGCCGACATTTCTGTATTTAAATTTTTTTTGGGAGGGGATTTCATGTAATATTCTAATTTTCTGAGATTTTGAATTTGGGGTTTTCATAAGATGTGAGCCATAATCATCAAAATGATAACTTTTGCACGATATTAAGATTTTTCGAGTTTCACCTGTGTGTGTTTATGTATTTCATGGTCTGTCTGAATACTTGATTCTGATCAGCTGGAAGGTGTGCAATAAAACCATTTAGTGCACAGGTAGTTCCAAGCCAGTTTACTCACAATTTGATATTAATGCGCTGTTTTCACTGAAGTGCACGCACATGCATCACTAACACAGAGAGGAGTTCATTCAAATAAATCTTACGCACTACTTTATCTCTGTGTCTGATTCAAAGCGGGCAGATTGCTAGAGCTAACGAGCCGTAACTGACAAAAATAACATTCAATTTTACCCGTAGTCAAGTGTTGCGCTGTAAACATCAATATTAACAGCTTAAGTTGTCAATGCTGGCAAATGACCATGGTATAAGCGGGTTAATCCATGGCTAGCTGTGCCTTAAACAATTTTTATGCACTTTGTGGAGGCAACCACCCACCGCTTTGTGTCAGGCCAACGCATTCTCATCCTATGGCGTCATATAGGTGACGCCATATGACATTTCGTCTAAATACGACACACATGGCACCCTTTAGCATCAATATAACACGCACTGTTATGGGTAGGTTTAGGTCTGGGTTAGGGTTAGGGTTATGACGCCTTGGGATCTGCGTCTCATATTGACGCTAAAGGATGCCATGTGTGTCGGATTTAGACGAAATGTCAAAAGCGTCACCTGTATGACGCCTTAGGATGAGAACGGGCTTATATACACAATATAACTAGAAACTAATGTTTGTTATTAAATTGTCATTGCTTTAGGTGTCAGCAAAGGTCATTTGAATGTAAAAAAAGTGGGAAATTGGCCCAAGGATGTATTGGTTTTCATTCATGTCAAATGATATATTGCTTCTACTCTGACAGAGGTTTATAACAGCATGTTGAGAATCTTCTCAGTAGCGTAGGGCAGAGAGGTGTGTGGGTGATGTGGCCATCTTCTTAATGCCGAGGCATCCATCACATAGGCATGATGTATAAATCCCATTTCTATTGATCTGGTCTCGGGAGAGAGAGGGAGAAAGGTGTGGAGAATGGAAAGCCTTAGCTGACTGAAAGCGGAGGAGAAGATCCAAACAGATGAGTCAACAACACCGAGAAAAGGGGACAGACAGTGACCCCACTGAGCAGCCATAAGCTGTTTGCGCAGCAGTTTTAATTGCCTTTTCTCTTTTTAATTAAAGCTGCTCTGCAGACAAAGTAGAGCTGGGAAAAGTGATTTATACTTCATTTGTGTCCAGAAGTTTTACATAATTGATTTGTTTATCCACCGCATTGTCTCTCGTTTGGTTTGGTTATTGTTGTTTGGTTTCTTTTTTTTTTTTTTTTTTTTTTAGGATTAATTGTGGCCAGAGAAAAACTGCCTGTGTTTTTTGTATCTTTTGGCAGCACAATGCAGAGCCCAGCTTTGGCCGGCTGCATGTTGATATGGAAACAATCTACAAAATACCTGCCGTCACCTGAGCTGGAATTCCAAGCATTCGGCACTGCAGTCTGACCTCAGGGCAGTTTTTAAGCCCTTCAGATGAATTTCCTTTGCTCTTGTTTATGTTGTTGGGAGAAAGCGCTGCTTTGGCCTTTTTGCTTCTCTGCCTTTTTATTTTATTTTTTTTGTCTCTTTTGAAGAAGAAAAATTTATTACATTGATTAAAAGGGACAGTAAAGACTTTTAATGTTACAACATATTTCTGTTTGAAATAAAGTTCCTTCAAACTGTCTACTCAAAGAAACTCGCAGTATCCCAGTTTCCGTTTTGGATCAAATAAATGCAGCCTTGGCGAGAATTAGAGATTCTTTTCAAAAACATTCAAATAAATCCATAGACCCCACGTTTTTGAACAGTAGTGTATATATTTTTTTACTTTTTTTTTATCATTAAAATAAAATAAAAATTATTTTTATTTATAAATGCCTCCTGCTATTTACTTTTGTATTTACTATTTATTTAACGAGGACACACTGATTGTTGCCTATTAGCTTCATTCAGTTATGAACCTGTTTTTCAATCTTTGATATGTGAATGTGAATATGAATACACTACAACGTGTGTCCTCAAGAACTGCAGTCCCTAACCTTAACCCTCAAAGATTTTGTGTGTCTGGCCTTTTGAATGACGTCAAATGCCTTGACTATTTCCTCCATTCGATGTGATTGGCTGTTCCTGACTGACAGGCTGTTTGTCAGTGGCTTCCTGTAATGTGCAGTGTCACCAGGCGGATGCTCCTGCTCTGCCGGCCTCACTGTAATTACTTTGCATGCTTGACTGACTCTCTCCATTAACGCCAGAACACTCTCAGCACCCACTGAATTATTCCATCGATCCTCTTTTTGTTTTTGACTTCTCTTTTTTTTAATTTCCCTTCTGTTTCAAGGCAAACTGTCAGAATCGCAGCGGGGATTTTTTGCAAACCCATTATTTACAGGGTGAGAGGGAATCATTTTCATGGTAACATTGTTTACAGCTTATGTCAGTTCAGTATCACCAACAGCCTCATGAGTTTGGTACATGCATCATATTGTATAGGTGATATACACTCACCGGCCACTTTATTAGGTACACCTGTCCAACTGCTCGTTAACACTTAATTTCTAAGCAGCCAATCACATGGCGGCAACTCAGTGCATTTAGGCATGTAGACATGGTCAAGACAATCTCCTGCAGTTCAAACCGAGCATCAGTATGGGGAAGAAAGGTGATTTGAGTGACTTTGAACGTGGCATGATTGTTGGTGCCAGAAGGGCTGGTCTGAGTATTTCAGAAACTGCTAATCTACTGGGATTTTCACGCACAACCATCTCTAGGGTTTACAGAGAATGGTCCGAAAAAGAAAAAACATCCAGTGAGCGGCAGTTCTGTGGGCGGAAATGCCTTGTTGATGCCAGAGGTCAGAGGAGAATGGCCAGACTGGTTCGAGCTGATAGAAGGGCAACAGTGACTCAAATAACCACCCGTTACAACCAAGGTGGGCAGAAGAGCATCTCTGAACGCACAGTACGTCGAACTTTGAGGCAGATGGGCTACAGCAGCAGAAGACCACACCGGGTGCCACTCCTTTCAGCTAAGAACAGGAAACTGAGGCTACAATTTGCACAAGCTCATCGAAATTGGACAATAGAAGATTGGAAAAACGTTGCCTGGTCTGATGAGTCTCGATTTCTGCTGCGACATTCGGATGGTAGGGTCAGAATTTGGCGTCTACAACATGAAAGCATGGATCCATCCTGCCTTGTATCAACGGTTCAGGCTGGTGGTGGTGGTGTCATGGTGTGGGGAATATTTTCTTGGCACTCTTTGGGCCCCTTGGTACCAATTGAGCATCGTTGCAACGCCACAGCCTACCTGAGTATTGTTGCTGACCATGTCCATCCCTTTATGACCACAATGTACCCAACTTCTGATGGCTACTTTCAGCAGGATAATGCGCCATGTCATAAAGCTGGAATCATCTCAGACTGGTTTCTTGAACATGACAATGAGTTCGCTGTACTCAAATGGCCTCCACAGTCACCAGATCTCAATCCAATAGAGCATCTTTGGGATGTGGTGGAACGGGAGATTCGCATCATGGATGTGCAGCCGACAAATCTGCGGCAACTGTGTGATGCCATCATGTCAATATGGACCAAACTCCCTGAGGAATGCTTCCAGCACCTTGTTGAATCTATGCCACGAAGAATTGAGGCAGTTCTGAAGGCAAAAGGGGGTCCAACCCGTTACTAGCATGGGGTACCTAATAAAGTGGCCGGTGAGTGTAGTATACTATACACTGTGATGATCATGTTATCATAGTTAAATCCAAATTAAACCACTCTAAACATGTGACACTCAATGTGTCGTCTAGAGAGTGAATATGCTTTTCAATCTCTCCTGTCCAATGAACTTTTTTTATTTTTATTTTTTCTTAATTTCTTCATAATTCATTTGTAGGGAATGAGTAAATCTAGTATAGCTAAATAGATATAGTGAATTAAGTCAAGTAAAAGTCAATATAGTGAAAGTCAATAAATGCATAAATATAGCAAAGTATATAAAGTATACAAATTAATGATACAACAAACTAAAATTGATGATACAATATCATGATGAAATATTTTTGTGACATCATTGTGATATCATCAGCCCATTGACCAGCTCTCGCTATAGAAACACTTTGCATTTCTTAGCAGGGGTGAGGATGAAATAACCTATGCATCGTTTCATGACTCCTGTGTCATCTCCACTCTCGCTCCCTGCATACTCAGTTGATTGCCTAAGATACTATGGAAAATACAAAAAATCGGACACAGCCACTGGCTCTAAACCATGTCATGTAATCCTGCATATTGTCCTGGCCAGTCACGTCCCTGTGCTTCATCTGTCCGTCCGCTGCGCTGATGTGGGCTGGCAGAACAGGGTCTAGCTGCATTGCTGTTTGCTGTAGTGATTTGTGTTCGAGATGTGCAGAAACGGGCTGATTGTGGCCTTGTAACACTGTCACTCCTCAACCGAGATGGTAGTGTGGCCTGCAGGCCATCGTTTCCATCTACCCTGCTGCTCTTTTCTCTGTTGTTTCTTTTCATTTCCTCGTCTCTCCTCCATCACTCCCTCGCTGTGGCTCTGCTTTTTGCACTCTCCTGGGAAACGAAGTAACCCATATTAGCAGCCAATAGTGTATTCACACTATGCAGAGACGCGCATTACCCACATCTATGCTCCATATAGGTCA
Organism: Semotilus atromaculatus; assembly: GCA_031834385.1. Taxonomy (NCBI): domain Eukaryota; kingdom Metazoa; phylum Chordata; class Actinopteri; order Cypriniformes; family Leuciscidae; genus Semotilus; species Semotilus atromaculatus. Next base: position 26,036,549 of record JAULUF010000044.1, read on the forward strand.
CCGGGGATGGATATTGTGCTGGAATGAATCACACTGAGGAAACGTTTCAGAGCCTCTAAGTATTGTGCATTATTAATTGTGAATTACCCCCACTCCGTTTTTCAGTGTATTTGGGAATTCTGAGCGTTTTGTTTTTCACTATATTGTCCTTGTACAATTTCTCTCTTGTCAGTGCTTGCCTGTTACAATATTCCCACAAGACATGGATTTTGAGCTTTGAGTGAATTTTCAAGGCTGCCTTTAAAATTTCAAAACCATTTTTTCATTTGGGAGTTGAAGGGGATTAATAAGCGGTCCAGTATGGCAAAACTTAGGATGCTCTTTGAAGAGAAAATTTGATTTGCTGTCCTCTCTTTGTCTTTCTCTTCTGAGGGCTTTAGATTGTTTGCAGCTCAGGAGTCAAACAGCGGTTGGAGCAGCACAGAACTTAATTTGATAAATCATAAATGTGTCCTACTCTGATCTAAGCGGAGAGATATGGATTTGAACACAGCAGCTCAAACACACTCCCTTCAATTGCACAGTAGATTTAACAGAAATCTGGTACTGCAAGAAGCTCACTTCTCTAAGAGAAAGTTTAGTGCTGAGAAAACTTAATTTAATCTTGCATAGAAAAAGCTTGTAAAGTAGCCATTTTGCTGAATGATAAACAAAACATTATCAGTCTCTTCAGTTTCCTCTATAGCGCTGACTTGGATGACAATATTTAAACTAACCATCGGTGAGCCTATCAAAGTGTCTGCAAACTGTCCAAACTTAATATAGCTCAGAGCAAACTGTGCCAACCGGCCAGCAGGGCAGCGTTCCTTGAGCTCTGTTTATCAGCCTAGATGAGCGAAAGAGGAGCAATCAGCAGTTCTTATCCTCCGGTGGACTGAACTGCTTACTGTAATTGTTGCTAGGCTACTGTATGGGGAGCCTCTTGCATTTTAATGGTCCTCAATGGGCTTTG